>QXTE01000053.1:3698995-3757848 GCA_003942145.1 Platysternon megacephalum
ACCCAGCAAAATAAAATAAAATGCGCAAATCTATGTCTAATCAAACTGAATACAGATAATCTCACCCTCAGAGATGCTTCAGTAAGTTTTTTCTCAGACTGGACACCTTCCAGGCCTGGGCACAATTCTTTCCCCTGGTACAGCTCTTTTTCCAGCTCAGGTGATAGCTAGGGGATTCTTCATGATGGCTCCTCTCTCCCCTCTGTTCTCTTCCACCCCTTTATATATCTTTTGCATAAGGCGGGAATCCTTTGTCCCTCTGGGTTTCCACCCCCCCTCACTGGAAAAGCACCAGGTTAAAGATGGATTCCAGTTCAGGTGACATGATCACATGTCACTGTAAGACTTCATTACCCACTTGCCAACACACACATATACAGGAAGACTCACAGGTAAAACACAGCCATCTGCAGACAATGGTCCTGGTTAATGGGAGTCATCAAGATTCCAAACCACCATTAATGGCCCACACTTTGCATAATAGACCTAGCTCCCTTGCTCAGGGGTTTGAAAAATTCACATCCTGAGAGACACAGTTAAGCCAAATTAAGCCCCACTGTAGAGAGTGCTAGGTTGACGGAAGAACTCTTCTACCGACCTAGCTACTGCCTCTTGGAGAGGTGGATTTACTGCAGTGCCAGAAGAACCACTTCCGTCGCTGCAGTGTGGGCCTACAGTACAGCAGCACAGCTGCAGCTGTGCCCCGTAGCGTTTCTAGCATGAACACACCCGAAGGATTAGCCCCTTTAACACAGACACTTGGCGCCTAGCCTGGGTTTTCAATAGGTCCCTATAACCGTACAGTTAAAATGTCATGGACAAAATAAATGCATCAGCCACTCTGCATAGACTGAAGCATCCAAGTAAGTGGCCTGATATTCAGTCGTACTGTAAACCAGTAGCTCCCACAAGCTTTGATGTGAGTGTAGGGTGACCAGGTGTCCCAATTTTATAGGGACAGTCCCGCTATTTGGGGCTGTGTCTTATATAGGCTTCTATTACCCCCCACTCCCTGTCCCAATTTTTCACGCTTGCTATCCGGTCACCCTATGTGAGCAGCAGATGCATGGCACCTGTGCAAATGAAACAACTGGTTTAGGCATCTAAACACAGAGTTGGGGCCTCACTTTAGGCACCCATATTTGACATTCTTGGCTACGGCATCAATCTGAAAAGCAATTTCAAATGAAAGCTTCAGCTTTAAGCTATAACACAAATAGAACCTCATTTTTTAAAGAAGTTGAGTTTAACCCTTTTATTCAACCACAGAGACTCTAACCCGGGCTGGACACGCAACTTTAAAGTTTTCCACGTCAGAAAATTCTCATTCCTGCATTTATTGAGATACAAGTATCCAAGTGAAAGGGAAGAGAAGCAATAAAAAAAAAAAAAAAAAAAGCATCTAGGAAGAGCACTGAGCATATTACTGGACAAATCTTCTGTACAGGAACTCTGTCCTGCATGAGGAGAAAAATGAAGACGCCCTCTTCTAGGTGTACACCTCCAGGGTTATGCTTACTTCCTACAATACAGGCAGCACAACCCTGCAGACATGGAGATGTTGCGAGGAGTTTATACAGGAAATAGTATTAACGCCCCTCTTTAGGAAGTTATTACAATAGCAAAGTGGTGGGGAAAGGCGAGGATTTCTGCTTGCTCATTACAATACACAAAGGGTGCTGGTCCGGCCCAAAGGATATTACCCCAAAGGCAAGGATGCAAATATCTCCTTATGAAATGAGTGCTAGATTTCGACTGCACAGCATTGTTTTCTTTACATTTGTGGAACTTAGAGTACTAGAATTGGGATGAGACAGGGAAGGCTTAATTCATGTCAGCAGTTTAAGGAGACGACCCATGCCTGCCGATTGTGGGGCGGCGGAGTGAGGGCAGCCGGCTTCAGCCCCATACTCAGTACAAGCCAAGCAGCAAATCTGGGGGTGGGGGAGCACATGACCCTGGAGGCCCCTCCACGTGTCCCCCACTGCACTTAAAATTTAGATCAACCTAGTTCCTTACCCCTGTGGTAGTTACAGCTAAGTCAACAGAAGAATTCCTCTGTCAACCTAACTACCACCACATGGAGAGGTGGATTAACTTCAGTGACAGAGAAACCCCTTCCATTGCTTTACGATGCATCTTCAGCACCTTCAGCACAGGCGGCAGAGCTGCAGTGCTGGAGCTGTGACATTGTAGCCCCTGTAGGATAGACATGGCCTCAGTCATTTCATCTTAGAAAGAAAAGAGTCAGGTGCTGCTGGATGATAAAGAGTTTGTAAGAAAAAAACTCCACTATCCATCCACTACTGGTCATTGGGTTTTATCCTAGTTAGTTTAATCAGCTGATTCATTATGGTTTTCAGAGAAGATAGTTATGTAAGACAAACTACCACCTTAAAATAAAACCCCAACATTTACATACACAGTAACATGATACACAACATAGTTTGCATTAAATATACAAGTTATTTCATTAGCAGCTATAATAACGTCGCATATAGTACATGGCTTTACTTTCTACAGTTTTAGGCACACTGGAAAGGTTTTATCAATGGGGTAATGGGTATGTTAGCATTCCAAAATAAATACACTGGCCCACACACCCTCAGCTGGTGTATTTTTAGAATTATGCCAATTCCCACCAGCTGAGGATTCAACCCTAATTGAAGAATGAAAGGACAAGGTAACACTCAAGATTTTGCAATCTCTTATACCTTCAAGATATTAAAAACTTTATCCACTTTTAAATGTTATGATTTTACTAACCTACTGAAATTCAGCTTCACTCAAAGAAATACTTGGATAAAACAAAATGCTTTTTTAAATTAAGAGGGTGATCTCACCTGTAAAAAAAAATTTAAGCACAAGATCAATACTTGTTACTGTTGAGAGAAACGTGATAAAATGTGAAGATGGTTTATACAGGTTTGGCATTTGTAGTGTTTCTTTACTAGGATTCAAAAGTTTAATGCATAAAAACTGTGGAACACTTAAATTTGATTTGCTTGTAGAAAAATAAGTATTTGAAATAAAAAATGGTTAAGCTTATAGGTTTAATGCATTACCCTCACTTAGGCTCATACTCAGGACAGCACTTAAGCACTTATTTAAGTCCAAAGCACATGCTTAAATACAATCCTGAATTGGGACCAGATTCTCAGATCCCGCAAAGCACTTAAATACTTGCTGAAAGTTCAGCACGTAAGTAGTCTCATTTGCTTCAGTGGATCTAGTCACATATTGAACTAAGCACATGCCTAAGTGCTTTGCTTGCTTGAAGAATAGTCAGTCTATTTCAAAATTACTTACATACATCTGTTACAACAGGGAACATGATCTTTCAAATCAAAGTATTAAAAGTCTGAAGAAATAATCCCTCATTTAAATAATAAAACTAGCCAGATTCCATAACATATGCAATCAATTATAAAAACTGATTAAATACTATTTTAAAAAAGATTTTATAACTTATGAGGCAGGTAAACGATTGTGAAAAGATTTTCCTTCACAAAAGCTTCATTTATAAATTCTACTCAGAAAGTTTTAAGCAACACTTTCTATCAAGGAAATACAGAAACATATTTATCACAGTTGTCAGAACGTTTATAACAGAGGGTGTGTTAGTCTCTATTATAACCACTCCTCTTATTTTCCAAGATTTATAACTCACCCATTTAAAAAAGGAAAGGAAAAAAATGCTACAGGCTACGTGAGTGAGTGAGTGTGTGTGTGTGTGTGTGAGAGAGAGAGAGAGAGACGGAGACTGGGTTTATCTTCCCCTTTAGGAGAAATTAAAAGTTTTGGGCCTCTTACAAATGTACAAAAATAAAGATGAGTAAATAGAGTCAGATACTTTGTCATTAAGAATAGAAGCTTGTTTGGAATCTAAAGTATTTTGGGATACGTATGGAAGGTGAAAATGAGTTACCGGTATTTTGTTTAGGAAGAGTAACTTTGCCATAAGGGACATAAATCCCTTCTAACATTTAAAAATAAATATTTTCACACCGCCTTTAAACTCTGTCTGCTGGGCACAGAAAAGTGGCAACTGGACAGAGTTTTGGAAGTCTCCATGTGTTGGTAAATACAAGTGCCTTTAATTCTGTTTAATGTACAAGGATTCTGGTTATAACTTTGGTGGTGCATTAGCAGGATAGGCTGATTTTTGCCAAGAAAGGTACATCTCTGAATTGGGAATTATTAGGGCTCTCAACACACTATACGGATGAGCATAGGAAAGACTCAGAAAAAAACAAAACCAGTCGTCAGTTAATAAAAATAACACTACTGAGCCACAGCTGCTCAGTGGAGTAGAACTACTGTTTCAGAGCAATGAGGTTTCCTCCACTGAACTCTTGTTTAAAATAAGACGTTAAACAGAAGTCTCTGACTCTGGGTACAAAGTTAACTTGTTCCTATGGCTTCTCTGGTCATCATTTCTGGTATATAAAGGTTTAGCTTCCTGATTGTCAAGTTACTCTTTGGTTGTCAGAGGAACATGATGAACACACTGCATGTATCCTTGAGAGCTAGCTGGTGCCTTTCACTGTACACCCAGTAGGTCACTAGATGCTCAAGAAGCAACTGCTTAGGAGGAGAGGTGACGTTCAAATTAAGTGACAGAACAATGCAGTTACCCACTCCAAGCCTGGGCCTCTATGTCCGAGAGAAGGCCAAACAGGAAACCACCCTCTGTACGGAGGCACAAGTCAGAGACGTGCTTAAGCTGAGATTTTGGGCAGAGTGAGGAGAAGGAAGATTCCAACACCTGTTATGTATCGATGAGGGCAGAGCTGGGTAATAAAACAGCATAGGAAAGAAAAGTCATGGAATTTTGTGAGATAGGTCAAAGACTTCAGTTATATTATATCATACACACACACAGGGATCTATCTGTTTTTTGGCTTCAGAATGGTACAACATAAGGAAAATCCTCCATTTGATTTGTCATCTACGTACAATTAAAAAAAAAAAATACCGCACAGAACACTTCATTAATGCAATGCCCTCTGCTACAGCCAGGACTCTAGAAAGAAAAAGTCTGCACAAGTCACTGAACATCAGACAGGTAACTTGGTGGGATGTAGTGTTGAACCCACTGGGGTGCCACTCTTGGTGTGAAGACAGCAAGTCCCTGCTATTGTACAATATTTAATACGTCCTGGGGTTGCAGGAACAGAGAACTGCCCCTTGTTCTCCCAGTTTCCTTTTAAACCTGATCCTGTTTGACTGCTCCAACACAAAGCCAATCCATTTGCTTGCCCCCAGGTGTCAGGATGGTCCCGTCAGATTTTCACATCGTCTCTTTTAGCAGCCCCAGTTTCCGAAGAGCCTCTTTCCTGGCTTCTTCCGTTGAGCCTCGTCCGGAAAACTGTACTGTTATCCCCTGGGGTCGAAATCCCGAAGGTCTAGGCAGTGAGCCAGACCTCTTTCTCATCTCCAGATTTAAGTTGGGCTGCCCATGGTCATAAAAGCTTTTGGCAACATTCCGTTGAGCAACCTTGTCCCTGGTGAGAGCTGTGTCTGGTTTGATCTTCACGGTCTTGCCCATAGGAAGGAAAGGGCTGGGATCGCATTTTAAGGTTGCGTGGATATTTTGATACCCATTAGGAACAGTCTCTCCCTGTTCTTCCTGCAAGTCCTGTATCTTGTGTGTGTTTGGGGCACGATATTGTTGGACCAGACTTGGCCTTCCCTTCGCCAGGCCTAGTTTCGTCAGAGCGTCGTATCGTGTTTGCTCAGAAGTTAGATCTCTTAAGGAGGAGCTTCTGCTGCGAACCAAGAGCTCATTCTTCTGCCACCTCTCTTCTATTTCAGCTGTCCCAAAGGCTGCTCCGTTCATGTTGGCCAGCACCTGGGCCTTGCGCACCTGCACATTGACTGCAGCCTTAGAGATAGTTTGATTGAATTCCTTCCCACCTGCATTGGTTATGTTGATATTACTTGGAAACCGGTAGGATTTGGGTGCAGGTAGCGGAGGGTGCTTAAGGGCTGGGAAACAGTCTCCGTTCTGCACTGGGGCTTTTCTCCACTCCACAGGCTTCCCCTCCTTGGGAGAAGTGGGAGAGCATGTCCTGGTCTCATCTTGCTTCTCGGACATTTTCTGAGCCAAGATAAGTGGAGTGGGGATGGCATGATGAAGCTTGGGGTGCTGCACGGGGCATGGAGCAAGAACTTTCTCATCGCTCATCAATGGAGGAGCTGAAGGGTGGCTTGGGGGAGCATCAGGAGGTGGAATCTTCTCAGATAGCTCATTGCCCTCTGACTTAGGATCATCTGTTCTCCTGGCAGCTTCTGACACTTAAAAAACAAATGGAATCTCATTAGGTCCTTTCACAGAGTAGAACACAAGGCTTCCTTTCACTAGTATTGGCCTCTCCCACCACAACGCCCCTCGCCCCCTCAACTTTTCACTTGAATAAGAAGTTGGAACTTGAGTAGCTTAATGTCTCCTCTGGCAACAAACTAATGCCTCTGCTTAGACACTGTCTGTGATGGGTTTGATACAATCCTTCCTTCTGCTAATCCATTATTCCCATATCTGCTAGATGTATGTGCTGTGTTTCAGCCGCCTTCTCCTTTTCCTCTATTTCTTGCGTTTGTGCCCTTTCTTGGTTACTGTGACCAGAGGGGAAAGAAACATGTTTAAAACCCACATAGCGCATTTGCTAATGGGCAAGTCCTCCTCTTCTGGAGAAACTAGCTGTGTGTAGGGATCAGGAGGCCACGCTCCATGGGCACCACCTACCCATGTGGCTTCACTGACCAAACCCCACCACATTCCTCTAAGCCCTCACGGTGGCTCCACTACCATTGATTCACAAGATGGCTGTCCACAGAAGTGTGGGCTAGAGGTGGATAAAGGAATGGGTGCATGAACAAGTATACTTGTTACAGTCATTGTCATGCATTTCACGCCTATTGCTCATTGAAGCAACTTCGTTACACTTTTATTTTGTTAGTGCCCTGGTCTTGTTGGGGTTTTTTTTTGGGGGGGGGGGGAAAACACGAGAGGAACAATAGTCATAATTCAGCACCCAAACAACTAAATTAAGGAAACTAATAATGTTGAGCTACTAAGCCACGTGCAGGGCCGGCTCTAGCATTTTTGCCGCCCCAAGCAGGAGGGGGGAAAAAAAAAAAAGCCATGATCGTGATCGGCGGCAGCTCTAGCGCTGCTTCATTCTACGGCGGCAATTCGGCAGCAGGTCCTTCGCTCCGAGAGGGAGTGACGGCCCCGCCGCCGAATTGCCACCGACCGGCCGGACCTGCCGCCCCTCTCTTCATTGGCCGCCCCAGGCACCTGCTTGCTACGCTGGTGCCTGGAGCCGACCCTGGCCACGTGGGTGGTACTCAGAGACAACCTGTGCCTGCTGAGAGTGGGAGGGGGCACAACCCTGGAACAGCTCGAGTCACACCCCTCAAGGAGTCCCCCGTCTCGGAATGTAGTGTGCCCCTTCCCTCCTCCTGGAAAGCAGAGGCCCCTCCCTGCAGCTTCCAGCTGATTCTCCTGCCTCTGTCTCTCCTGCTGGCTCAGCTGCCTCCCAGGAAGGAAGGCCAGGCTGCACCATGTGACCAAGCAATCTAGGGGGCACATGACCCTGCATGTCCCACTCCATGCATCACCTCGGGTGGTACTGGCACACAAACTTCCCCTACAACAGGGAGGGACATGGTGAAAAATCTGCTTTTTAAAAGTATGATTCAACAAATTCAGAACAAGAGGTATGTCGGTACTGAAAAGACTTAGAACTTCTGTATCCTGAGTAACAACAGATTTGCTTCAATGTACATACACTGGAAGCTGTCACAATTTACCTGGTGCTACTTCTCTGTTCGGAATACACTTGTGATCACTGTTCTCAGGGGTTGATTGCACCAAGTCAATGATCTCTTCAGATTCTGAATGGCTGGAAGCATTTTCGTCCGTTGATCTTGGGGAGTGACAGTGGATACCGCTGTCATGTAGGACCTGTTCTTCCAAGTCATCTTCTAAAGAATCAATGGTTTCTTCAAAAAACAGGAGAACATCCTTCTCCTCATGGGTTAGGTATTGGAGACTTTCATCATCCTACAGTTAGAGAAAAGAGAGTCTTAAAGTGAAGACAACAACAAATGCTAGTTGTCTAGGATTTTGCAAAAAGACTGGCTAACTGTGAATAATAGAACACAAATGCAGCACCTGTTTTAAAGAAAAAAGCTTGATCCTAACAATTACTATCTTATCAGAAACTTCCAACCTTAATAAACTATGACATACTAAGGGGAAAAAAAAAAAGTCTAAATAGCTACAGCATAAACACCATGAGTATAGTTAGGCAGTTGATAGAGCACAAGTCTTGACTGGAAAGTTTTTGCTTTTTTGACAGAACTACAAAATTATTAAAAACAAAGGATGACATAGCCACTGCTGTAATACCCTATTTTAGCGGAGCATATTTAAAAAAAAAAAAAAATCTCACTTGCTCTGGTTGAGAATGGATACTACAGAGTATTAGTATGGGGAGGAGGGATAGCTCAGTGGTTTGAGCATTGATCTGCTAAACCCAGGGTTGTGAGTTCAATCCTTGAGGGGGCCACTTAGGGATCTGGGGCAAAATTGGTCCTGCTAGTGAAGGCTGGGGGCTGGACTCGATGACCCTTTGGGGTCCCTTCCAGCTCTAGGAGATAGGTATATCTCCATATATTATAGAGTATAGGCTTGTGTTTTCACAAATGTTCAGTGCTTGAATGTCTGATGCAAGACAGACTAAAGTGCCTGATTTTCAGAAGAGCTAAGTACCTGCCCCTTTTTCGTGTCATATTGGGCTTCCAAAATAGTCGTTTTGGTCACTGTATCGAGTTGGGGGGGAAACGAGAAGATTGGGGTACAGAGATGTGCAGAGACAGATATCCATGATAAACCAACTATCTACAAATTGTTAATAACAAGGATGAAGGGGAATTTGAGAATTAAAAAAAAAAAAAAAAATCAAAGAAATAGGGAAATTTAGAATAAATATCAGGAAATGCTTCCTGACAGTAGAGGGACCAGCAAGGCAGGTTTTGTCCAGTAGGGAATAATCCTGCATGAGTGGGGAAATAGACTGGATGATCCAAGAAGTCACTTAGTCTTCTCTGATTCACAGCTCTCGACTAACCGGATCCCGATAACGCTTCTACGAGCAGCAATGCTTGAACTCTTCTCACACTCCTACCTCATGGGAAGCACCCTCTTTTCCACAAGTAGAAGGATGACAAATAGTGACTAGTAAGGAGTGTTATGAGACAATAGGTGCGGGAAAGACATTTCCCAACAGCTTTACAGACTGTGTCTGCAAAGCACCTGTTCTAGTAGCAATGAGAGGCAAGTGGCGGTTGGCTTCCTTTTCTAGATTACACTTCTCTCATACAGTGTGTAACCGTGAGAATGGCTAGCAGCTGCTAGCTGCAAACGGGGAACCAGGCAGGGAGTCAAGATACAAGTTCCATTTCCATCTCTGCTTTTAGCTCGTTGCCTGGCCTGACAAGCCAGACACGTGTAGCTCTACCGGTGCAAAACCCTAGAGGAAACACAGTTTACACCAAGGCAACGTAACTTGTGCCAAACCAGAGTAAGCTGCGCTGATCAAGCTGTGCTGGGGTAAAGAAGTGTTTGACAGAAGTGTGCACTGGTGCAGATATAACAGTGGCTAAAATCCTGGTGCAGGCAAAGCCTTTGCCTCTGTGCTCCAGTCATTAAAATGGGGACAATGCTGCTGACCTACCTTGGCAGAACACTCTGGTCTGTAGATGAAAAGCACTAGGTGATTGGCAGTAAGCCTTAAGCACTCAGTAGTGTGGGTGGGTCTGCAATTTAAATAATCACCATGTGGGTGTGAAGGTAAATGCTTTAGGGCTCACAATTAGCGTTATAATCCCAAGCAGAAGCAGCCAATGGAACTTCCCCCCCCCCCCCACTGCTTTACATTTCAGCTTTGAAGAACATCTTTGGGTCTTCAGAGCAAAAAACCCACTTGTAAACCAGCCTGGTCAGTATTGGTTGAGCTACAATCGCTGCAAGTTTTCTAATAAATACAAGAGAAGTCTTGGGTCATTTTTGCTAACACAAGATGTATGTGATGTTGATGCATTCCCTGAGAGCCAGATGTATTGCTGGCAGAGTAAAGGTTGCCAGATGGTTATGAGCAAAGCACTGCGGTTCTGGCACCCAGACACCACACATTAATTGTGTAACCTGAAATGTACTCCTGACAGACTGGATGAATTGATCTAGTGACAGCAACTGCTGTGTGTCACGCTGTCTGGAGTGGCTCACAACCGTGAGTACCTACCTCAGGGTGGACTGTCAAAAAGAGGGCAGGCACCCCAAACTGGCGGTATGTTCTATAATTAGATTTCACCAAGCCAGTAACAAACGTGAACTCCTGGATCACTACAAGAGTCTTACCAGGGTGTCACAGACAGTCCCCTTATACTCTTCAGTCTATCTTGCCACCCAGGTAAGCTGGACTTAGTTATAAATGGTAACTTACACCAAACAATTTACACCATATTCAGGTTGCTTCTAGTTCCAAGAGACCAGTCACCTACCAATTGGTACCCTAGATCTCATAGGCGCCAACTACATGGGTGCTCCGGGGCTGGAGCACCCACGGGGAAAAATTAGTGGGTGCTCTGCACCCACTGGCAGCCAAGCTCCCCCCCACCTCCCCCCCTCCTCCCCTGAGTGCGCCATGTCCCCGCTCCTCCGCCTACCTCCCAGCACTTCCTGCCACCACTGCCACCAAACAGCTGTTTGGCAGTGTTAGCAAGCTCTAGGAGGGAGGGGGAGGAGCGGGAACGTGGCGTGCTCAGGGGAGGAGGCGGGGCCAGGGCAGGGATTTGGGGAAGGAGTTGGTATAGGGGCAGGGAGGAGGCAGAGACTTTGTGGAAGGGGTTGGAATCATAGAATATCAGGGTTGGAAGAGACCTCAGGAGGTCATCTAGTCCAACCTCCTGCTCAAAGCAGGACCAATCCCCAACTAAATCCCCAAATGGCCTCCTCAAGGATTGAACTCACAACCCTGGGTTTAGCAGGCCAATGCTCAAACCACTGAGCTATCCCTGGGGGCAGGGCCTCATGGAAGGGGTGGAGTGGGAGTGGGGAGTGGGGGTAGGGCCGGGGGTTAAGCACCCACGGGAAAGAGGGGAAGTCGGTGCCTATGCTAGATCTTACACCAAAGATAATAGATTATTATAGGTTTAGCTACAGGTATCTAAATAAAACATTTTTCCTAGTTAATAAATCTTTACAGGTTAAAGCAAGCAAACATACAGTGAGTTGCAATCTAACTCCTAAGAGTGACGTAGTTGTAGTAATCTGTCAATTTAAAAGTATCTTTCAAGGCATACCCAGAAGGTGACCCCTGGGGATCCCTGGCTTTAGTTTGGGGTCTCTGGCCCTGTGACAGTTCAAACAGCAAAGAGAAGGACAATTTTCCTATATCTTTGTTTTATTGCCTTCATTCAGCTTTCAAGTCCATAAAGAATGAGCTTCCTTGCACACAGCATTTCCAAGGTGCGACAGGGCCATTAACCAATCCTTTGTACTGCGATGTTCCTTGATGGCCCATTTGATTTTGCTATTTCTTCTGGATGGACGGTGGGAAAAAACCCAACCCCATACACTTCCCATCTGAGTTCATAAGTTCAGAGCAGACATTTTCAAAGTTATAAAGCAAAACTTACATATTTCCTTATAGCATGGAATACAGACATCATTAATAAGATTGTAGAATGTTTGTAAATTGCTGCATGAATTAGAGTCTAAACACTAAATACATTCTTAAGACTAATACCTATTGAGCAACACTAACAAGTGAACTGGTCTGGTCTCCGGCTATGAGTTTGTCAGTTCTTCGCTAATGCCCGCAGCCTTGGCAAGAGTTGGGACCTGGCCTGCCAGCATNCCAGATCAATCGGTACCCTAGATCTCATAGGCGCCAACTACATGGGTGCTCCGGGGCTGGAGCACCCACGGGGAAAAATTAGTGGGTGCTCTGCACCCACTGGCAGCAAGCTCCCCCCCCACCTCACCCCCTCCTCCCCTGAGTGCGCCATGTCCCCACTCCTCCGCCTACCTCCCAGCACTTCCTGCCCACCACCGCCGCCAAACAGCTGTTTGGCAGTGTTAGCAAGCTCTAGGAGGGAGGGGGAGGAGCGGGAACGTGGCGTGCTCAGGGGAGGAGGCGGGGCCAGGGCAGGGATTTGGGGAAGGGATTTTGGGCAGGGATTTGTGGGAGAGGTTGGAATCATAGAATATCAGGGTTGGAAGAGACCTCAGGAGGTCATCTAGTCCAACCTCCTGCTCAAAGCAGGACCAATTCCCCACTAAATCCCCAAATGGCCTCCTCAAGGATTGAACTCACAACCGTGGGTTTAGCAGGCCAATGCTCAAACCACTGAGCTATCCCTGGGGACAGGGCCTCATGGAAGGGGTGGAGTGGGGGTAGGGCCGGGGGTTAAGCACCCACGGGAAAGAGGGGCAGTCGGTGCCTATGCTAGATCTTACACCAAAGATAATAGATTATTATAGGTTTAGCTACAGGTATCTAAATAAAACATTTTTCCTAGTTAATAAATCTTTACAGGTTAAAGCAAGCAAACATACAGTGAGTTGCAATCTAACTCCTAAGAGTGACGTAGTTGTAGTAATCTGTCAATTCAAAAGTATCTTTCAAGGCATACCCAGGAGGTGACCCCTGGGGATCCCTGGCTTTAGTTTGGGGTCTCCGGCCCTGTGACAGTTCAAACAGCAAAGAGAAGGACAATTTTCCTATATCTTTGTTTTATTGCCTTCATTCAGCTTTCAAGTCCATAAAGAATGAGCTTCCTTGCACACAGCATTTCCAAGGTGCGACAGGGCCATTAACCAATCCTTTGTACTGCGATGTTCCTTGATGGCCCATTTGATTTTGCTATTTCTTCTGGATGGACGGTGGGAAAAAACCCAACCCCATACACTTCCCATCTGAGTTCATAAGTTCAGAGCAGACATTTTCAAAGTTATAAAGCAAAACTTACATAGTTCCTTATAGCATGGAATACAGACATCATTAATAAGATTGTAGAATGTTTGTAAATTGCTGCATGAATTAGAGTCTAAACACTAAATACATTCTTAAGACTAATACCTATTGAGCAACACTAACAAGTGAACTGGTCTGGTCTCCGGCTATGAGTTTGTCAGTTCTTCGCTAATGCCCGCAGCCTTGGCAAGAGTTGGGACCTGGCCTGCCAGCATCACACTGTAGTTAAGTGCTTCCATTCTAGCTCCATTTTTAGTTGCTTGTCTAAAGCACCGATTTCTTGGGCTGAAGTTTTCAGAGGGTGGTTTCTGCCTTATGGCAGGATTGGGTTTTAAGTTTGAGCAAAATTTTTCAGCTACAGTTTAAAATAAAATAAAATAAAAAGTCTCCCGTTTAAAAACAACCCCCCCCCCCAAAAAAAACCCTGTGGCCTCCTCTCCCCCCAAAAAAGCCTCCCCCCCTCATCTACTGAGCTGAAATACCTGGGGGGGGGGGGGGGGCCTNAAAAAGCCTCCCCCCCGCCCCCATCTACTGAGCTGAAATACCTTGGGGGGGGCATGGGGGACTTAGAGAAATAGCCCTCACTGTGCAGTATGTTAACTCTGCAATGCAGGATAGAGGCCCTAGCATATGAACATTGGTTTGTTTTTGACAGAGGCCAGGTCCACACTAAAACGTTAAGAAAACTCAACTACATAGCTCAGGGGTATGAAAATTCCACACCCTGAGTGACATGGTTAAACTAATCTAATCCCCACTGTAGACAGAGTTCTTCTGTCAACCTAGCTACTGCCTCTCAGCAAGTGGTACCGAGCACAGTCGGCCAGCGTGAGAAGCGGCTCCGCCCCGCCCTGGCTACGCAGGCCCAGGGAGCTGGAAGTGCCGGGGGAGGAGGGAGAGAGGCGCAGCAGGAGAAGGACAGAGGGGCCCATGCAGCGGGAGGGTCACTGGGGAAGGTGCTTGGAGCAAGGTCCCTCTGTTCAGCCGGAAGCAGGAGCCTCGCCCATCCCCCCTCCCCCGCTGCGGTGTCCACGAGCGCGTTGGAACTCCAGAGACACACTGATGCTGTGAGTCACGTGCTCCCGGTCCTGTGGCCCCAGCCTCCCAGCAGGGGGCAGGACTGGCTGCCCTGGCCCAGGGAGGTGGGGCTGGAAGGTTCCTCCCAGAGGCAACAGGTGGAGCAGTCACATGGCCCTCCCTTCACATTATGCCTCCCCCAGTATCGTCAGGCACAAGTCTATGTTCACAGCCATTAAGTTTCTCTCTGCAATGATCACCCAAGTAGTCAGTTTCTCATGGGAGTGATGAGAAAGCAGCTTCGGAGGAACAATGGTCTTTTGGTTAGGGCACTGAGATGGGGTTCAGGAGACCCTTAAAGTCCAGATTCCAGCCCTGCCACAGGCACACTATGCCTCAAGTTTCCCCATCTGTAAAATGGGGATATTTCCCTGCCGCAAAGGTGTCATGAGAATAAATCCATTGGTGTTCAAGCTGCTCAGATACTATAGTGATAATATGCGTATGTCAGTACTGTGGAACAACAATGCTCTCAGAGCAGTGACAGCTTGTGAATGGTTATTGCTTACATTAGCTGTCTCTGTACTTCCATGGTGTAATTTGAGGAATTACAAGCGATCACTGCTCTAAGAGCACGGCTGTCTTACAAAATGCTCTTCTGCATTCTTCAGATTATACTGAAAGCTTCAGAAAAAGGGGAAGAATTTTATTACAGTAGGTGCTGGCCGTGCCAACTAGAACTAAGGTTACAAAACCTGTTTCCATTATAACCCTATTTTCCACATAGTCCATATGTGGAAACAGTCACCTCTTTTGGGGCTTATTTTCCAGGCTCTCTTGCTGCCCGAAAAATAATTAGTTTTTTTGGAAAGTTTAAGTAGAATCCCTGCAACTCCTTGTCAGGGCCGGCGCAACCTATTAGGCAACCTAGGCGGTCACCTAGGGCGCTAACATTTGGGGGGCGTCGGCGCCGGCATTCGGGGGCGGGACCTTCCGCCGCCTCTGACGGGGGCGGCATTTCGGGGGCGGGACCTTCTGCCGCCTCTGACGGGGGCGGCGTTTCGGGGGCGGGACCTTCCGCCGCCTAGGGCGGCGAAAAAGCTGGCGGCGCTCCTGCTCTTTGTGATACTGGAAAGCAGAGGGGGAGCGGGGGGAGGGAGTGGGTTTTCTTCCTCTAAGAAAAAGCTACTGTCAAAGAACAGCTGAATTTGAAAACTGAAATATTTAGATTCTTAAAGCTGTTGCCTGCGAGGGAAGAAATTTGGATTATAAGCGAAAAAAGCTGGGTATGTTCAGTTGGCATCTAATATATTAGAACTTAATGTGCATTTGCCCCGTCTGGCATGAGCAGTGTGTGCGCTACTGGAATATTTTTTGTAAAGGAAAGTTTGTGTTCCAGTGAGCAAATTATCTTCTACCCTGCCCAGAAAAGTTACTTTTAATATTAAGACTGGAGAATATATTACAGCCATGGACCCAGTATTGCATATCCCCTGATTTTATTAAATCTGGAATTTTTGCTACATTGTAATTTTAAGAAAGTAAAGTTTCGCTCTATAAATGGATTGCGGATGTGTGTAAAATTCTGTGTTTACAGTGCTTGATTTCTGTTCAAAATTTAAGTACACTTAAGTAATGTTGAAAGCCAGCCCTGAGTCTTTCAGATCCAATTGCAAGGTTTGGTCTTTTTTGGTATCAGTAACTAAGGGTTTTGGTGGTCAAAGAAGGCCCACAGTGACTTGTGCAACCCCCGTGTTTTAAACTGGGTAGTAAAGGTGTGATCTACTGGCCCTTTAATATAAGGGACTTTAATTCTAAGAGTTAATGCTAAGCAATAAAAACGAAAATAAGAGGTGCTTCAGAACAAGAATGATTAGTTATTTGCATGTATGATTGTGTGAAGAGATTCTCATTCTACATATAGGGCCATAGACAGGTATTTTATAAAGAACAGAAACACGGGAAAAATTCAATGATTGAGGATCATCTCAATAGACTGGAAATAGTGTCATTACAGGACCACTTAATCTTGTGTAACATACTCCCTACATTCAGCATGGTGGAATCAAGAGTTATGGGGTTTTGTTGGGATCAGTCCACTGTAAATGCATATGAACAAGGGAATAGTTGTAGTAGAATCAAGTCTGCAATTCCTGACTAACACCCTTAATTTCTAAAACCTTACTGCTGTGTAACCTCCTTGGTTTAATGGAGAAGTTGGAGGAGCCAGGGTGCAGATAAGGTTAAGTGGGTACTTGTGTAAAGGGAAGGCCTGAGATTGGCACGTATGGTATTGCTTCACACAATCTGATGTTACAATTCAAGAATAGGAATGGGGAGGAATGCAGCTGCTCACTACCCAGTGCCAGAGGCAGCCGTGCATTCCTGATTAGAGTTGGCTTGTTCTGAGCAAGGAGGCCTCCACCACGTTAGTCTGCGTGACGGCAGTGCCAACAGCTAACACCGGGGGAACAGCGCAACAGTGCAAATAGTCCTTGTCCTGCTGCCATCCCATAGTGCACCGGTCCTTGCTTAGGTAGCATGTCTGCCATGGGTGGCGGCGGGTGAACCATGAGCTTGGGGAGGATAGCCCCTGGCTGGCCCGCCCCTCATGCCCCTGCCGGAGCCCAGAGGGCCCCACCCTCTGCCAGCCCCGGAGCGCTGGGCAGGCAGTGCGGCCCCTAGTCCGAGCCCCAGAACAGCAGGTGGGTGGGCAGGCAGAGCAGCCCCCCCACCCCAGGCCTGGAGTGCCAGGCATGCAGGCAGCTGAGCACGGCCCCCAGCCCCAACACGGGGGGTGCCCAGCACCGGAGCACTGGGTGGGTGGGCGGCACGGACCCCAGCCCCCGAGTGCCAGGCGGGCGGGCAGCGTGAGCATTTGGTCAAAACCTATTTCCAAATACAGCAGCTAACAGGGGCATAACTGGAAGAGTTTAACCCAACCTAGAACCAAATTAACAGGACACAATAGGGTCCATTGCATTTGTTTTTGTACGAAGGCTACACGGTGCCCAAGAGCAGTAGGTATTTAACAGCACACAGGGTAATCAGCACAGGAAGGAGGTCCTCTCAGTAGCTCTCACTTGCATTTGAGACACTAGTACAATCTCAATACCATAATTCAGTGCCAGCACAACTCACCCAAAACATGCTCGAGCACGCGCTGTATGGTTTCAGTAAGTGACTCTACTGCACTGATATGCTATTCCCACCTAGACATGACTTCAGATACTCACAGCTGGATTTAGAAACAGTACAATCATGGGCAGCGGGTATAATAGGCCAGGGGAGGCTCTGCCCCCCCCCGGTGCTACCACCGGACCCCGTTGCGGGGTTTGGTGGCGGGGGGAGAAGGGGGGAGTTTTTGCTTTATTATGCCCCATGCAGGTTCCAGGGTGGCTGAGGAGGCAGTATGTGCTAAGCAGCTTACCAGGTTCATTTGTAATCTCCCTGGACTCCTGAATCCAGGAAGCTGAGTAACAAATACCGCCTTCCTCAGCCACCTCGGAACCTGCATGGGGCATATCAAAAGCGTCTTTGGGACGAAAGGTTTTCACCCAGGGCAGCTTGGGGTCTGGGGAGGCACGGCATGGCTGAGGCCGGCCTGGGGCTCCTCTGGGCAGGATGTGGGGAGGCTTGGGGCTTTGGCTGGTCCAGAGCTCCTTTGGCCAACATGGGGGGCACTCAGGGCTCCTCTGGGTGGGGGTGGGGAGTCTTGAGGCTCTGGCCGTGGGGGAGGAGGGGGCAGACAAAAGGGGCAGAGCCGGGGGCTAGCCTCCCTAAAGGGGGGGCTCCACCTGCCGCCTATGAATACAATTACAGAATTAAAGCACTGAAAAAGGAGGCCTTGCGGCTGAAGCCCACAACCCTTTGTTTTTTGTCTTAAACTGCTGATGCATAAACCGATGCTTGAAAAAGTCCAGGGCCTCATTTTATCCCCAGTGAGGTTCAAATATACAGTCTTCAACTGCTCAGCCTGGATTTAACGGCACTTGTTTCATCAGCTGTGTAAAAGAGCTGACCAAGAACAGGAGCCCTTGCCCCAAGGGAAAGGGAGCATGCTCTACATTTAAAGCATGGGATTAGGAATTGAGATTCTTGAGAAGAACTGAGTATTTTAGTTTACCCACCCTTTTAGAGCCATGCAAGTGATTCCATGCATGGAGAAGGCGCACTCATCTTTCACTCCACTGAGAATGTTTTAGCTGATCTGAATGTCAACTTTTGCTCAGACAAGGCGATCTGTTTAGACACTGGCAGAATGTCACTTTTCATGCTCAGACCTGTGTGCAAAAAACTTCCTTCCTTGAATAATGTGACTTTTTACAGTTCTAAAATAAATGGACATGGGCTAGATCCCTTTTCAATTAAACTTACATTTTGGTTTGTGATGCTAACCCTTAAGTGTCCGTTATTGGTTAGGCAAATTCCACTCCAAACACACAGCATGGATACAGGTACCATTAAAAATAGCTTTTCTAGTCAACATACGAGTATGCTGTGCTTTAAAGAATGCATTGTATCTAAACGGATTAGATCAAAGCATTAACATGCAGACAGCTGCACATTTCCAAGACTTCCTCTACTTAATATGCTAAAGTGACAATAGACTGCTGGCAAGAATTAGTTCTTACACATGGGCCTTGTGTACACTGAGAGTTTAAGTCTCTCCCCCAAACGCTAGCAGTGGTAGAGTTTCACAGATGCAGCACTGGTATAAACACAACTGCAAACTGTCTAAGCTACCAGGTCAACCAGACTGGCTCTGAGCAGCCAGCGTATGGTAGAGTTAGTTCAACTGTTTGCACATGCTATTGTTTTCCTGTGTTTGTTTGAATTCCATAGAGATCTCTCATCCAAAGGTTGCACCTGCCAACTGGATGGAGTTTAGACACCTAGAGATATGGAGGGCCCTTTCCTTGTAACCAGCTGGGGGGGAAAAAATAAAAATCTCAAGCGATACTTTCACTTCTAATCCTCTGAAGCCCTGCAAAGCAAAAAAGTGACCCTGACTCCCTGGGTTCTGTCTGGATAAACAGAAACTCATTAATGCAGACAAAAGATAAGTTCTTAGAAACCTTTAAACTTAATGATCTGTCTGCTTTGTAGTATCTAAAGATTGCGATGCCAGCTGAAAAGCAGCTATGGGTGACTGATACTTGTAGAGAGATGTTAAGATGTAGTGATGAAATGTTTTGATAGTGGGTTAATATGGACCGTAAAGGAAGTCTAACATACGGTCAGTGCTTCTCTCTCTCTCCCCCCCTCCCCCCCCCCCAAAAAAAACCCCTACACCTTTACAAACACCACATGTAAGGTCAGTACTATTTATCCTCGCTTTGTAAATGAGGAAGCGAAGACAAGACGTTTAAGTGACTGGCTTAAAGACCTCAAAAGGAATCGGCGTTGCCTGGGAGGAAGAGCATCACTTAAGGCGGTGGTGAGCAACCTGCGGCCCATCATGAGAATCCGCTGGCGGGCCGCCAGACCGTTTGTTTACATTTGCACAGCCACCCGCAGCTCCCAGTGGCCATGGTTTGCCATTCCTGGACAACGGGAGCTGCGGGAAGCTGCAACTTTTCCTTAGTTGCTAGCTGCTTTATCTGCTAGGCCAACCATTTATTAACGTCTGTTTAATATGGATGTCATTTAAGAGACTTGTCATACTAGAATTAATCTTTCCTACTGCACGTGGATAAAAAAGTCACAAACTACACAGCACGGCCTACAGAAAAGGCACGAATGTCTTCCTGAGCTTGGTCAGCTGAGAGATGCAGGACACTGGTGGAAGTCCTCCATCAATAGCCAGCTTGTTATCCCTGCTGGGTTGGGTACAAAAACCCCCTCTTGTTACAGATGGGAAACACCATGACAGCAGGGGATTCCAACCCTATCATGTAAGCATATCGCATGCTGATGCCCACTTAGATGAAGGTCGTTCAAGAGGTGGCCCATGTCACTTCTTGACACTGAAGAGTAGACCGGTGACGATGTGAACACCTGTTGTGTTTCATTTCCCAAGAGCTGCCACTGATTTTGGGGGCACAGCCGGAGATCTGCCGCCGTGGATGCTCAGTGCTTTCGAGAGGCAGCCATTGTCCGGGTCATTGCCTTCTCAGTGGCAATGACTGCATGGCTGGCACGCGAGACCCCCCTTCAGGGAGACTAACCACGTGGCCCCACCCTTTGTACCCTGCCCCCCCCCCATCCTCCAGAGCCCCAAGCACCCACCCTGCCTCCCCTCCCCCCCCGCCAGGCTGCACCCAGCGCCCACCACACCTCCCCTCCCCCACGCCCTAGCACCAGGCCACCCCCACCCCCCAGTGCCAGGCCGCCAGCCAGCTGGCCTCAGCATCGGCTCCGGCTGGCGGCGGAACTGAGCTCCTGCCGACTTGGGCACCGGCCTGGGGTAAGAGGGTGCAGCATGGGCAGGGCCAGGGCTTGGTTTAGGGAAGATTTAGCCTTCCCAGGCCTATTATACCTGCCACCCATGAATGACTCATGGACTCAAGTGAGAAAGGACCCCATCCCTTCCCTGGCCCCTCCTGCAACAATGCTTGAATAGTGAAGTGAACAGACTGAGTCATTCTAATTGGAGGATGCAAGGCTCATGTCTCTCACACTCAGCGATTACTCATGCGCCACTTTAATGACCACACACACATGCATTTATGTGAAGACAGCTATGTTTATGGTGATGTATTCATTACGCTCACACCAAATTATATTAAGTCTGAGTGAGTAGTAGAGCCTTTATGCAGCTAGTGGCAACTAAGTGCCTAATCTAATAGGAAACAGAACACAGGAGATGTCTACAATCAAGCACTAAGTACCTTACTGATGGTTATTCTCAAAGCTGCCCTGCTTTGGGAAGAGGGTAAACATCTCCCATTTCTTTTGTTCACAGGACTTGTCTGGAACGAGTCAACTGTGATTCCAAATCCGTGGTGGTAAGAAGCGTGCAAACGGAATAGGGAAGTTTATAATGTGATTTGATCTAGCAACGTAGTCTTGGTTATTCCAGCTTTGTGAATGAAATAAAATAAGGCATTCCACCAAGCTATGGCCTGCGTCATAGGCAGAAAGTCAGACTAAAGGAGCAAAATGGTTACTTTTGGCCTTACAATGTATGTAGAGCTATAATCAAATTTGTTAGTCTCTAAGGTGCCACAAGTACTCCTGTTCTTTTTGCGGATACAGACTAACACGGCTGCTCCTCTGAAACCAATACAAAAAGTCAGTAATACAGGACTCCAGTCAATTGAGCTTAACATTAAAAAAAAAAAAAAATCCAAAACTACAGGATGCAAAGAACGCGAAGGTAGGTTAGGTCACTTAGCTAGATTAAGCACTTACCAAGGTAAAATTTCTGCACCTAGAGTGGCTGCTTCGACTCTCCAAGCTCCCACTTCTTTCAAAGCTCTCAAGTCTGCACTTTGGTGAGATTTCAGATGCCATTTCTGAAAAGTCCAACATCAAATGACTAGGCATCCCACCCCAAAGAAAGAGCGTTCCACAGCAAGTCTGTCAGGCAGTGTAGAAAGTGGTCAATGCCTTACGTGGGGCTGCTCACCATGTTCATCTCTGAAAGTAGAAGAGAATTGTGGTGTTAGTTTAGGTTTGATTTTTAATCTATTTAAAGGGCAGGGAGGGTAAACAGTGAAGATCTCAAAGTCTATAATCAGGAAAAATCTTTTAATCACTTTGCAGGAGACCAGGGTATTTCCATCAACCACCTACATCTTAAAGTGCAGTTCTAATCTAAAAGGCGACTTTAAAACACATGGAATGGAGGGGCTACTGTCCATCTCGGCGACTTCTGGATCAGATGGGCTCTGTTTGTCAGTGCAGACATTACATAACTACATACTGTACCATACATAACTCAGTCTGGGATCTGACAATCAGGCTGGGTTTTCTATTATTAGTATTATCACACATCACTACTACTGGTAATAAGATTCTGCATGCCAAATTATTACACCTTCCATGACCTCTGTGCAACCCCTTAACTGCCAATGGGCTTGATGGGAACAATTTTTTTTTTATTAAGATGCATAAGAGGAATGAAATCCAGTTCCATCTCTTAGCTCTACAGGGCTGACTCGTTTGTCACTCATGTGAACAGATCCAATCTTGATTACATTCAAGGAACCTATCTGGGGAGTAAGCAGGTACCATTTTTATAGTCACATTTCAGAGTGAAATTGCACTTTAAACCTTAAAGCACCTCTGGCTCTAACTTAATTTCATTCACTGTCATGCAGAAAGATGTTTATTCCTTTGGAGAAACCAGGCTTATTGGAATAAAAACCCCATACACAAGTATTTACTGACGCACAAGAGCTTTCAAACTATCGCAGGTTTCAGTTCCGCAGTATCTGGCTGATAAGCATTAGAACTAGTTGTAATGCTTTGAAGGAACCTTACCCCTCCGCCCCAATATTTTCTTCAGTCCCAAACATTAATGTGAAGATAAGAGCATCCTCTAGAGACAGCGCTCACTAACAGCATGAGACACTTCCCCACCCTACCTGCCCATCTCCTCTCAAACATCCAGACATATCTAATAGCATGATGATGTACTGAGAAGTAACACCACACACTTTTCCGACGCACGGTCTTTTTCCACCAGAACTTTCCCAGTCACAAGCAATATTTAAATATTCTGTAGAGTGGTAACAATTCCTCAGTACACTGGGGTCATGGGCTGGTGTTTAGTGCCACCAACTATCATGTTTGTTACATTAGAGCCCAGGGGACCTGCCGGGCTCAGTACAAACACATAATGAGACAGTCCCTGACCTGAAGAACTTACAGTCTCATGTTTTGCCCCTAAGGAGTCAAACTAAGTGGGAGGTGGGGAGCCCTGTTTGCATTTCCAGTTCAACTGGATTATTTCTCCTCTCTCTCACCCCACCCCGGCTCTCAGAAACCACTAACTTTTTTTTGCCTCTTAACCAGCTGATTGGCCTGTCACATCAGTACAACAGCATCTATCAATACTCTAACAATTCCATTCTCCTGATTAGTACATCCTAGCATTCTGCCAGGATATACTAAAGGTATGTATGAATGTTGTCTTAGCTATGCCATCACTCCAATATTTATCTTATGGGAAGACTGCCACACAATGTAGCTAGGCTGCAATCCAGCAAATCCTAGGAGTAAACAATCCAAAGTAAACAGAGCAGTGGATTTCCACCCCACTGAACCATGCTAAAATAGGAAAGAGCTGCTCTTATAAGCAACAATAAAATCTAACAGTTATGATTTACTTTGGAGACGTTTTTAAAAGCCACCTATCCATAGGAATGAACACTTCTTATTTCTGCCCTCTTCTTGTGCCCACCTCTTACTATACTTACTTACTCTTGCAATTACAGCAACACCTATGTAAGTACATGCCCAGAATTACTGTTTCATACATGTATACTATGAAAACTATGACCAAAGGTTACGAGGCAGGCACGTTTTTAATACTGCTGCAGCTGCCAGTGTTCTCATTTCTGCCTCTGCAGGCACCAGAGATAGGCAATGACAGGAGGATGTGAAATTCAAACAGGCAGCATGAAGGAAGAATGCATCCTGTGCCATTACCTGGATTCCTCAGCTCCTGGATTCCTCAGCTTCCTCAGAGTAAGCACTGGGACACAGCACTAGACTTGTTCACAGTGTAGCAGCATTTGGTGAAAGTAACACAATGGGTTAAAAGCCTGGCTCTGCTGAAGTCCATTGGGGAACTCCCATTGACTTCAACAGGACAAGGATTTAATCCATTGTCTTTAAAGACACTGCTTACAAGTAAGGGAGGTTGTCAAAGGCACAAATGACCAACTCTTACCACAACTCCATGAAAGTGGGATGCTTACCTCCCATTTGTGCCTTTGAACATCTCCCTGTAACGTTCATGTAGGAGTCTTGGGTTGAATGTACTGAAACATCACATTTGTTCCATCTGTTAACAGTGTCTTTCAGTGAGCCCCAGGTTTTTTTGGTATCCTAACCCTAAAGCTTCTTGCTGAACTTTTCACACAGACGCCCAATTTTCACAATGGTGCCCCATTGGTGACAAAAGGTCACCAAGTTGTTTGTCTATCTAGGAATTTACATGGCTCACATCACCAGGGCATCTCAGCAAAGATAGCCTCCAAAAGTTTAAACAAACCTAATCTAACCAGGAGGAGGAGGGAGAACTATTTGACCCAAGAGTCCTGTCCTGCTCCCACTGAAGTCAACTGCAAAACCTCAAGGGGGTCCCGGACTGAGCCCTCAGTGGGGTATTCTTTGCACCTGAAAAAGAATACCCAGATCCAATGCTAATACGAACTCTAACAGCAGTGAGCAGCTTCACTTCCAACAACCCCATGTTATTCATCCTGCATTTCAGGCTCGGAAAGGCTTCATCGAGCTCAGTAGTTAATCGTTCCTTGGAGAAGAAGAAATCTTCACCCTCCTACCCAACAGGCAACATGTGTTATGGTAGCCATTATTCCTCTCTCTTGTAGGCTCTGGCTACCTTACAGATTTGGCTCCTGTGAGGAAAGCTTGTGAGCCTGGTTTATCAGTTAATATATTCAACTGCTGATGTGGACAGGGCAGGAGGGTATTTTTTTAAGTGTCTTGGATTTGATCTTTTAGGCTATGTTTAACAGAATTAAGGCCTAATCACACAGGGAGCCTAACCAGGGAATTAGGAGAGGTTCCTAACAGAGCAGAAAATGTAATTCAGACAGAGGTCTTTAGCAAAGCAATAATCCAAAATGGCAATTTATTGATAAATTTGGTGCCACATAGCTTTGGCCTAGGATAGAGGGCAGTGCAGGAGGGTATTGTGGAGGCACTAGACTGGGACTCAGGAGACCTGGGTTCGCTCAGCTCTACCACAGACAGTGTGTGACCGTGGACAAGTCATTTAGTCTCCTTGGGCCTCATATCCCCATCTGTAAAAGGAGAACACTGCCTTTCTCCCAACCTGGCCCCCACTGCGTGTGTCTGTCTATTTAGAATTTATGCTGGTCAGGGCAGGGACTGTCTCCTGCTAGGTGTTTGTACAGTGCCTAGCACCATGGGGACTGATCTCAAATGCAGCCTCCAAGCATTACTGTGATACAAGTAGTATAATTTACAGACAAATTCCCTTCTTGGACTTGAATAATGCAGAAGTCTCTCTGTGTCACCAGCAAGAGATAGAGATGTTATGACTTTAGCCACCTCTATTCTAACCTCCTAATGAGCTTCAAAACAACCCCCCCCCCTCCGTGGTATGGTCCAATAGGATTGTCAAGGTAACCAGACAGGCTCAAAATAAAATAAATCCTAAGGGGAGATGAAACAGCAGGTTAATAGGAAGCTGCTCTTCTTGACCTTCAAAATGCATTAAAAATGGAAGCTGTTCACAACAGGATTTATTTCTTGTCTACCCAACACACTCATTATGGACACATGACAAGTGTTTAAATGCAATGCCCTTACTTGAATCAATTGTGGTAGACTGTTCCTATCACTCATCAGTTGCCCAAATATTGTACTTTTCTGCTGCCTGGCCTGAAGTGCATCTGAAAACAGAGACAGTTTTCCTAAGAGCAAATTCCGAGTCCCCAATAACAGTGCTCTAATTTTCACTTTAGGATTATTTGAAAGCCGCACAATTCTTACATTTAACTGCAACTAACCATGTTCAGTCACTAGATGGGGATTTCATCAATAATATTTTGTAACTGACACTGATAATTTTAGTCTGAGTTCAGTTTTAATCTTCCCAAAATGCATAGACTCAGCAGAGAGACTATAGAAAATTGCTGTAGATTAAGGAGTTGTCTTTCATTCCAGGAAGGCAAATTTTTAGAGCCTGTGGACTCAGATTATTACTGTACTTTGCTTCCATGTTTAGCAACCAGAAGATACAGAATTTTTATACTAGGGGGGCTAAGTGATGTACTAGGTAGCAAACCTCAAAAGCAATTTCGTTTGAGAGCTTAATAGGCAAGATTGATCCTTCCAAAAATGGAAAGCATCCAAATGTAGAGAGCACCATTCCACTCACATGACCAGCATGATATATTGAAGAAAATATGGTCATGATTCTCGGAAAGTTATTAAAATAAAAAAAAAAAACAGAATGTTGCTGAACTGTCCCCCTCCCTGTACTATATATAAATATAATGTTTTGGAAATAAACAAAGAAGCTGTAAGCTCTTTGCACCAAAATTAAATTTCCCACCAAGTCAGGATAGTATTCTAGACCCTGCAGAGTTCTAAGTCCAAATTCTGTTCCTATTCTTTAAGAAAAAGAGCACCATATACAAATCATTTTAAGAGTACAATTGGAATACACCAAAAACCCCACAATGTATTTCCAGTAAAACTATTTCAGTGAAGAATGACAGCCAAGTCCCTGACGTGCATGTGTCCACACCACACACCATTTAGCTCAGTGGCACTTCTTCTATATGTACATGAATAAGTACGTGCAGGGTTATGGCCTGAAGGCCTGATCTGCAGCCCAGTGAAATTAATGAAAAAAGATTCCCATTTGCTTCAATGGGCTTTGGATCAGCCCCTTAGGGTAGGTTGGGGTTGAAGGCTATCAAAACAGACCTACTCTCAAAAGTCTAGACAAGGTTTGGCCAGGCAGCATGACAAAACCAAACCATTTTATAAGCTGGTTCAGTCATAGCCATGTTTAAATCAGAAGAGTGCATGTTTGCTTTGATGATGTGGATGGGTCTATGCACAGGGATGGAAGATGCATACCGACTGTGGCTGCCTTCTTTAGCTCCTCTGGTATCTGCACAAGAGATTAAATCCTTGAACTTTAGAAGAACATATTATCACCAGAGTAGGAGAGTATGAACAAGGAGACAGAGGCATCCTGTATAAAGGTAAAGAGAAAACAGCAACGGCATCTGGACAGAACAAAAAAGTTATCGCCATGTCTATATTGGGGACATGTAGGATGATAAGGAAGTGTTAATTTAGGCCTTTTCTACATTAGGAAAAAGGTGTAACGCCCACTGGGGTGCTGAAACAATTTTTATAGTGGGGGTGCTGAGAGCCATTGAACCAAACTGTAAACCCTGGACATGATGGAATCCACGTTAAGACAGGGGGTGCAGCAGCACCCCCAGTTCCAGCACCTATGCTAACACCACGAATAACTGAGGTGTTTTAATCCTAGCAGAGATAGGGCAAGTTCTAGAATCACCTCAATTTAGCTGCCCCCTCTTCTCCAGGGTTCACCATGACCAGCTAAACCAATGGAAAACTAAAACTTGCCCTACCTAGGCTAGGATTTTAAACTGTGTTAGGTGTGTTTTTTAAATACGGTAGGATATGTCTACACTAAGAAAAAGCTAACTCAGTTCAAGTAACATGTTTTATACAACTTGGCACCAAGTGGAGACAGGGATAAGTTGTATTTAAACACAGGTTACCTCAACCAGGTAAAGTTTTAAAAGCATGACTATGGGCAGACTACGTGCAAAATAGTGTTTAACTTCATGCTAGTTAAAAGTGTGTTAATGCAAATATCTAAGGGCCACAGTCTAATTGTTCACATGGACAAGCAAGCTGGGATGTGTGTACACTAGTCTGCTGCTTAAATTAGAGCACTTTGATCTAGTCCCATTTCAAAGAGGACTATCTCAAAGCGCTTTAATAAACTGTTAATGCAGTTCAGCAGGGTCCAAGTGGACAGACTGTAGCCGGCTAGGGCGAGGTAGATTCACACCCCAGTTTGCCACAATCTCATTGTTAGGGCTTGTCTACAATACATTTTTCATCTGCACTGGGAAAATGTGCTTAACCTAATTTTGGTCAGCCCCTTAGACAGGGTCCAATCAGACTGTAACCAAGAAATGCTCTAACCTACATACTATGGGGAATGCTGCTTCCTAAATACTCAAAGACAGACAGAAGTGGTAGTGCATAGCTTTTTATTAAAAATGCTCTTCTATCATGGCATGATCCCACCCACACAAACCAGGTGAGCAGTGTATTTGGCCAAAAAACTGTTTTAGCTGTTCTAAAAACACAGCTGTTAGGATATAAGCTTAGGGTTGGTATACAGTGAAAACTAATACCAGTCTAGCTGTGTCAGTCATTGGTATGAAAAAAACCACACCCCCTAATGACACAGCTATGCTGACAAACCCCCCAGCACAGATGCAGCTGTGCAGACAAAAACGTGTTTCTGTCGGCGTAGCTAACATTTGGGGAGATGGTGTTCATGCACCGGCAGAAAAAACCTCCTTCTGTTGGCACACGTTGCATCTACATTAGATGGCTATGCTGGTATAGGCTCTGTGGCGTAGCCATAGCTTTAGACGGCAAGATCTCCCAGGGCAGAAACCATATGCTACCATCTCCCATCAGTGTAGATAATCCACCTACCCAAGCAGCGCTAGGTAGGAAGAATTCTTCTATTGACCTAGCACTGTCTACACCGGAGATTAGGTCAATTTAACGACACTGCTCAGAGGTATGAATTTTTCAGACCCCTGAGCAATGTAGTTGGGTCAACCTAACGCTCGACGGCATTTCTGTCCGCCCTTAGCCCGATGACTTTTGAACACTGCATCCGAGTCATTTAAAAAACAAAACAAAAAAACCACCAAGTCACAGGGAACATTCTAGGCATTAATGACCAGAACACTACTGATTTCCCCCCCCCCCCCCAAACATCAAATAATAAAACAAGGGAAAATGGGAGACACAGAGCCCCTGTCATCCAATTAGCACATCCACAGCTTCTATCATCCCTTCAATTGTCTATAGATCAAACAACTGGTTGATGGCATCCATTAATGCAGATCGAGGGATGTGATCATTCCCCTCTACTCAGCACTGGTGAGGCCTCATTTGGAGTACTGTGTCCAGTTTTGGGCCCCACACTACAAGAAGGATGTGGATAAATTGGAGAGAGTCCAGCGGAGGGCAACAAAAATGATTAGGGGGCTGGAGCACATGACTTACGAGGAGAGGCTGAGGGAACTGGGATTGTTTAGTCTGCAGAAGAGAAGAATGAGGGGCGATTTGATAGCTGCTTTCAACTACCTGAAAGGGGGTTCCAAAGAGGATGGATCTAGACTGTTCTCAGTGATAGAAGATGACAGAACAAGGAGTAATGGTCTCAAGTTGCAGAGGGGGAGGTTTAGGTTGGACATTAGGAAAAACTTTTTCACTAGTAGGGTGGTGAAGAACTGGAATGGGTTACCTAGGGAGGTAGTGGAATCTCCTTCCTTAGAGGTTTTTAAGGTCAGGCTTGACAAAGCCCTGGCTGGGCTGATTTAGTTGGGTTTGGTCCTGCTTTGAGCAGGGGGTTGGACTAGATGACCTCCTGAGGTCCCTTCCAACCCTGAGATTCTATGATTCTATGATAATACCTTTACCTCATGTTCATTCTCCCAATAGAGTTTAACATGTTGATCTCTTGAATGGCTTCTCTCCCAGACAGACAAGAGACATAATGATGGGGGGGCTGAAGGAAGAATGGATGGAACCGGAAGGGGGTATGCACACAGCACCTGGTGTGGAGGAAAGTGGAGAAAGGGAGACAGAGCCCCCGGCATGGAGGGCAAAGGGGTAAGGAGGAATGGGGTGCACAGAGAACCTCTAGCAGGGGGAGATTGAGGGACACGAGGGGGGGGGTCCCCACACAGTCTCTGGCAGGGGGAGTTATGGGGAATCCCAGAAATACAGGGTGATGGGAGGGTGGCACACAGGAAGCTTGCGGGGGTGTGGGTGGAGAGATGCAAGAACCCTTTGGTGTGTGCAATGAGCTTGGCGTACAGAAGCAACGAAGTGTGTGACCCCTTAGTACAAAAACCTAGAATAATGGGGCTCTTCTGATCCTGACTGGGAACTCTGGGTGTTACTGCAATATACATAACAGCAGTACCAACCCCAAGTATTCCAATAAAGAACCAGGCCCCCCAAATTAATGACATTTAAAAATAAAATAAAATATGGGTTCTTTGTATTAAGTTTTCGGTTTCTGAGCCATTAAGATGCATTCAGGTCACATTTTCAAGCTTTTCTCTGCAATCGAGTGCTGGAAATTTCTTATTTTTGTAAATGAAAGCTGAGATTCTCACATAATCACATTAATCTCCACGCTGGGCTTCAGAAACACCGAGCATCATGAGATTTGTGATAAAATAAATAAATCACAGGCGTTGACAACACTACAATAATTAATCCTGTGTACATAAGGCCCTAAAACAGCCAGACAAGTGAAGCAACAGTTCAGCAAAGCACTTAATGCATGCGCTTGAATCCAATTGACTTCACAGGGAATTCAAGCATGTGTTCTAGCACTTTGCTGAAATCAGAGCATAAATTAAATGGAGAAAGGAGCCTAATTAAAAAAAAAAAAAAAAGGAACTGTTCATTTGTGATTGCCTCTAACATACCTCTCCAAAGAATAGTTAACTTCAATGTGTACAATACTTTGTTGTCTTGCTTTGTTTAATATTGATGGTTAAGGTTACATCTTTGACCAAATTAATCTCTCAGTCTCAGGATGCTTAAAAAAAAAAAAAAAAAAAAAAAAGAGCCAGCTCGATGTGGTCTTCATTTCTTAACCGGTCTTTCTGGATTTTCAAGAGCAGGCAATTTTTGTTGTTGTTGAAAGAACACACTTGAAAATATTCACCAAACAATAGGAGATTGTTAAACTGCCTAGCTCTAAGGCAAGGTAACCAAACCACTGCCAAGATGAGAAACCTTTACTGCATTCCATGCGATTACTGTTTTGGAAATATCGCCCCAAGACCCTCAGGTAAGCGAGTTGTTCAGAACGCGGTAAAATTCTGGTTACAGACTTAATCCTCACTTCAGCGGGAGTCAAGGGTGCTCGGCATCTTCTAAGATTAGGCACAGGTTCAAGAGAATTGATAAGAACAATGTTGAGAAGAGAGTTGGTTTGAGTCTTTGCCTTACCACTTGTGAATAACTGCAGCTGTAACTTACAGAATCAATACGTTTTAGCCAGTAGCGGCGCCAGCTCTTCCGGCGCCCTAGGCGGCGGAAGGTCCCGCCCCCGAAATGCTGCCCCCAACAGCGGCGGCGGAAGGTCCCGCCCCCAAATTTCAACAGGCGGCCGGGGCGCCGACGCCCCCAAAATAGCAGCGCCCTAGGCGACCACCTAGGTTGCCTAATGGGTTGCGCCGGCCCTGGTTTTAGCCACATCATGCCATAAGAAAACAACTTTATCTACCCTAAGACAAATAAAACAATTGGGAAAGGCCTAGATGCAACATACCAGGTTAAACAACCAGAAAAAGATCTCTAAATAGTGCTGTTAGCTCCCATGTGTTTGCAGAAATAAAATCCCTCCCCACCCCACCTAAAAATAAAACCTCAGCCAGTGACAAGTAGTTACTTTTCTTTAGATTAACTTCTTACAGGAGGATAAGGATAAGGCTCTCACTGCTCAGCTATGGTTGAGATTTGATGGCCTGTGACTACTTCAGGAAGAACTAGATACAACACCAATGGCTGTCTAGACCTATTTTATATTAGGTATTAAATACGCCATAGGACTGAAGTCTCCCAAGATTTTAAACATTCTTATGCAAACTTCCAGGAGGGGAATTTTAGAGGACTTTAAAAGTAAATTAGTTTGCATTTCTCCTCTTGATAACTTGGTGCTTAGTAGAGTCACTTATGCTTTGGAACTGCATAGAATACAGACAATTCATGGTACAGGTTTTTCTTTAATTAGCCAGCTTCTGTCTTGTCACAAGTGTAAAATCATGGGGGGTTCAGGGTCCCATAACTTTGATCCCACTGCTGTACAGATCACAGGCGAATAGTTTTCTACCGTACTTCGGAAGGCATGAGAATTTTTGTCCCCAACATCCATACAGCCCACTACAGCATCACTATGTCACAGTCTAGCAACGGAGATTACGATCTCTTGTGAATGTTGCAACTTAGTAGGGAGGGTGTAGGAAGAGATGTGCAGCGCAAAGAAGTCAGAGTGCTTTGCCTCAGAAAGAGCTATGGTAAATGGCAGGAGACATGCAAAGGGTCATCTGCCTGAGGCAACAGGCTGTGTTAAGGATTTGTTCCTGTTTTATGAGCTTTTCTGCCATAAGGATCAACAGTGATTATTAAGGAGAAGATGTCACAGAGATCACAGAAGTTACGGATTCCATGACTTACAGAGACCTCAGTAACATTTTCGGCTTCATCCCCAGGGTGGCAGAGCAGGAGCTCTCTGCCAGCCGCCGTCTCCAGAGCCCCAACCCCCTGAGGGCAGCCCGCCCCTCCTTCCATGCAGCAGGGCTTGGGCTCTCAACATACCCCCTCCCCTCTCCCCCACCCTCCCGGCTTCAGTTATCCCCTATCAGTCCCTCCCCCACCATTATTTTTACTAAAAAGGCACAGACAGCTCATGGGCTTCAGTGAATTTTTGTTTATTGCCCGTGACCCGTCCGTGACTTTTACTAAAAATAGCCATGACAAAAATCTTAACTGTAGTGATTTTCTAAGCAAAATACAACCTACCTGGGAGGGGACGGCTGAAGCCAGTGGTAAACAAGAATTCCAAATTGTCAAATACATTCTGTTAACAGAATAGTTTTGGTAGAATGCGATGTTGCAGCTGGCTTCTTAAGGCTCCCTCCTATTGACATTTATTCACATGCTCCCCATCATTAGAGGGACACGGTCAGCTTGAAATAGTCCATTTAAAAAAAGGTTTCAGATAACTACACCCGCCCAGTTCCCCACACTGCCTGCGTTCCTGGTTAATATTTCTCTCCGCAGCACCCACACAAGCAAGAAGGGAAAAAACACACTGACTATACAGGGAGAACAGTGAAACCGACTATTCAGAGATACAAATCCCCCTCTCCCACTCAAATCTCAAATGTTACTTGTAATGCTAGTCAGTACAGCATCTCAACCCTAATTTAAAATTGTTGTCCCTGTACGCTTAGTTGTGAAGAATACAAATTCGACACTTGCTTCTTTTATCTGGAAATATCTATTCTGTCTATTACTGAACAGTGAGCTAAACCTAGTATTGGTTTCAGATTCATCTGTGTGCAATAAAGACATTTTCACAAGCGTTTTGACTACTAACGTAGTTCCATTTTACATAACAAGAAGATTTGCGAAGTGACTATTCTATATAGAAATTGCTACGTCTATAAAGTAGCACCCATCTGCAGTGTTGCATTAGCCAGGGATCTGTACAAGAGTCTTAAAATAATGCCTTTTAATAGCCTAAGCCAGAAAATACACAAGCTTTTAAGACCAAGACTTATTCTTTCTTAAGCGGGTTGGGGGGGGGGGGGGGGGGGAAAAAAAAAAAAAAAAAAATAAAAAAATCTTTCCTTCAGTTTCCCTTCCTTGCACAAAAAGAGCTGCTATGCATTTTTGGTACCTAACTGCTATTGCTTTGCAATTGAGGGGGGGGAAAAAAACACAAAAAACTAAAAGTGAAGAATTTGATCTTGGTCAAGTCACTTCGCCTTTCTCTGCCTCAGTTTCCCTTTTCAGCTGTCTCATCTATTTAGACTGTAAGTTGTTAGTACATGTCCAGCACCTAGCACAGTGGGGCCCTGATCTCAGTTCTGGCCTCTAGGTGTGATACAAATGAAAAATAATATAAAGAGAATTGCATGTTTGCAATGGACTTCTTAAATATTTGTAGGAAACCAGCAGTTGTGGTTTCTACAACATAAACCCAACCACAAATAAATGGCTTTTCAGCTTCCCGATATTAAGATACTCCCCCCTCAAACCATCCTGACTCCCATTAAAATCAAGAGGTACTTGGCACATACCAGTAACAGACCCTTAGGGCCTGATTCTGCTCCCATGGACATCAATTGAGATTTTGCCACTGATTCAATGGTTAAAAAAAAAAAAAAGTGTGGGGGAAAATCCTACCCATCCAAAAATTCATTTCACTGGTATGTAGTGTAATTTAACCATTTAAAAAAAAAACAAAAACAACAACTCTACCACGCATTGCTTCTGGCAATACATCAGGGCTTGTCTACACTTACGGTGCCACTTAGTGAAGACACTACCTATGCTGATGAGAGAGCTTCTCTCTTCAGCATGGGTACTCCACCTCCCTGAAAGTCAGTAGCCACGTCCACAGTAGAAGCCCACCTGTCGACAAAGCACTGTCTACACCAGGAGTTAGGTTGGTATAACTGCATCGCTCAGGGGTGTGGGTTTTCCATACCCCTGAGCACCGTAGTTATACCAACAGAAGTTTGAAGTTTTCCCCACACCCGGACGACAAAAGAAAAAGTGGTCTCAACACAGCTTTAGAATAGTGGGATGAATACATGAATACCACTTAGCTTTCCTGCATCATCTTCCTTGTGCATGCAAGCACCCACTTCACTTGTATCTTTGCCTTGTTGCATTAGGCTCGCTCATCCCTCCACCCCTATGGCTAACGCTATTGCACTGAATCACACAGACCTGTTTTGAGCAAGTTCAGAAGACAGGGTATTAAAAACCCCAACCGCCACTTATTCCAGCCCTATCTATACTAACACTTGCAGTGATGCTGCCCCTCCTGGGTGGGAAATGTTTCAGTACCAAAAAAAAACAAAAAAACATGCAAGCTGCTAGACACAGCCTTTGAGAGACAGGGAAGCCCTCTGAGGATTTTTGGATACAAAAGGGCTGTATAAACATCATTACGCAAGCAGAATACAGAGCACATGAGCTGGTCTTCCTGCCTATGGGAGTTGCACCTCAATAGCTACATTTCTTAATCCCCCCACCCCAGCTCATTAGGGATAACCAAACAAACAGCATCATAAACGGAGCCTCCTACTAGACAGGAAGGAAAAAAGTGTTTGCAAAGGGTAGCCAGGCGCTTGGCTTTGGAGAGCCACAGCCTAAGAGGTGGTGCTTAAATAAACTTGGGCTAGTTTCCTATGATAATGAAACCTGCCTGGGGTGGAGCAAAGGCAAAGCTCTCCGCGCTGAAAGTCCGAGGCGGGGGAGAACTACAGGCGCTCTCAACCCCCCATATATAGGTTAGTGGGTCAATCTAACAACAGGCCATAGTCTAGTCTCCGCAGTTCTACACACGGGAGGAGGCACATCGCTCCCCGGCCGGGGCGTTAGTCAGTGTTGGGTACAACGCAGCCACTTGGTACCACCTCTTACCTCCACGGGCTCCCAAAGCACCCGGGTCAGCGACACCTTCACGCCCAAGCGAGGAGGCGGCGGGGGAAGAGGAAGCAGATTCAGGGCAGGGGAAGGGGAAGGGGAGGGAGGTTTTCAGCTGAGAATCTGAGATTCGGGATGAGATCGGAGGGGTGACGAGGTAGGGACACAGGGAGGCTGATGGACACACGGGGACCTTTATCCGCACAGCCCTGCGGGAGCCCCAGAGCAGAGCCGCTCACCATTCCCGCCTTGCTAGCTACAGACAGCGCCGAGCACCCAGCTCGGACCTGCCAGCGCTGGCCTCCCCAGCCGCTCTGCCTCGCTCGGACAGGAGAGAGCCCGTCCCGTCCCGTCCCTCCCCGCAGCCCGGCCACGCTCCTGCCCCGGCCAGCGCCCGCACTCACCTGGATCGGCCCGGCCCAGCCCGCTCCGTCCGCCAGCGCCGGGAGCCGAGCAGGTGCAGGCGCCCCGCGCTGGTTGGGGAGCCCTGCCGGCTGCCGTGACTCCCGCTCGGGCAGGGACGCCCACACCCAGCCCCTGAACTCATGCGCACTGGCCCGGCCCACGCCCCAGCTGGCGTTTAAAGGGACAGTTCTCTGCCCGGGCCCGGCTCTGGGGCTGGCCGGCTGGGGTGGAGTCCGAGTCCGAGTCCTCCCCCTTCCCCCTCGCTCCCCAGGTATTCCAGTGTCCAAGCGCGCTAGGCAGCGGCGCTCCACCTTTCCAGACTAGTTTCCCTCTTTGAGGCACCTGATTGGTCTTGCCCACCCCCACCTTTCACCTCTACTCGTTACACAAGCTGACATCAAAATACAAAAGTGTCACAGCCCGGAACAATTGCTGACTTTCTCGTTTTAACCATATTATAATCTACATCATTTGGAATATACAGATTGTACTTACATTTCAGTGTGTAGTCTATAGAGCAGGATAAACAAGTCGTTCTCGGTATGAAATTTTAGTTTGTACTGATTTCCGCGAGTGGGTTTTTTGTAGCCTCTTGTAAAACCAGGCAAATCACTAGATGAGTTGATGTACCCCCTGGAAGACCTCTGAGTACCCCCAGGGGTGCGTACCCCTGGTTGAGAACCACTGAAGTGAAGAATAGGATCGGTATTGCAGCAATGCTCACTCTGCAATACAGTAACACCCTGGTAAGCAGAGAGCTCCGATGACTGGCTTGTGGTGTAATGTCTCTTTAAACACAAGCGCTCTGTTGCACAGCTGGTTTTGTTTCTGATACTGACTTGGCAGAGATTTGTAAACCTGTTAAAACATCCCAAACAAATACATAAACGGGGGTGGGGAGGAAGGGATGTGCGTAATAGCTTGCCGTGCATCAGAGTCAAGTGAGAATTCGCCAGCTCTCAGGGCACATCTTGGACTTATTGGTTTAAGTTTTTAAAGCAAGGATCATGTGCAGATCAAAAACGCTGCATGGCACCTTCCAACCCAGGGACTCAAAGCACTTTACAAACCAAGGGCACAACCCAGCAAACACTTAAAGCATGTGCCTAACTTTACTCTGGGGGACAGCCCCACCCCCATTGGTGTAAAAAATGCATGAACCCTTACAAGAACCCTGTGACCAAGGGAGGTAAGTATCTTTATTATATAGATGGGGAAATGTGAGCCCCAGATCCTGATAAGGCCCAGATCCTCAAAGGTAGTCAGATGCCTAGCTCCCTAGGTCTAGATGACACTCTAGTTCAGGGGTAGGCAACCTATGGCACGCGTGCCGAAGGCGGCACGCGAGCTGATTCTCAGTGGCACTCACACTGCCTGGGTCCTGGCCACTGGTCCGGGGGGCTCTGCAGTTTAATTTAATTTTAAATGAAGCTTCTTAAACATTTTAAAAACCTTATTTATTTTACATACAACAATAGTTTAGTTATATATTATAGACTTGTAGAAAGAGACCTTCTAAAAACGTTAAAATGTATTACTGGCACGCGAAACTTTAAATTAGAGTGAATAAATGAAGACTTGGCACACCACTTCTGAAAGGTTGCCGACCCCTGCTCTAGTTAAAAAGCCAGCACATTAGCAATATTGCCAACCAAAATCATGAGTCAGGCCTCAAAAAAATCATGAAATTGGGTTAAAACTCTTGATAGTGTTAAAACAATTAATACATTTGGGGTTCTTTTTATTCTCCTGTTTTTTAAACCCATAGAGATCACTTCTTCAAGCTTTTGTCTGCAATCAGGAATTTTTTTTTTTTTTTTTAATGAGAGCTGAGAGTCTCACATAATCACATGACTCCAGGAGCTGGGGCCTTAAGGACACCAACTAGCAAGAGACTCATGGTAAAATCACAAGAGGTGGCAACACTGCCAAGGCCTACTCTAGACATCCTGCTGTTCTTCTACCTCTTGCAGAACTGCATTGGTGGAAAATTTTAAGGAAAAAAACACCACCACAATGTCAGAGCCTGGAAAACTAGTGTCAGAGCTGGGAGTCTTGACTTTGTTTCCAAATCTTTCTCTTCTAGGGCTTATGCCTGAATGAGGAAAAGAAAGCTGTTCTGTCTCCCACACTTTATCTCCATTGTGTGTTTTATTAAACAGTGCCTCCATCTCAATGACAAATACAATTATCTGTTTGAAGATAATGTTGCTGAAACACAGCTGAGAGGTTTTTTCCAATTCTAAATGCTGGTGTTTGCCCCATCTTGCCTTTTTGAAATGGTTTGCTGCAGTTCTTAACTTAGCCCTGATTTCTAGTACAGAAAGTGGAGTTGTTATTATTTACGACGTATTATTTTAGCACTTAGAGATCAGGACTAGAACTCAATTAAATTTTTAGGTTGAAACTTTTTTCTGCCAAAAAATGCAGATTTGGGGATTTGGGTCAACCAAAACCTGTTGTGAATTTGCAGAGTTGAGTCCGAGGCAGGGGGACGGGGGGGAAGGGGGGGGAATGGACGGATGGGACAAAACAAATCTAAACTTTTAAAAAATATATTTTCAAAACAAAATGTTTTGTTTTTTTATTCAAAACAACTTTTCCGTTTGAATTTTACCTCAGCTTTGTTTTTTAAAAAAGGTTAAAATAACTCAGACAAAGTGAAATGTATCTGATTGACTCAAACTCATTTTTTTCAACTTGTTAAGTTTGCAGAAAATTTTTTGCTTGGGTCAACCCAAAACATTCCCCCCCCCCCCCAGATTGGTCAGTGAAGAGTTATTCACACAGCTCTAACTGGAACTCTATTGTGCTTGGCATGGCACATACATATAGTAAGTACGTGCAATCTCAGTAAGAGTTTATAATCGTAAAACTCCAACAAACTTCAGTGCGACTCTGGTGCAGGAACTAGGAGTGTGGGGGTGCTGCAGCACCAACCTCTGGTTTGAAGTGGTTTCCATTATATACAGGGTTTACCGTTTGGTTCAATGGCTCTTTCTCAGCACCCTCACTATAAAAACTGTTCCAGCACCTCTGACTCTGGGTGGACGAAGGGATCTGCTCACATGGAGCACCTTGCAGGATTGGGGCCTTAACTGTTATGTATCCAAGCAGCTTGTTTCTGCATTCACACGCATGTGCATGCATGTTACTGCTCCACCTCCTGTCACCGTGCATACAAGCAGTGTAACAAGCATTTCAAAAATAGCAATAGCACTTTTGTTCAAATACCATGGTGATGGGTGTGATGTAAGATCTTAAACTGGGTAGAACAGAAACAGGATCTCTTATAAAGCCCCATATGTAGGGGTTACCAACCGTCCAGGACTGTCCTGGAGTCTCCAGGAATTAAAGATTAATCTTGATGAAAGATTATGTCATGTGATGAAACCTCCAGGAACACGTCCAACCAAAATTGGCAACCCCACCCATATAAAATTAACAAAAGTATTGTGATAATCCAACTATCTTGGAAGTATTTATTTATACCACATTTAGGGTGACCAGATAGTAAGTATGAAAAATCAGGACAGAGTGTGGGGGGTAATAGTCACCTATATAATAAAAATCCCCAAATATTGGGACTGCCCCTATAAAATCAGGACATCTGGTCACCCTAACCACATTTGTGGTCATGCCAGTCATCACATTAATGCCTTTATTTTCCAAACCACATGGTAGAGATTTCAAACCATTATCTAAACTGGACTTTATACTGTGCTTATGGAAATTAGTACTCTCCACCCATAGCCATGACACAATTATTCTCTGTAGTGCTTCACAAAGAAGCAGAAAGAGACTTGGGAAAAATGGGCTAATCTCATATAAAATAAATGGGATACCTAAAACATATGATTGGGTGGGGTGCTATGCAATTTATATCACCAACGTTTGGAGAGTCATGTGAGCTTTGGCCACTCCTGAGTAAAATGATCACCCACATTTCTGTCTATAAAAACGACTAGCGCACCCCACCCCATCACGTGTTTAGAATTTTATTTAGTAGCAGGAGCAGTTTTAGTGGGAAGAGCAAGCAAGGCATTGGGATTCTGGACTCCCATACTCTATTTCTAGCTCTGGCTGCCAACAATTTACTACTGTACATGGTCATAGGCCAGTGTCAATCCCACATGCCAATTATTAAACAATTATGATTAAATGGGAAATCATTATTCCATTATTTAAATGATTAACTACTAATGAATTATTCATTGTTACAGGACAGAGGTGCCTCCGTCTCTCGCTATATAAAATGGGAATGATGCCCACCTCACGGGGTGCTTTTAGGCCCTGATGCAGGAAAGCACTTATAATTTAGCCTGTGCTTAAATGCTTTCCTGAATCAGGGCCATAATACAGTATTTGTAAAATGTTTTGAGATCCACTGATGAAAGACATTAGATAACTAAAGTATCATTACTTACTAGTAAGCAAATATTAACTGCACGCTTCATGCCGTCGGTGCTTTTATTCCTAGCTTTTCCCTTTCCGTGGGTGATCACAGTGCGGGAAGCCAGCTGCTTTCCAGACCTTTGTCAGTCCCGTAGGTGTATACAGAGTCTTTGTATTGAATGATTTATACCATGCACTTGATGGTGTTGATGCCTTATACAACAAAACCTAGGAAGCCATACAGAAAAACTGGTTCTATCTATGTGTTCTCTCTCCCCACCATAGGTCATCTGGAAGGGTGTTTTTAAATTATTTGTATTGAATCTTTCACTTTTTTCTTCTTTCATCATTTTTCTACATAATCTGTTAGCTTAATTGCTATATCCAAGGGGCGGACGGTGTTCTGGGAAAGCACTTGCAAGGGGATGTGTCCTACATTCAATACTGAAGGTGGTGAAATTCATGGTGTATAGTTCCAGCCTATCACCTGTACATTATATGCAGTAGAGAGCTCCCTCACACAGCACTCCACTAACTTGTTACACCTGTTTGAAAAAAATGTGAAGCATGCACCTCCTTCCTGTGCCACTGCTTACTGATAAGCATGTGGTATTGACATTTCTGGTCATTGCTCAAGAAAGCCATTACAGGATTTCATGTGTGTTTATGCTCGCTTGATTTCTGTCCAATAAGAAGCATAACAACAACAAAACATACCTGATGATAGCGTCAGAACAATCATATCCGCTTGGAGCCCAATCCTGCATCTCCTATATGAGTTTTGCCTGTACCAGGACTGGGAGGGAGGTCATGTATCTGACAGACCAAAAATCCACCTCCATCCCATGCAGTGTTGTTAGGCTGCTTTTACTGTTACAAATGCCTGAGTCTACAAGTAGTGAATTGGGAAATTTAGGGTCAAAGAGAACCTAATTTGTGCTCCAACATTCCATCCCACGCTATTTTAAACTTCCTGAACTACTAGCTTTCATTTTTGGGTCTTTTTCTCCATATTTGGTCTGGTCTGGTCTGGTCTGGTTGAGTGGGTGGTTTTGAGCAATTGGAAAGAAATAATAAAATGAAAGGTAGTTATTTATTATTACTCACTTTTATTGTGGTAGCCTCTAGGAAGCCTGATCAAAGACTGGATCCCCACTGTACTAGACACTGTACAGACAAATAACAAAGACTGTCCCTACCCCAGAGAGCTCACAATCTACATGTCAGGCAGGATGCAACAGACGGGAAAAACAGACAGATAGGGCAGATGCTGTGAGAGGATGAGATAATTATAATATGGACAGATTTAGCAGGAGTAAAGCCTGAGTTACATTTTATTACTATGACTATTGATTTATTGTTAAGATTACTGTGACTATTACTATGATTTATCATTTATATGACAGTAGCACTTAGAAGTTCCAGATAAGACTGGGGTCCCATTGTGATTAACACTGTACCAACACAGTGTATTAAGACAGTCACTTTTGCTGCTGTGTATAGTCATGAGGTGTAATACACAAGAAGTATGATGGAGCTGCTCAACATTTCATGACAATGTAACTGCACATGTGGCCTGATTAAACAATCTCTGATTACAATTGCCCATGGAAATGCAAAGAGATACTTGTGGAGAGGAGAAGCCAAAGAAATATCAATCTATTAATTATTTAGAGAGGAAGGATGGTCTTGTGGCTAAGGCAGTCGACTGATGCTCAGAAGATCTGGATTCAGTGTCCAACTCTGCCACAGACTGCCTGGGTGACCTTGGGCAAGTCACTTAGGGCCAGATACTTAAAGGTATTTAGGTGCCTGAATCTAACTGATTTCAATGGGAGTTAGATGCCTGAATGCCTTTGAGGATCTGGATTTAGCCTCTCTGTGCATCAGTTCTCCAGCTGTAAAATGGGCATAATGCTTCTCTTTTCCCCATAGTTTGTCTAGTCAGATTGTCATCTCTTTGTAAAGGGAATGGTGCTTACTAACTGTACAGCATCTGGCACAATGGGGCCCCAATCTTAGTTGGTGCCTCAAGGCACTAAATGTCATTCAAATACAGAGTTAGCTGTTCCCTGGCTTTTAACATTCAATAGCTATGTTTTCTGAGGTTTGTATTATAATTTTCTATCTCTGTCTTTCTCATTATTATTATTTATTTGTGTTACTTTAGCTCCTAGGAACCCGAGTCATGGACCAGGACCCCCTTGTGCCAGGTGCGGTACAAACACAGAACAAAAAGACAGTCCCTGCCCATAGGTGCTGGAACTACGGGTGCTGGAGGTGCTGCCACACCCCCTGCTTGAAGTGGTTTCCATTATATGCAGGGTTCACAGTTTGGTTCAATGGCTCTCAGCACCCCCACTATACACATTGTTCCAGCACCCCCGTCCCTGCCCCAAGAAGCTCACAATCTAATGATTTACCTCGGCACTTCTAAAATGTATGTGGCTTTCTTCCCTCTAAGAATTTCACAGATAAATCACTGTATTCAAGTAAGTGTTAATCATATTAGTCTCACGAGGGAAGGAATGAAAGAACAATAAATGGCCTATGGTGTTTTCTATTAGATGAAGTAAAATAAATACACCCATAAATAAGCTTGTCTCTTTTTTAAGCTTGACTCCTGGTTCAACTCCTTCTCTGACCAATAGGGACTGAAAGTCGTTGTCATCTGATGGCTGTTTGGTGGCCTGTGTGAAATGGATTTGGGAGACTCAATCCCGATCCCAGTGGCCAGGAATCTCTCACAAAAAACACAACTGGCAGTGATTTGCACTCTCATTGGCAATCTCGGAAGACGTGAATGGGCTGTGGAAACTGATGTGCACGTAGATGGAATCCTTTTAAGTGCTGTTTGAGGACAGCTTGCACGGTTGCTCTATAGCACTTCTGTGGACAAACAGAGGGCTGCAGTCTCCAGACTTGTCAAAATGACACCCAGGGTCCATTTCAACTCCCACTGAAAGTCAACTGGAAGAATCCTATTGATTTCAGTGGAAGTTGGATCAGGCCCTAAATTCATAAGCCTAAAGAAATCAAGGGTGAAATCCTGGCCCCACTGAAATCAATGGTTGATTTGCCTTTCCCGCCAGTGGGGGCAGGATATCACTTTCCATTTTATTTGTATGAATCCATTCAAATGTCCCACTCACAACTTCTGGGTTTTTTGCCTTTGTTTTGTTTATTAACAAATAAAGCAGAAGAAAATACCATGGCAGCAATACTTTATTGCCAGCGGCCAAGACTATTAGAGGATAATCCCAGCCTAGGAATCTATAGCACTGTGCTTGCACCTCCTCTCTCCTAATCCTCTAGCCTACAATTACAGACTAAACCATGGAAACAACAGTCTTTGTTGTGCCTTATTGCTTAATTGCTTAATGAGGTATTCACATTGTCTAAGTGGGTGCACTGTAATTTTGTAGCTGCTGTGGCAATAAACCCAGAGCTGCCTTTTGTGCAGAAGGATTTACTTGTTTTCATGCTAAAATAAGACACTATTAAAATAAACATCCACTTCCACTAGTAAATAAATCTAGGGATATCTCCATTCCATTAAGGTAGGGAAAAATAGCTTGCAACCTCCTACCCCCTTTGATGTTATTTTATTTTTAATGCTGTAAAAAGCCGGCCTGAACTTCAGTGCCTAACATTTTGGAGACAAAGTCTTTGCTAAAGATTCAGCTCCTTCACCCCTCCAGCGAAGGTAAGAGAACCAGCATTAGCCCTCCTCTGAGATATCCAAGGGGTGCTCCAGCAAACCCAGACCACATTCCTCGTATTTCTAATGGCAAAAAACCAAAAACAAACAAACAAGCAGGATAAAAACCAAACAACTCGTTATACATCAGACAGACTCTAAAAGGCTCATACAACCCAGTTTATTTAAAAATCCATTGATCTTTAGATAAGAAAGCCCCATGCAGGAGGCACTCCAAAGAGTGAAAAGTATTCAACATAATGCAATCATTGTAATGAGAATTCTGGATCTAGATCTACCCGTGTGCCCCTCTGTGTTACAAGGGTAGGAACAAAATACAATTCTTGTCTATTAGACATGGATGAACAAAATATATACATAATAAACTACTGAAAGATAATGCTCCAGACTTGCCAATAAGTCCATTCTTTGAAGAACCTAGTTTGCAAATACAATTGAGCAATAAAATAACGGAAGACCAGGGTAGGAATGCATTATTCCCAACCCCCAGCATTCAAAAATCAATGGTCAGGCCCCCAGAAGTCATGACTGGCTTAAAAATCATGCAAATTAAACAAAAAAAACCAACCAAACACTAGGTTTGGAGTTTTCTATTGCCTTCTGGCTTTTGCGCCTTTATGGGTCACATTTTCAATCATTTCCCCATAACTATGAGTGATCGGAACTTACTTTTGGGGGTGGGGGAGGGGAAGCTGAGATTCTGGTAGTGTATGCACGACTCCAGCAGCAAGGCCTTAAAGAAAAACATGAAGTCTCACAAGCCTTGCAATACAATCAGGAGAGTAGGCAGGGGTCAGGGAAGAGATTTTGAAGAGTGTTTTGTGTTTTAACACATGCAGGGTAAAAGTCTGCTATGCTGACAACTAGCATTATACTCCATAAGTAGTAGAAGTAATAATAATAATAAGACCTAGCACTTACATAGCGCTTTTCGTTGGTACTTCTCAAAGCCCTTTACAAAGGAGGTCAGTATCATTAGCTCCATTTTACAGATTGAGAAACTGAGGCACAGAGAGGTGATGTGATTTGCTCTCCTAGCAGCCTTAGGGGAAGAGTCTCCCTAGTCCCAATCTAATGCATTATCCACTAGGCGATACTGCCTCCCTAAGTAGGCCTATTGACTTCATGGAGTCCATACTAAAGTATTACACATCATGAATAAGGGTATTAGACTCTGGCCCATCACAAAAGTCCTTAGGCAGCTGCTTCCCTGATGCCATATTTTAAAGGAAGCTGGTAACAGGGGAAGTGAGCAGTGGATGGTTCAAGGATTGCGCTCCATTCAGATTCTGCCAAATCCATTACTGTACACCCAGGCAACCCTACTGACAGCACTGGTGATGAGGAAAGGGCTTTGCAAGCGTATGTGCAGCAGCACCAGTCAACCAATACAGCGTATGTCAACAATAAAACGTAGTGGCTCATGTTCGTTCCTGGCATGAAGAGTATATGGTGAGCAATTTATTACTTCAAGTAACTTGTTATTCTTTTTTAAAAGGAACCACAATGTGCACGCCCTCCTTGTAATGTTGTTTACTGCGTCGCTTCTGGTAGCGGTAACATTGTCAACATTGTTTAATGAGCTGTTACAGGCTTTTGCCGGATTTCACGGGATTTCAGTCAATGAGCTTATGTAGGGTCACTGAGGGCAGAATTTAACTCATGCTGTGGAGACTTTCACCTCTAGGCGTGAAGGCCCAGATCCTTAAAAGCTTTTCGGCACCTTACTCCTTTTGAAATCAATGGGAGTTTAGGGCCTAAATACCTTTGAGGATCTGGGCTGAAAGGTCAGCTTCACCTGCACATGCAAGAGCTGAGCTCAGGGTAGGGGCTGAGCAGGGCCAAACCTTTGCACCTTCCCTGGGCTGGTCGGTTCATTCTTGTGCAAAGTTTAGAACAACTTCAGGGGATTGCTTAACTTATGCCTAATTGCCAACAGCCCTTAGGAGCCGTTCTGGTAGCTGGGAATAGCTGGGGCATAAGAAACCTCTAGCCATGCCCCTTTTACCTGCAAGAATGCCCCTAGCATGCCACCCGCACTGGAGGTTTCTGCAGAGGATGGCACAGCGCCAGCTATCCAACCAGCATGAAGCTGCCAAGCGGCTGCCAGAAGGAAGCCCAGAGGGTCTGGGTGTTTCATTATCATCTGATATATCTGTGGATTTCTCTCTCTTATTATGTTACCAGCCGTGTTTATATCGCATGTGAAATACCACTCTACTGCGACCTTGAGACTGCCGTGGAATTATTGCTCCGTGCCTTTGTTATTCAAACTGTTGACTTACAGGAGTTCCCAATTAAACCACGTCCAGAATGGAGCCACTCCTACCCAACAAAGCTCTCTGTGTCCTTACTAGGGCTGCTTGAAAATGTTCAGTCCGCACAAAAATAGAGTGTCAACTGTGAATTATAATTGGGAATCATTTAAGAACACTTTACTAGGTGTGACGGTTCCCCCCGGGGTGCCACCTGGAACTGGGGTGCCCACCAGCCTGGGCTCTCACCCTCTCACCCTGTGCTGCTATGACCAGTTGCAAAGCCCTCCAAGCTTGCTCTTTCACCAGCATCCACCCAGCTTCCCAGCCTAGAATCCCAGAGCAGTACTGTGCTGTCCTGGTCAAATCTGGGTAGCATATGGGTTTAATACCCGGTCCGCCTCTCCCTCAATGTGAAGAGGACCATGCACACTTCTGGTAACCAAGCTGAGGTTTTCCCCAGACACCTTAGTCAAACACACACTGGTTTGGATTAAAACATAAAATACGTTTATTAACTACAAAAGGGTAGATTTAAAGTGATTATAAGTGAGAGCAAACAGATCAAAGCAGATTACCTTAGTAAATAAACAAAACCGCAAACTGAGCTGAACACACTAGATAGGTAGGATATGCAGTAGCAAATTCTCACCCTGAGTGATAAATAGGCTGGCAGATTCTTAAGGCACAAGCTGGCTTGGCTTTGCAGCTTGGGTTGCCCAGGTTTTTATATGCAAGCTAGAAATCCCTCCAGCCTGGGACCACCACTTCCCCCCTTTTCAGTCTTTATTCCTCAGGTGTTTCCAGGTGTGTTGTCCCATCATGATGTCATTTCCCCCCTTTTATATGTTCTTCCCACTTGCTGGAAAGCTCTTTTGCTGTAACCTAAGTCAAACAGTTCCCATTGTGTAGTGCTATCTCTGAGAGGTTTCTATTGTACACCGTTCCTGGGGTAATCCTTGTGTTTATGTGCATTTCCTCAATAAGCCATTAACATTGTTTGGCCTTTTTACTGTTGTACCTGAAAGGCGGCTTGTGTGTGTTTTCAACCTCACAACATGTTTCAGTAACACATACATAGACAAACTTCATAACTTCACATATGACGATAGTACATACAATCCAACGAGATATTAATGTCTAGCAGATCAAGACTTTTAGAATGACACCTCACAAGGCATACTTTGTACAAAACATATCCTAATTACATGACAGTGGTGAATATTGGGGTGCCAGGGTGTCCCACTGGGTACTCAAAAAAGCCACAATCGAGGAAGAAGGCTGTGCTGGTTTACACCTCCCTCACCCCAGTTTAGCGGGAAAGTGAAGGCAACTATTTGGACAAAAGGGGAAGTTGATAGTAATTAATATAAATCGGGAGTTAGGAATTGTAGAAATTGATAAGGGAAGCAAAGGGACACAAGGAGAAATCTATGGCCAGTGGAGTTAAGGACAATAAGAAGGAGTTTTTAAAATATGTTAAGGAAAACAAAAGAATCCCGATAATGATATTGGTCCATTACTAAATGGAAATGTTAGAATTAGCAAAAATAATGCAGAAAAGGTAGCAGTGGTCAATAAATATATCTGTTCTGTATTTGGGAAAAAATAACAGTGGCTAGAGATTCAACACATGGTGATGTTAACACTCTTTCCATTCACTAGTATTTCTGAAGGATGGTTAACAGAAGCTACTAATTGTTAGACATTTTTAAATCAGAAAGTCCAGATCACTTGTATGCAAGAATTTTAAGAGAGCTGATGAGGAGCTCGCTGGATCAGTAATACTGATTTTCAATAACTCTTAGAGCACTGGGTGAGTTCTAGAACAGTGGTTTTCAAACTTTTTTTCTGGGGATCCAATTGAAGAAAATTGTTGATGCCCATGACACAACGGATGAGGGGTTTGGGATAGGGGAGGGGCTCAGGGCTGGGCCAGAGGATTGGGGTGCAGGGGTGAGGGCTGTGGGGTGGGGCCAGGAATGAAGGGTTCAGGGTGTGGGAGGGGGCTCTGGGCTGGGGCAGAGGGTTGGGGTGGGAGGGGTCAGGGCTCTGGACTGGGGCTGGGGATGAGGGGTTTGGAGTGCAGGAAGGGGTTCCAGGTTTGGGGGGGCTCAGGGCTGGGGATTGGGGCACAGTGTTGGGGCGCAGACTTACCTCTGGTGGCTCCTGGGTCAGTGGCGCAGCCGGGGTGCACTGCGGACCGTTCCGCGCCCCGGAAGCAGCCAGCAGCAGGTCTGGCTCCTAGGCAGAGGTACAAGTGGCTCCGCGCGACACTTGCCCGCAGGCGCTGCCCCCCCAGTTCCCATTGGCTGGTTGCCGGCCAATGGGAGTGCAGAGCCGGTGCTCGGGGCGGGGTCAGCACATGGAGCCTCATGGCCCCCCTGCCTAGAAGCCGGACCCACTGCTGGCCGCTTCCGGGGCACAGCGCGGTGTTGGAGCAGGTAGGAACTAGCCTGTCTTAGCTGGGCAGCACCATTGATGGGACTTTTAACGTCCCGGTCGGCGGTGCTGACCAGAGCAAGGAGACCCAGCGCCTTACATGTCGCGACCCAGTCGTGCTTCGCGACCCAAGGTTTGAAAAACACTGAGATATGGACTGTATCAGATACGGACCGACTACAGAGCTTCCTTTTCAGAGAGCTACACCAAAGATGTCTTCCATACGATCCTTTAGCGCAGCAGTTCTTAAACTACGGGGTGGGCCTCCCAAGGGAGGTGCGAGCTGTGTGCTTTATTTTATTGATTGATTGATTGATTGATTGAAGTGCTCTGGCTGTCATCCCCAGGTGGCTGGGGCTCATGGCCTTGCACACCCGGGAGATGGGGATAAAGGGGACAGCCGGAACTCTCACACCTGGGCTTGGGCTCGCCTTTGCCGCCCCCGCCCCCCCCCGGCCCAATCCCTCACCAGAAGGCAGCCCGGGCTGAGGCTCTCCTTCCAGCATCCCCCACCCAAATCCCTCACCTGCAGGCAGCAGCAGCCAGCCCTGGGGTGGCATCAGCAGCGCTGAAGTAAGGATGGCAATGGGGCACTAAGTCTACCGTGAAAAGTGATATTGACGAATATCGCTTTTCACATTGCCACCCTTACTTCTGTGCTGCTGCTGGCATGGCGCTGCCTTCAGAGCTGGGCACCCAGCCAGCAGCCGCTGCTCTCCGAACTGGGGGGCGGTATATGTATTTGTGTGTGTCATAAACAACTACAGACACAAAGAACGGGGGGGAGGCAATCAAATAAGTTTAAGAACCACTGCTTTAGTATACTGCCAGGAAGAGCTGAGCTTATGCTCAAATAAATGTGTTAGTCTCTAAGGTGCCACAAGTACTCCTGTTCTTTAAGTTAAATATGTGCCACATGTTGCCACCTAGGGGCTGAATAGTGTAATACAGTTTAGCATTCCATTATGTCTCTCTCCCTTTATATTCTACATTCCTATCATTTACAAAATGTACACTATCATGCTATCTCTGACGTTCAATACAGATCAGTCTGTTAAATGTCTCTGAATCATATTTGTTTTCTAATTACATGACTCAAATGCGTAACAACTTAGTCCTTCTGGCTGGCTGTTAGTTGCAGTGACTGGCTGTGGTCAGTTTGGAATCTCTGATCCTTCTTGTTCTGCATCCACCATTGGTAGAATTTGCTCTGTTGATTGTTCTTTGAGGAACAAAATGTAGATGTTGACGGTTTCTGTTGTACTCTTCACTGTCAGTCTCAATCACATCTGATCTGGGTACTGAATTCTTTTTCTTTACAGCAGCTGAAGTACTCCATCCTTTTTCTCCATCCAGTTTGACCCAGCAAACATGGTCACCAAATTCTAGACCTGGCAGTTCTCTGAGTGATGTCTGTTATAAAAGTGTTTATAGGTTTTTGGGTTTTTTTTCTCCCTTTTTATCCAATGTGGCTACTATCTTCATGTCTGGCCATTTTGGAGATAGATTCTTTTCCAAAGTTGGAACAAGAAATGGATCTTCTTGCTGTAGGATTTTTCTTGGCTGTCTGTACAGCTCTCTCAGCTTCTCTATTCATTTGTGAGTAATGTGGGCTGCTAGTAATATGATCAATATCCTATTCCATTTGCAATGACTTCTATTCTGCTTCTGGAAATTGTGGTCCATTATCTGTCACTAGTTGTTCTGGAATACTGAAGTGAGCAAAAGTGCACTTCAATTTCTTGATAATACTGCAACATGGTATGTCTTTCAAGTATATTATTTATATATCTAGAAAAATAGTCCACAACCACCAGGTAATTATATCCTCTGAATTTGCATAAATCTGCGGCTAGTCTCTTCCATGGTCTGTCTGGTAGAGATGTTGTTCTGTGTGTTTCAGCATTGTCTCTTAAGGTTATTTTTATAGGATCTCTTTTCAAAAGTCCAATAGCATCAAATCCTCCATAGAGTTCTTCCACCTTTCTCACTAAGCCCATCATGGTTGCCATGCTGCAGCAGAGAAGGTTTTTTGGTCTTTGATCACATGCACTCTGAATGCAAAGCTTTTGTCTTTGTAAGTCATTTCTGTGGTGAACTGGGTCATGCAGTTTAGAATACCTCCAGGGCTAGTCAGAGCTGTGTCAGGAGACTTCAGCTGTGGGAGGGGTTGAAGGTGATTGTAAGTCCCTTCTGAGATGGCTGTGATGGCTGTTCTTGAGTCAATTTTTAAAGTCAAAAGTCATTCCATGAATATTCAGTTTCACTTTCCAGTGTCATCACATGTGATAGATCCCAGAAAGAATGGCTCTTGATTGTAATATTAGTCAACTCCCTGACTGCCTTGGTACAGCGAACAGCTGGAAAATGTTCATTTTTGTGCATTTATTATACCATGAACCTTTCCAGTTTGTCCACTCTGTAGGTCTATCAAAACTGAAGTTCTCTGGAGTACTGAAGAGTGGCATGTTGATGAGATCAACCCTGCAACCTTTGCTGCTTTGTTCCTTCTGTTTGCACCCTTTATAATTGCTTCCCTTCTGTTTCTGTTCTCCTCTGGGGCTAGTTTACTTCTGACACCATGTCATGTACACCTTGTACACAGTAGGTTGCAGGACTGCTACTTAGCAGGTCAGGGCTTCTCTATCAGATATGGATTGACTACAGAGCTTCCTTCTCAGAGAGATACACCCAAGGTGTGTCTTCCATAAGATCCTTTAATATATGGCCAAGAATGGCTGAACGTTATAATAGTTTTGGATTCCATTGCAAACTGAGTGCAAGAAAACAATACACATTTTTAATACAGTAACTCCTCACTTAATGTTGTAGTTATGTTCCTGAAAAATGCGACTTTAAGCGAAACGATGTTAAGTGAATCCAATTTCCCCATAAGAATGAATGCAAATGAGGGGGTTAGGTTCCAGGGAATTTTTTTTCAACCAGACAAAAGACTATATTATATATATATATATATATATATACACACATACACACAGTATAAGTTTTAAACAAACAATTTAATACTGGTACACAGTGATGATGATTGTGAAGCTTGGTTGAGGTGGAGGAGTCAGAGGGTGGGATATTTCCCAGAGAATATTGGCTGAGCCCTCAAGGGTTAACTCTCACACTCTACAAGGAAGCAGGAATGGAGGGAGGGGAGACAGCATGGCAGACAGAGACAGAGACACACCCTGTGTGTGTGAGAGAGAGATGTGCATTTCCTCTTTAAGTACACTGCCTTGTTAATTAGATCAGCTTGCTGAGACCACAGCAGCTGCTGCCAGCAAGCTCCCTCCGTCCTGAGCCCTTTCATGTGTCCCCCCTGCTCTATGGAAGATGGGGTAAGCGGGGTGCAGGAGCAGGGGGGAGGGGGACACCCTGACATTAGCCCCTCTCTTCCTCTCCTTCCTCCCGCACAGCAAGTAGGAGTCTTGGGGAGCAGCTCCAAGGCAGAGGGCAGGAGCAGCACATGGCAGTGGGGGGAGGGACAGCTGAACTGCCAGCAATTGGTAGCCTGCTGGGCAGCTGCTGCACAGGGAACTTAGGGGAGCGGGGAGCTGATAGGGGGACTGCCGGTCCACCCTGGTTCCAAGCCCCGACCAGCTAGCTGCAACGGGCTGCTCTTCCTGCAAGCCGTGGACAAAGCAGGAGGCTGCCAAACGACATTAGAAGGGAGCATTGCACAACTTTAAACGAGCATGTTCCCTAATTGATCAGCCACGTAACAATGTTAACCGGGACGACTTTATGTGAGGAGTTACTGTACAGGTAAATATATACATCTAAGAATAAAGAGTGTAGGCCATACTTATGGAATGAGGCACCATATTCTGGGAAGCAGTGACTCTGAAAGAAAGAGATTTGGGGGTTGTGGTGTATAATCAACTGAACATGAGCTCCCAGGGTGATGCTGTGGCCAAAAGAGCTAATGCGATTCTGGGATGCATAAACAGGGAAATCTTGAGGAGGAATAGAGAGGTTCTTTTACCTCTGTATTTGGCTCTGGTGCATCTGCAGCTTGAATATTGTTCCAGGTTCTGGTGCCCACAATTCAAGAAGGATGTTGATAAATTGAAGAGGGTTCACAGAAGAGCCATGAGAATGATCAAAGGATTAAAAACCTGCCTTACAGTGATAGTCTCAAGGAGCTCAGTCTATTTATTTTAACAAAGAGAAGTTTAAGAGGTGATTTGATTACAGTCTGTAAGTACCTTTGTGGGGAACAAATATTTAATAATGGGCTTTTCAATCTAGCAGAGAAAGGTAGAACACAATCCAATGGCTGGAAGTTGAAGACAAATTCAGACTGGAAATAAGGTATAAAATGTTGACAGTGAAGGTAATTAACCATTGGAACAATATATCAAGGAGTGTGGTGGATTCTCCATCACTGACAATTTTTCTAAAAGATCTGTTCTAGGAATTATGTTGGGGGAAGTTCTATGGCCTGTTTTACACAGGAGGTCAGACAAGATGATCACAATGTTCCCTTCTGGCTTTGGCATCTATGAAACCAAATGGAAACTTGTGCAAAAATATTTTTGATTTTCATTTAAAAAAAAATCAGGTTTTCATTTAAAAACTGAAATTTCAATTTTAAACAAAAAGTAAAATCAGTTTTTGGTTGCCAAAATTGAAATGTTTGGTATCCCTTTGCCTAAAACCAAGCAAGATTTGGTTTTCAGGTGTGTTTTTTTTTAATGGAAACTCAAGTTTTGAAGAAACTACAAAAATGTTTTCTTTTTCATTGAAATTTTTGGTGGGGGGGGTGTGGATAATTTTCCAGCCAGCTCCAGTTGTTACAGTAGGGTGACCAGACGTCCTGATTTTATCGGGACCATCCCGATATTTCGGTCTCTGTCCCACGTCCCGACCGATCTTTTTTTTTTTTTCTCAGCCGGGACTCGCTCGGCTTTCGGCTTTTTTTTTTTTTTTGCTCAGCCCCCCTGTGTCCCGATATTTTATTCCCCTCATCTGGTCACCCTATGTTACAGGTGCCCTGATATTTGAAATTGTTAACAATCTTTCTCCATTACATTCTGTCTGTTTCAAGGTTTTAACTGCTTGCTTTTCAAGAACTCTTTGGTTGTGTCACAATATTTCTGAGAGGTCTTTAGGTCCTGGTCATATAGTGGAATCTGAAATGGAAGCTTTCTTTGTCTGAAAACCTGCCTTAGGGAACTAGGAGTTTTAATTGCTCTGCAGCTGTGGATGTCGCTTCTGACTCCATTCTGACCTGTACACTAATGCTGGCATTTCAAGCTAAACAAAATAAATGGGCATTTGCTGCCACTTTTAGTCAAAATGTATTTGGATAAACTTTAACATTGCTTTTGCAAAGTGCCCTGGCATAAAAGAGACCATATAAATAGCTGTTCTATCACTGGTATTTATATGGCCTCCATTACCATAGTGCCTCACAATCTCTAATGAATCTTCCTAGCACTCCTGTGCGGTAGGGAAATACTATTATCCTCATTTTACAGATGGGGAAATGAGGCACTTTTAGACTAAGGCTCAGATCCGCAAAGGTATTTAGGCACCTAGCTTCCAGGAGATCCATGGAAGCTAGAAGCCTAAATACCATTGAGGATCTGGGTCTAAGTAACTTGACTAAAGTCACACGGGAAGTCTGTTGCAGAACAGGAGCTGAACCCACAACTGCTGAGTGCCAAGCTTGTGGCCTCACCACTAGACCATGCTTCCTCTCTATTGTTATAGGCAACGCTGGTTTCAGAGCATCTCTTTGAAGGGTGGATAGGATGCAGCTGAAGAAGAACAAAGTCTAAACAGAAAGAGAGGGGTAGAGGTTGGATAGAGGGGAAAATGCCAATTGTTTCATTACTGACCCAGTGTCCGACAAAACAAATGCACAAAACAAATGTCATCACCTTTTCTACTCTGCAGCTTCCACCGTATCTGTCATTAGTGGAGCCATGCTATGCAGCCTCTGGAGCAGCCCAGGACCTGCAAGGTGGCATAAAACCAGCTCTGCCCCACTTCCTCATGGCTCCTGGAGGTATGGTACAGCANCGTGGCCTTACCACTAGACCATGCTTCCTCTCTATTGTTATAGGCAACGCTGATTTCGGAGCATCTCTTTGAAGGGTGGATAGGATGCAGCTGAAGAAGAACAAAGTCTAAACAGAAAGAGAGGGGTAGAGGTTGGATAGAGGGGAAAATGCCAATTGTTTCATTACTGACCCAGTGTCCGACATGCACAAAACAAATGTCATCACCTTTTCTACTCTGCAGCTTCCACCATATCTGTCATTAGTGGAGCCATGCTATGCAGCCTCTGGAGCAGCCCAGGACCTGTAAGGTGGCATAAAACCAGCTCTGCCCCACTTCCTCATGGCTCCTGGAGGTATGGTACAGCATCGGACCCCGTATATCACCTTCCATACTTGCATGCAGTTGAAGCCCAGACCCGTAGAAGAGCTCTGCATAAGCTCGAAAGCTTGTCTCTCTCACCCACAGAAGTTGGTCCAGTGAAAGATATGACCTCCCCCACCTTGTTGCTCTACTTTTCCCACTGGTTAGAGAGTTTGTTGATCCAGGTGTGTTTGCCACATTCCAAGGGGGGGTAGCTGAATGTTTACCTGAATTCCTCTACAGTTTGAATTGGATCCAGTATTCTTCTTCTTCGCTTCTTGTTCTAGCTGTTGTTTCCGTACATTAAGCTGCTGTGGAGTTCATCCTGGGAGTTAGGCGATCCCTACGTCACGGAGTGTTGTGAGGTTTATTAGTTAGTTTTTGTAAAGCAACAAAAGTTCCAAGTACTATTAATTCTATCACTACTTTGTGCTTAATACTTCATTGTTGTATTTGTCATGGAGGCCAGGCATAAAATTCCAGCCCAGATGAAGAAACACCTGGCATTGGAATACTTTAATATTTACAATAGTCTAATGATTACAGGCACAGACCATTACAAAGTGTCCACCTGCCCCGAGGGATCAGAATGACTCTGCAGGAAAGCTGTGTCACAAATAGAACATTGTTCCTACTGGGAAGGGACTCTACAGAATGTTTTTTATTTTTCAGTAGTTCCTGCTGTGGCGTGGCATTTACTGCCTATTTTGAGTAACACCTAAAGTACCTGTATGCAGTGTTGCTGTAGCCGTGCTGGTCCCAGGAGATTAGAGAAGAAGTGGGTGAGGTAATATCTTTTATTGGACCAACTTCTGTTGGTGAGAGAGACGAGTTTACATAGAGCATTTCTTCAGGTCTGGGAAACCACTCCGAGTGTCACAGCTAAATACAAGGTGGAACAGATTGTTTAGCATAAGCAGTTAACATATTTCAAGGGACCATTCAAGGTGAAGTGGATGGTTAACACCCCTCCAGTCATAGGGGAGGAAAGGAAAGGGGAGGGGGAAGGCAGCTGGTGGGGGAGGGGTGTTGTTAGTGGGTTATAGATTATTGTAATAAGCCGTAAATCCAGTCTCTCTATTCAGCCCATGATTTTAATGTCTAGTAAAGTTATGAAGTTTGGGGAGTTTAAATTCATAGCTTTGCTAGACACTAGAAATCATGGATTGAATGGAGACACTGGATTTATGGCTTATTACAACAATCTATAACCCACTACCAACTCCCCACCCAGCTGCCTTCTACCTCCCCCCTCCCCGCTATGACTGGAGGGGTGTTAACAGGCCACTTCACCTTGAACGGTCCCTTGACATACATATTAACTACTTATGCTAAACAATCTGTTCCCCCTTGTATTTAGCTGTGACACTCTGAGTACGTTTCCCAGACCTGGAGAAGAGCTCTGTGTAACTTGAAAGTTTGTCTCTCTCACCAACAGAAGTTGTTCCAATAAAAAATGAGCTCACCCATGTTGTCACCTTAGATACCTTTCACCCGGACCTTGTAGGCCATGTCTATATGTACAGTGCTGCAGCAGCGCAGACAGGGCCGGCACAACCCATTAGGCGACCTAGGCGGTCGCCTAGGGGACTGCTATTTTGGGGGTGCCGGCGACCCGTCCGTCCGTTCAGTTTTGGGGGCATCACCTTCCGCCGCCGCTCTTGGGGGTGGCATTTCGGGGGCAGGACCTTCCGCTGCCTAGGGCGCCGGAAGAGCTGGCGCCGCTACTGAGCGCAGATGCACCGATACAGCTCTATGGTAAATGCTCTATGCCAATGGGAGAGCTCTCCCCCATAGGGATAATAAAACCACCTCTGAGCAGCAGAAGCTATGTTGGCAGAAGCTCTCCCGCCGATAGCGTTGTGCACACGAGCACTTACGTCAGTGTAATTTATGTCGCTCAGGGAGTGGTTTATTCAGCCCCCGAGCGACGTAAGTTATGCTGGCCAGTTAAAGAGCCAGGACTAAAATCCAGGTTGTCCAAGTCCTGAACTAGCGCTTTATCTGTTAGGCCACACTGCCTCCCTTAAGATGAAGGGCTTAATACTCTTTACAAACACTAATGAATCTCATGCATTCATTTTACAGTTGGGTAACAGACACATATTGGTTTTTAGGCCAAAATTTTCCAGTGTTTACTAATTTTGGGTGGCTCAGTTAGGGCAACTTCCCTTCCACCTGCCATCCATATACTAACCAGCCTCACTGCTGCACAGATCACTGGTCTCTAAGCGTCTGGCTACGCTGCAGTTAAAAACCCACAGCTGGCCCGTGCCAGCTGACTCTGGTTTGCGGGGCTCAGGCTAAAGGACCATTTCATTGTGGTGTAGATGTTCAGACTTCGGCTTCAGCCTGAGCTATGGGACCCCCGCAGCGTCCTAGAGCCTGGGCTCCAGTCCGAGCCCGAACGTCTACCCTGTAATTGTCTCTTAGCCTGAGCCCTGCAGGCCTGAGTCAGGTGGTACCAGCCAGCCGTGGGTGTCTAATTGCTGTGTAGACATACTAGTTGTGCTGGATGGAATGATTCAGCCACAGAGACACAAAACTGACTGGTGGGTTGGGAATATATCCCGGTGGAGTGGGTGTTGGAGAGGTTCTAAACCACCCCTAAAATGCTCTCTGGATTTGGCAGGTAGTAGCTCATCCCTACTATAGAGGCAAGCGGCCACCCTGGAGCTATTTTTACAACAAATCCAGGCTTTGTGAGGTTGGATGAAAAGGGCCTCAGTAAACTAATGGGAACTGGAAGCCTTGGTCAAAAAGAGAAGACATGTTGAGTCCATCTATGCTCTTGACTACAAGGATATTTTCTCACCCTTGCTGTGCCGAGAGCTCTGTGCTTACATCAGCTGCTTGTTCCATGTACACACTCCAGTAAAAGAAAACACATGAAAGATACTAGGCCATTAGCCTGCAGTTGCTTCAAAACACGAGCTATTCCTGCCCTCTACTGGTAGCTTGCTCTATAGCTCCATCACTCTTTTAAAAATGTTTCCTACCGTTGCAGCTCAAAGTCGGAATTCTGAGGATTTGTGATAAACTGGGTGAATTATTTGAAGTGACACTTTTTTTCCCCCCTTGACTTTAGTCTTTCTGTCTGGTTGCATATTATCCACAAACAACCTCTGGTTGCTATGAATATGTTCATTATTATTCTCATCTGTATTACAGTGGCACCACTGAGGTCAAAGTACTTCACTGAACATACATATAGTCGAGACAGTCGTGGCCCTGAAGAGCTTAAGTCTAAATACAACAAGACAGGCAAAAGGAGTCAGAAAAGAAGTATTAATTGTCCGTCCCCCCCCCCCCCCCCCCCCCCGGTTCCAGATGAGGAGTGAGGCACAAAGAGACTAAATGGAGCTTGCAGTGCAAACAGCTCTGTTGGACTGGCTAGAAGCGGAAGCCAAACAAATTCAGATTTGAAATAAGGCACACATTTTTAACAGTGAGGTGATTAGCCATTGGAACAAACTACCCAGGGCAGCAGTGGATTCTTCCATCTCTAGATGTCTTCAAATCAAGATATGCTTTAGGCAAACACAAATTACTGGGGTAACTGGGTGAAATTTAATGGACTGTGCTATAAAGGAGGTCAGACTAGGCCAGGGGTCTCAAACACGCAGCCCGCAGGCCGCATGCGGCCCGCAAGCTCCTCCCAGCCCCCCCCCCCGCGCTCCTCCAACGTTTACCTGGCCGACCAGCACCGGGGGCAGGGCAGGCTCCCTGCTTGCCTGCCTGCCCTGCCGCCGCGTCGCACCAGGAAGCAGCTGGAACCTGAGGGAGGAGGGGTGCAGGGGTGTGTGTGGCTGTTGCTTCAGGCACTGCCCCCAGCAGCTCCTATTTGCCACAGTTCCCCATTCCCGGCCAATGGGAACTGCTGGGGGCGGTGCCTGAAGCAACAGCCACACACCCCCCGCGCCCCTCCTCCCCCAGGTTCCAGCCGATTCCCGGTGCGGCACGGCAGCAGGGCAGGCAGGCAGGGAGCCTGCCCTGCCCCCGGTGCGGGTCGGGCCGGAGCCCGCCCCC
>QXTE01000053.1:3760922-3771456 GCA_003942145.1 Platysternon megacephalum
CCCCCTGCCCTGAACCCCCGCCACACCCCACACCCCGACCCTCTGCTCTGAGCCCCCTGCTGCACCCTGCACCCTGACCCCCTGCCCTGAACCCCCACCGCACCCCTCCTGCACCCCAAGCCCCTGCCCTGAGCCCCCTGCCGCACCCTGCACCCTGACCCCCTCCTGCACGCCTCACCCCAACTCCCTGCCCTGAGCCCCCACCGCACCCCACACCCCTCCTGTGCCCCCTGGGGGCAGGGAGGGGACAGAGTTGGGGTGGGGATTTCGGGGAAGGGGTTGGAATGGGGGCAGGGAAGGGGTGGGAAGAGGCGGGGCAGGGGCGAGGCCTCATGGAAGGGGTGGAGTGGGGGCGGGGCCGAGGGCGGCGGGGGGAGGTGTCAGTAAATGCGGCCCTCAGCCCAATGTACTAGTCCTCATGTGGCCCTCAAGGTCATTTGAGTTTGAGACCCCTGGACTAGGCAATCTAATGCTCCCTTGTAGCCTTAAACTCCATGAATCTATATGACTTGTCCAAGGTCACACAGGGACTCTGACAGAGCCAGGAAGTGAATCTGGATCATTTTCGTCCCAGTCAACAGTCGTGACAATCTTCTCTTGTTCATCATTCAGAATTATGCAACACATGATTTATGGAAACATATTTAGATGCTATGGTGATGAGTGTCATAAAAATGCCTAAGAGAGATTAGATGTAGATCTGTTAGTCTAGGAATTCCTTGTGAACCATGAGTGTTGCTTTGGACATTTGCTATTTGTATTTCACTAGTCATGTAGTTTCAATGGCTACCTACATCTCAGGGACTTGTTTCCACTCCCTGATCCCACAAAAAACTTGCAAGACCTCTGGCTTGACTATTCATTTGAATAAATATTTACACACGTATTCACGAGGCCTTTTTTCCCTCTCTTTCTGCAAACATTCCTGTGTACAAAGATTTCGCTCCCAGGAATGTTCATGGAGAGCAAACAAATGGGGTTGTGAAGACCATCAGAGTGAAGAAATGGTTATTATTCCAACCTGGTATTAGACCATGGAGTGGTCTTTGCGCTGTCTCTAGTACAGCCTCCATCAGTGCAGCTGTGCCAGTGAAGAATTGTGGGTCCAGATTTTGAAGCACCCTAGTGAAAGCGCTGTCAGTGCCACAGAGAAGGAATTGGCTTAAACTGCAGCAGGGAAAATTTAAATTTTGTGTTAGAAAATGCTTTATTACTGATTATTATTGTTTAATTGTTAATTGCTTATTTATTGTGGTAACACCTAGGAACCCCAGGGTGGATAAATGTGGGGGGAAGAGGATATAAGAGTCTAGGGAGAATATGGGGGGAAGGAAAAGGGTAGGCAGAGTGAATGTGGGAGACAGGGAAAGTGCTGGGGGGCAGGCATGGAAGTGGGGTGTAGGGGAATGACAGAGGGAAGAAGAGACAGGAAGCATGAGGGGACATACAGAATCACACTGAAATTCTCACATGACTCCAGGAGCTGGGGCTTAAGAAAAATACCAACTATTACAAGTCACATGCTAAAATCATGAGAGTTGGCAACATTATTTCAGACTGAAACAGTTTCAATAGAATCACTTCCCCCTTTCAATTAATCAGTGGAATTAGTGATTCCAGTTTTCCAGAAGGGCTTCAAGTCTAGACAAGACCTACATTTCTAATGTTAAAAACAAGTAGGAAACAAATGTATGCAGGCATTTTTTATACATCATAGAGAAGGGGAAAAGGTACAGCCCTGAAGTTTTTATATCCCTTTGTATGTCTCCTTAGCGAAAAAAAAAAAAGGCATATTTTTGAGGGGTACAGGATGCCCGTGGGTTAAAAATCAGATAGTATAAACTGGGTGCATTGCCACTGAAACCAACAGAATTGCATCCCGCTGCATATTCTCGGTATGAGTTTTGTCCAACAAGCTTTAGCTCTTCATGAAAACGTAGCCATTTGTCTGACTTCTCTTTATTGTTTAGGGCAGGCTGCCCACATTTCCATGGAATTATTTAAACACAGAATTATTGGACCATTTCACAGCTACAGAGAGAGATTTTTTTTACACAGAATCTCTGCTCTTTGTGGCAACATGATGTGATATTGAGCAAGATAATGGTCAGAGAAGAACTTTGCTAGGCTCCTAATGAGGAATTGTTGACAGTAAAATTACCCCAACATTCATCAAAAAGCCAATAAATGTCAAGCATGGGGCCTTTGATGCAGTAGCTCATATAATTCCTTCCCAACAGCTTTTTCAGCATCTTTTCAGAGTATGTACGCCCTGCATTTCTGCTGCTTTCACTGAAAACTTTGCTGGTGAAGAAGCTATATTGCTACTGACTGACCATGTGAACTTGGGCAAAACAATTGGCATCATTTTCCCCCCCATCCGTAAAATGGGGACAATGATACTTATTAGCTACCAGTTACAGTCCAATCCCAGTATCGCCAGCCCCAGATGTTCAAATATCAAGAGTCAGCCCCCAAAATCATGAGACTGGCTTAAAAATAACAAGATTTAAAATGACTAAATTTGGGGGGGGGGGGGGTTGTTATTTGCCTTTTGGGTTTTGAACCATTATGGTGCATGTCTCCAAGCTTTCCTCTGCAACCGTGAGGGCTAGAACCTTATTTCAAACAAACAAACAAACACTGAAAGCTGAAACTCTCATATAATCAACTGACTCCAGGAGCTAGAGATTTAAGAAAAAGGCCAAATATTGTGATGCTTGTGATAAAATCCCAAGTATGGGGAAAATTAGGATGTATTCTGATTTCCTACTCTTTTGCACATTTAACATAAAATGGCTTGTGCCTAGTATCCTGAGTTGTGTCTGTCTAAGGCAGTGGTCCCCAACGTGGTGCCCGCGGGTGCCATGGCGCCCACCGGGGCTTTTATGTGCGCCCGCCTAGTGCCCAGCAGAGGAGAGAAGCCGCCACCCCGTGCCTGATGGGGACAGAGAACTCAGGCTGCAGGCGCCAGTGTTCTCTGTCCTCGTGGCTTCTCTCTTCTCTCTGGATTAATATATTATGTAATATTAAATATGACGTTTTTTGTATTATTTAAATGTACAAATACAAAATAAGCCTTGAAAAATTGTTGGCGCCCGCCACACTCTTCTGAAAACATGAATGTGCTACGGGCCACAAAAAGGTTGGGGACCACTGGTCTAAGGGCACCTTCAACATATTTGCTCTAGCTAATATGGTGTGGACCATAGGATGATGTTCTTTGAGCCAGAGCGGTCATTACTATATTACAGTTTCAATGAAGCTAAAACCTATTTTTGCACTCTGGCTTGTTTGCTTACATTCTTCATTAGAGGAATATGTTTATATATCATATGTGCTCATTATATTACTTGACACTTCAGTCCATTATGGGGCTCACACACCTTCCTCTAAGGCAGTGGTGCCCCCCCCTTACCAGTATTGAATGTGTCTGTGCCCCCCCTCCCCTCTGTGGGCTGGGACCGGGGCCTGAGAGTGGGGTTGCGCAGCCAGGGGCTGGTGGCCAAGAGCGGGGGTGGGCCCGGAGTGGAGCTGGGGGCAGAGTGGGGCTGGGTGATGCTCCCTCCTCACCCCCCCCCCCCATGGGGGCTGGCCCGGGCCCCACCGTGCACCCCCAGATGTTCCTCCGTGCCCTCCTAGGGGGGCACACCCCACAGTTTGGGTACCACTGCTCTAAGGCATCTAGTCCTAGCCACTCTGTGAGGCAAGATGCCTGACCAGCTGGATCAGTGCACTGACCTGGGATGGCAATTCGTATGTTACATTTTCTCTACCAGATCCAACTCCAGCTGCCGCTGTGTACTTTGTACAGTTAGCAGAAATCTTGTCCCTTCCTCTCAGAGCCACTTGTAATGATAAGCTGCATTCCTAGAAGCCCAACACACAGACATGTCACTTGTGATTGGGGTCACTTGGAACTAGCTAATTACCTGGCAGGCTGACTGCTCCAGAGCAGGTTCTTTAAAAGAAATAAATGGGGCGATGAGGGAAAGACTCCGTTATTTCAGGGCAAATTCTGTCCTCGGGCAGCAGCTAGGCACAGCAGTAGGGCTTTCAATTTATCGTCTGGTTTGCTGATCCTGGGCTGTAGAACTTAATTAACACATTTGCAACCATTCTGCTTTACAGTAATAGTCTGAGTGCTCATTAAATTAGATAAAGGCATTTGTGGATTAAAAAAAAAATATTGTGCAGAAATTAGAGCTGGAAATTTAGGTCACCTTGTCAGTCCCTTTGCAGGTTTGTTCTGTTCCTTCACCGCTCTGCCCAATCCAGTGAGAGACATTTCCAGCAATAGGGGCTGCAGCAATCCCCGTGGGGAGGCTGTTCCACAGACTTCAGCACTAGAGGGACAGATGGATGACTAATTGTGGGGATTCCCAAGTCAAACCAGGCCTATACTAATTACACAATTGCTGTATTGAGCAAAAATAGTACAAAGAAATATCTTCATCTTAAAAAATAAGTGATTGTGATACTTCAGTAGTGCTTTTCATTTGAAGATCTCAAATCACTTAGCACAGAATTTGTCATGCCTCATAACATGCTTCTGAGCAGATACAGAGACACTGGACTTAAAGAGCCAGCTTTATGAAGGGTTTGATCTTGATCTTTCAGGGTGCTGAGTATCCTCAACTTCCACTGAGGTTGATGACGAAACCCAGGACATTGGAAGTTTGGACCCCAAAATAGCAAGTGAGTGATAGAGTTTGGAAGAGAACTCAGGAGCCCTGCATCCTACTCCCCTGGTCTATCTAATAAGTCACCAACACTCCCTCGCTTAAAGGCTTAAGCCTTGATCTTGCAAAGGTGTATGTATGGATGTGCTTAACTTTACATATGACGAATAGTCCCGTTGATTTCAATGAGACTGCGTCACTGCTAAGACCGCATAAAGTTAAGCGCGCCCATATGTCTTTGCAAGACTGGGGCATTAATGGGCCTATTTCTGTGAATAAGATGGGCAGGATACGTAGACCTATTCACAAGAGTAAGGTGAGCAGGGTTCGACCCTTATTTAGTAAAACAACTCTGACTCGTAACTATTTAATCAGAAACAGACTTTTCTTAAAAAAACCAAACCGACCCCTCAAGACAGTGTCAATAGAGCCATCTAAAAAGTAGCTTTGCAGATGGTAGTTAATTACATGAGGACAATTTCTAAAAATATAATTATCTAGTGGAAGAGAGAGAGCGCACACATAAAAAACATCACTTGTGATCTAGGATGGGCCAGGTGAACCACTTGAGTTCCACAGCCATTTGGGGAGAGCAGAATTCTGTAAAAATCCAATACCGTACTTATTCCTAAAAGCCTGGAACAGAAGAGCCAACAGAGATTTGCTGAGTAGCTGAATAATCCCCATTAAATATAAACATTATAAAAAACAATTTACCATCTCCTCAGTGCTCTCAGTTGGCCATGTAGGAAGATGTACTAAGCAGAGCATCTGATTATATTGAAAAGGACATTGTCAAGGTTAGTTGCCCCCATATTTAACCCTTTCCCTCTCCTTATCTGTCTGAGCAGTCTGATGTAACTGTGATGGGTTGTGCACCCCACATCAGCCCTGACAGGGTTAATGAGGGTCTGAGACCAGTTAGGTCACCTGGCATCACCTGAGAGGAGGGCCAGGGTTAACAGAGTGAATCCCAGCTGGGAGAGGGCTGGGCCAGCACTATAAAGTGAGCAGCGAGAACAGTAAGGGGGTGCCAGCTCCATGGCCATCCTGTCTGACTCCTTATGAGAGCTGCAGGCAATTTACAGTGGTAAGTCTGACAGCAGAAATGATTTTCTTAATGAACTATTACCAGTAACAACCAACCTGATGCAACTGGATGTAACCATAGTAATCACATGGATCCTGGTGCATGTAGGGACAGCAGGCAACGAAGAGGCGGACAAACAGGCAAAAAGTACAATTAATTCTGAATGCACTGACCTGGGAATCCCCTGAAGCAAACCGGAATTTAAACACCTAAATAAAAATGAGAAGGAAGGAGTGGCAAGAGGTGTGGGTGAACAAAACAAAGGGGAAAAGACTTGGAGAAGTATGCCCAACAATTGAAAATGTTGATATTCTCCAAGGCTCTGAGAGGAAGAGCAAAGTGGGTCTATTTAGAATTCTAACAGGGCATTGCAGATTAAATAGTAATTTATTTCTAATTAATATGCATAAAGATGGATTATGCGTAACATGGAAGGCGCAGGAAATGATAGATCATATCCTTTGGGATTGTAAAGACTGCACCAGCGAAAGGAGGTGGTTATACAGAAAACTCGGAGGCCTTAAAACAACAACATTTTCCTTGCCAAAAATCTAGCAAGAATACAAGGAAAATAGGGCCCAATTAAAAAAAAAGAAAAGCTCTTCTGCAATTCTTTAAGAATACAGGAAAGGTGCGAGACTCGAAGTCATGAACAAGATACAAAATACAGCGCACGGCAGTCATAGCCTCAGGAAGGGAAATTTAGATGCAGTAAATGTGGAGGGGAGCATTTATATGACAAGTGTAGCAAATATGGAGGAAAGCACAGTGCAACCTATGGAAAGTATACAGCAGCCAGGCAAGAGAGGTACAAAAACAATGCAGAAGCAACTAGGAGGCAACTAAGACCAAAAGGGGAAGAGGAAAGGAAACTCAGTAAGAAGAGATAAGTACACAACATAATAAATCAAAGGATATAATGAGTGCTACAGGGGGAAAAGGAGAAGACATACTATGTATGGACAAAGTTTTATACCATTTATGATATAAGCAATAAACTGCACATCACAGGCAGGGATAAAAAACAGAAAATGAAAATTATGGTTAAAGCAGCAGGAAAGTACCTACATGTTAGTAACTTATCAGTAGAACAACTCCATGCTTTTTTAAGTGAAGGAAACACTGAAGTGTAAATAGAATGGTACCAAGTATTTACTGTTTACTGTTTAATACAGCAGTTGTCAACCTGTGGTCGAATTAGCACACAGCTGCAGCCCAACGTGCCGGGGTCGCCAGGTTCCCGGCTGCCCGGCGCGGAGAGGTCTGGGCTGCCTGGCGGGGTCAGGGCTGCCAGCCTGCCCTGCATGGCGGGACTCCAGGGTCAGGGCTGCCGGCTGGCCCCGTGGGGTCGGGGGCCCAGGGCAGTCGCCCAGCCCCGTGAGCTGCAGGGTCTGGGGCAGCCGTGCAACAGGGGTCTGGTGTCGGAGCAGCTGCCGGCCCCACGCAGCGGGGGTCCAGGGCTTCCAGCCCCATGAGCTTCAGGGTCCAGGGCCGCTGGCCCACTGCCTGTGACGGGGTCTGGGGCTGCCAGCTGGCCCCACGAGTTCCGGGGTCCGGGGCAGCTGCGCAATGGGGGTCGGACAGCTGGCCAGCCCCACAGGGTAGCCAGCCGGTCCTGCAGGCCCCGTGGGGTCCGGGGCTGTCGTGTGGCGGGAGCGGGCAGCCAGCCGGCCCCACGCAGCGAGGGTCCGGGGTCAGATTCACAATGTGTAATAAGTTGAGAACCACTGATCTAATAGCACATGGACAGGAACTAAAGAAAAATATCCTTAGTAAAGATACTAAACCTGATATCATTTGAATACAAGAAACATGGTTCATAGGGAAAACTAGATTTTAGAATACCAGGATATGGCATCTATAGGCAAGAAAGAGAAGTTGGGAGGGGTGGGGGTGTTTGTACATTCACTAAGAAAAGCCTATATTGTGAAATTGAGTTGAAGAAATTTAATATAGAGTATAATGTTTTCAAGATTCCAAAGCAGAATAAATCTGCATCTTTGAGACTATATAATGTATGCAACCCCTGTGGAAAACTGGAGATTTAAGGATTTGAGAGAGACAGTTGAAGATACCACAGGCCCATATATTATATGTGGAGACCTAAACAGCCATAACAAATTATGAGGAAGTGGAAAAAAAACGATAAGAATGGCAAATATCTAGATCAATTCATTGATGAGAATAATTTAGTAATACTGAATGATGGTACACCTACTAGGTTTAATGCAGCCAATGGAAATCTCTCCTGTCTGGACCTTGGAATTGTGTCAAGTAGTATAACAAGCAAATAAATCCAGGAAGTCGATAAAGAGGAGGGAATGGGAAGAGATCACTTCCCAGTATTTATAGTTTATCAAGGTAAAGACAATGTTGAGGATGGAGGAAGGCCCCTTACTTGGAATATGAAAAAAATCAATCTGGGAGCAAATGTAACAAAATTATTGAACAATCTATAAGTGATAACACTGAGGAGTTTAGTAGCAATATACCTAAGAGAATTATAATGGCAGCGAAGCTAGCAATACTTAAGATATTAAGTCACCCTAAAGGTAGAAACCATGTACCATGGTGGAATGAGGAGTGTAAAAAAGCAATTAAAGAAAGGAACAAGGCATATAAGGAAGCAAAAAATACAGTGAATAGTGAGGCTTTAATGAAATATAAAAGAAAGGCAATTGTGAAAAGTGGGGGAAAGAAAGCTGGAGAAAGTACGGTGGGAAAATAAATAAAGATCCTAAAACATCAGGCAGATTAGGAAAATGAATAGAATACGGAGTAAGGGCAATTCTGTACCAGGCCTCATTGCAGAAGGCCAAGGGACAAAAAGCTCGAACGAAGAAAAAGCAGAAGCCCTAGCAGAAATATTCCACAATGTTAGTAATGATGAAAATCAGATATAAAAACCTGTGTGATGGGGAAAAATTGTTAAAGAGAATCACGAGAACGGGAAGAGGTGGGAGGGAGATGAGAATACAATATTAAACAAAAACTTCTGTACGAGGGAACTTCAAAAAGCTATTGGTAAAAGCAATAACTCTGCACCAGGCAAGGATGGTGTATGGAACGAAATGCTAAAACACCTGAATGAAGGAAGTCTGAAAATACCACTAAAACTATACAACAGTGTGTGGGGAACACGTGAGCTACCAATGGAGATGAAACATGTGGTTGCAGTCCCAGCGTGGAAGCCAGGGAAGCTGTGAAAAAGACCTGATATGTACAGGCCAATTGCCCTTACATCATGAATGGGTAAAGCCATGGCAAAAATGAATGAACAATTAACAACATATCTAGAAAAAAAAGGACTTCTAGACAACATGAAAACTGAGTTCAGGAGGGGAAGGAGAACAGTAGAGATGGAGGCACAAAAAAGTCTGAGAGAGTAAATGATAGTAGCTTTCCTAAATATTGAAAAAGCATATGACACGTTATGGAGAGAGGGCTTATTGCATACAATATCATCCATTGGCATAAAAGGAAGAATATATAGGTGTGGAGGTTGTTTGGCTTCTGATACAAATTAATTGTGCTGAAGCTGTGTGAGAAGACCTGGCCCTGGGTTTGTTTTCTTTGGCTATTTAACTATATTAGGATAATGAGCTAGACAGGTGTGTCGGATGATAATTATCCCTATTGGTTACAGCTGTTTCTGTTAACTGAATTAATCAATTTGTTATTCTTTATTGCTGAATGAAATTGTATATAAGAGCATGCTGGGATAGAATAAATCAGAGCTCTGCTTATGGTCAAAGGGGTTGGTCAGACTTCGTTCCTGCTCCTGCGATGCAACAAATGGTGACCCCGATGTGATTCTTGAGGATAGTATTGGTGGCCTGAATTGATAAAAAACCGCAGGACGTCCGAAATAAGGAGGGGCGCGCCTGAGTGTCAAGCGGCGGCTGCAGGGCGTCCGAAGAAGAAAGGCGCACCTGAAGCCCAGTATCGAGCGGTAAGCTACAGGACATTTGAAAAAGGGAGGCACACCCGAACCTAGAGGTGAGCAATTATTATGGGAACTGCTGCGTCTGCAGAGGAGAAGACGGTGTATGAAATTCTGACACGCATCATGGAGCGGAGGGGAGAGGAGCTCCCCTCTGATGCATTATCCCGCCTACTACAGTGGGGACGTACAAGAGGACTTTCTATTTCACCCAGTACAATATTTGATAAAACTGTGTGGGAGCAGATGGGTTGTGAGCTTTGGAAATCAGTGGCTCAGGGTAACAAGGAAGCCTTCTCCCTAAGTCCAGTATGGAAGAAGACAACAGAGACAGTAGAAGCTTTTGCTGCCGAGGCAGGAGTACAGGCGGCCCTAGCTGATCTTTGCCGCCCAACGTCCGGAATACCTTCCGTTTTGCCGGTTGGAGCCAGGGATTTTTTTGGTGGTGAGGACACAGTGATACCCTTGGCTTCCGACCCCTTCCCTAGGGATGATGTTGCCTCTGCTACGATGCCATTACCCTCCAATGTAGCTATTAGCCCTGAGATAACTGATCCTGCTACGGTCCCGCTACCCCCCGATACACCCGAGCCTATGGAGACAACTTTGCCATATGCACCCCTTTCAAAACCGTGCCGTATCCACGGGACCTGGGGGTGTCATAAATGCGGGGAAGCAGAGGAGGCTCGGGTGGAACATGTGCCATCACAGCCATATTCTGATCTTACTCAGTTTACCCGGATTGATGCTCTTTATGAAGAAATGGAGCGCCAGGGTCGACAACTGCAGGTCATTTTTAACAAATTGGATCACATACAA
>QXTE01000053.1:3775265-3848790 GCA_003942145.1 Platysternon megacephalum
GACTGGAAAAAAGCTAATGTAGTGCCCATCTTTAAGAAAGGGAAGAAGGAAGATCCAGGGAACTACAGGCCAGTTAGTCTCACCTCAGTCCCTGGAAAAATCATGGAACAGGTCCTCAAGGAATCAATCCTGAACCACTTAAAGGAGGGGAAAGTGATCAGGAACAGTCAGCATGGATTCACCAAGGGCAAGTCATGCCTGACTAACCTAATTGCCTTCTATGATAAGATAACCGGCTCTGTGGATGAGGGGAAAGCAGTGGATGTGCTATTTCTGGACTTTAGCAAAGCTTTTGATACAGTCTCCCACAGTATTCTTGCCAGCAAGTTAAAGAAGTATGGGCTGGATGAATGGACGGTAAGGTGGATAGAAAACTGGCTAGATGGTCGGGCTCAACGGGTAGTGATCAATGGTTCCTTGTCTAGTTGGCAGCCGGTATCAAGTGGAGTGCCCCAAGGGTCGGTGCTGGGGCCGGTTTTATTCAATATCTTCATTAACGATCTGGAAGATGGTGTGGACTGCACCCTTAGCAAGTTTGCAGATGACACTAAACTGGGAGGAGTGGTTGATACGCTGGAGGGTAGGGATAGGATACAGAGGGACCTAGACAAATTAGAGGATTGGGCCAAAAGAAATATGATGAGGTTCAACAAGGACAAGTGCAGAGTCCTGCATTTAGGACGAAAGAATCCCATGCACTGCTATAGACTAGGGACCGAATGGCTGGGCAGCAGTTCTGCAGAAAAGGACCTAGGGGTTACGGTGGACGAAAAGCTGAATATGAGTCAACAGTGTGCCCTTGTTGCCAAGAAGGCTAATGGCATTTTGGGTTGTATAAGTAGGGGCATTTCCAGCAGATCGAGGGATGTGATCATTCCCCTCTACTCAGCACTGGTGAGGCCTCATTTGGAGTACTGTGTCCAGTTTTGGGCCCCACACTACAAGAAGGATGTGGATAAATTGGAGAGAGTCCAGCGGAGGGCAACAAAAATGATTAGGGGGCTGGAGCACATGACTTACGAGGAGAGGCTGAGGGAACTGGGATTGTTTAGTCTGCAGAAGAGAAGAATGAGGGGCGATTTGATAGCTGCTTTCAACTACCTGAAAGGGGGTTCCAAAGAGGATGGATCTAGACTGTTCTCAGTGATAGAAGATGACAGAACAAGGAGTAATGGTCTCAAGTTGCAGAGGGGGAGGTTTAGGTTGGACATTAGGAAAAACTTTTTCACTAGTAGGGTGGTGAAGAACTGGAATGGGTTACCTAGGGAGGTAGTGGAATCTCCTTCCTTAGAGGTTTTTAAGGTCAGGCTTGACAAAGCCCTGGCTGGGCTGATTTAGTTGGGTTTGGTCCTGCTTTGAGCAGGGGGTTGGACTAGATGACCTCCTGAGGTCCCTTCCAACCCTGAGATTCTATGATTCTATGATTCTGATACAAATTAATTGTGCTGAAGCTGTGTGAGAAGACCTGGCCCTGGGTTTGTTTTCTTTGGCTATTTAACTATATTAGGATAATGAGCTAGACAGGTGTGTCGGATGATAATTATCCCTATTGGTTACAGCTGTTTCTGTTAACTGAATTAATCAATTTGTTATTCTTTATTGCTGAATGAAATTGTATATAAGAGCATGCTGGGATAGAATAAATCAGAGCTCTGCTTATGGTCAAAGGGGTTGGTCAGACTTCGTTCCTGCTCCTGCGATGCAACATATAGGTGGATAAAGGATTTCTTAAGTAAAAGAACTATGCAGGTCAGAGTAGGAAAAGCCTACTTTAGCATATATACACAATCATAAATGGCAGTCCGCAGGGGAGTGTTATCAGCTGTATCTTACTCAATGTAATGATAAACAATCTCCCCAAAAGGATGAATGCAGGAATAGGCACATCCTGGTTTTCAGATGCTCACGCCAAATGCGCTAAGAACTGAAACCAAGAAGTAGGTGAGAAACAAATTAATGAAGCACTTAGGAAAAATGCCAAATGGGGAAATGTGGGGCTTTGAATTTTCAATTCTCAAAATGAAAGGAATGATATTCACTAAAAAGAAAATTAAAAAGATTAATTGTCTCTGTATGGACAGCAAATAGGTATAGTTAAAAGCTATAAATTCCTGAGCATGACATTTGATAGGAAGCTAACATGGAAGGATCACATTGAAAATAGTGTAGATAAATGTAAAGGTAAACTCAACTTATTTTAAAGTATTTCTGGACCCACCTGATGAGCACAAAAGAAAGCAATGGTAATGCATTATAGAGCATTAATAAGACCAAATACTGAGTACCAATGCCAAGCATTTAGTTCAGCATCGCAAATAATCTTAAGGAAGCTAGACACAATCCAAGCTCATACATTATGCATTGTATGTGGTGCCTTCATCACAACACTATTGTTTATAATGCAGATAGCTGCTGGTGAAGTGCCTGTAGCATTAAGATTGAAGTTATTGAACTTAAGCGTTTGGGCAAAAGTTATAGGAAACAGGGAAGATGAAAACCCTAAACAAATATATGCAGAATGCTGGGAATTCAGTGGACAACATGGGGGTGGGAGGGAGAACCCCCAAAATGCCTCATGTCAACAGGATTGAGCTGTGAACAAAAGAATGAAGAAAAAAGAAAGACCTAAAAGAAATTACCACATATAGCTATTGGAAAATGCATTATGCGTGGAAAATCACACTCCTGATATAAATGAACTATAAACTATAAGGGGAATAAGGAGAGCTAAATATAGTAAAATTTAGCAAATCGATGTATGTGATAAGTGGGGCAAACATTGCCAAATATTTACAGATGGGAAAAAAGAAGGAGAGTGGGGATAGCATTCTCCATCCTAACATTTGGAAGAAAGAAATCCATGAGATTTAGCAACTGCATTAATTGACTATGCAAAACCTGGGGAAGCAAATAAAGTAGCATAGAACTTCACTGTTAGGAACAAATTATCTTTGCTTAGATGCACTCTCCCTGCTGAACCAAGGACATACCGTCCAATAGCTGTGCAATATTTTATCTGCCTCTTAATGGCAGAAGACCAGATCCTCAGCTGGTGTAAACCAACATAGTTCCAGTGACTTTTACCAGCGCTATGCCAATTTACACCATCTGAGGACTTGCCCATAGTCCAAGCTGAACATCCTGGGCTGAATCCTGGCCTCGAGGAAGTCAATGGCAAAATTACCATTGGCTTAAATGAATCCAGATCAGGCCTTTTTTTGGCCGTGTGGACATTCATTTAAAAGCTGCACAGACACTGGACTTTAGGGCAAATCTTAATTTTATGAACTCAAAAGGTGTCAATTGCATCACTGTGATATTTATTTAAAACTAGAGCAGACAAGGCACTAGAAGATGAACTGAAGGAAATAATCCTGCGTTAGTTGAGGCAGATAGACTAATGACTTCTATGGTTCAGAATCACATTTTAATAAGGGGAAAGGACTCTAGCAAGCTTCTGTCTCTATCATAATTGTACAGTATTCATATTGTAATTAACTATAACATGTATATACAGTAACTCCTCGCTTAAGGGTGTAGTTATGTTCCTGAAAAATGTTACTTTAAGCGAAACAATGTTAAGCCAATCCAATTTCCCCATAAGAATTAATGTAAACAGGGGGGTTAGGTTCCAGGGAAATGTTTTTCGCCAGACAAAAGACTATACATCTATACATCTATACATATACACACACACACACACTATAAGTTTTAAACAAATAATTTAATACTGGTACACAGTAATGATGATTGTGAAGCTTGGTTGAGGTGGAGGAGTCAGAGGGTGGGATATTTCCCAGGGAATGCCTTGCTGCTCAATGATGAACTAGCACTCGACTGAGCCCTCAAGGGTTAACACATTGTTGTTAATGTTGCCTCACACTCTACAAGGCAGCACGAATGGAGGGAGGAGACACAGCATGGCAGAGAGAGAGAGAGACGTGTGTGAGTGTGAGTGTGAGAGAGACCCACGCACCGTGTGTGAGAGAGACGCACATTGCCCCTTTAAGTATGCTGACCCCACTTTAAGAACATTGCCTTTTTAAGTAAATCAGCAAGTTGAGACAGCAGCTGCTGCCAGCAAGCTCCCTCCGTCCTGATCCCTGTGGAGATGGGGTACAGGAGCGGGGGCAGGAGTGATGGGAGGGGGATGCCCTGACATTAGCCCCCATCCTCCCCCCCTCTGCACAGCAAGCAGGAGGCTGCGGGGAGCAGCTCCAAGGCAGAGGGCAGGAGCAGCACACGGCAGTGGGGGGAGGGACAGCTGAACTGCTGGCAATTGATAGCCTGCTGGGCAGCTGCGGCACAGGAGACTTAGGGGAGCTGCTGGTCCACCCTGGTTCCCAGCCCCCACCAGCTAGCTGCAACGGGCTGCTCTTCCTGCAAGCAGTGGACAAAGCAGGTGGCTGCCAAACGATGTTATAAGGGAGCATTGCACAACTTTAAACGAGCATGTTCCCTAATTGATCAGCAACGTAACAACGAAACAACGTTAACCGGGACAACGTTAAGTGAGGAGTTACTGTATACAATTGCCCTCTCCAGGATGACTCTAAACCCTTTAGCTGTGTGTCATGGGCTCCCAACTAATGGAGTCTCACTTAGCTCAAGGAGTAGGGGGCCTATGTTTTCAAAACAGGAGGATCCAAGTTCTTTCCCCACAGTCTCTGTGAAGTTCCAAGTAGCCATGAATATGTTACACTGACTATAACACCAGATAGAACCGAGCCCTTCTGACATGAGTCTGAGTTTCTGACAAGGTTGGCTTGATTTACTTCATTTTATTGTGTCCTCAGAAACCTTGTAATATGATTGCTGGCATCCCTTGAAGAACAACTTGAAATATTAGCCATTATCTTCCTCATCACCATTACCAGTGGCCATCATCCTCACAAGGGCTACACAATACAGAAGTGAAATATAGTTTTCAGCAACACCAAAAATACAGTCCCTGGGACTTTCACAGAGAAGACACTGGTGTGAGTTAGCTAAGCCTCAGCATACTCATTTGCAAGCTGTGTTCACGCTATGTGACCAGGTAGGCTTGCGTTTCTGAATAAAGGCCTCTATTCCTTCCTGTCCATCCTTCAGGGTCAGATTGTCCACCATGACCTGGGAGGTCATTTTGTAGGCAGCATCAAGGTCCAGCGCCATCTGTTTGTAAAAGGTGGCTTTCCCCAGTGCCACAACGGACCGGCTGGTTTCACATATCTTGCATGCAATTTTCATGGTCTCCTCTTCCAGCTTGTCTTCTGGTACCACCCGACTGAGAAGTCCATGCAGCAATGCATTGTGGGCAGAAATAGGCTCTCCTGTGAACAGCATCTCTAATGCAACCTGGACAGAAAAAATAAATCATACTGAGCCAGTTCAACTTGCTTTGGTTTATGTCAGCAATTAAAATGGAGACATAAGGCCCAATCTTGTTCACCCCTGAAGTCACTGGCAAAATTCTCATGGGCTTCAATGGGAGCAGGGTTGAGTCCAGAGGCAAAAATGTTTCAAAAGTCCCCACAGATTTTAGGTGCCAACTTGAGTCACCTGATCCTGATATCGAGAAGTGCTGAACCCCCACGATTCCAACTGAAGCCAAGGAGAGGGGTGGGCACTCAGCATTTTCTAAAACACAGGCCCACCGTGGTGCTTTAAATTGGGCACACAAGAAGTAAAATAGAATAAAAATGAAGGCATGCCAAATCAGTGGGTAGTTTTTGAAAATGTTGGCCTTAGTTTTAGTTTTGTGTGTGTTTTTAATTAGACTCCCTGTCGCTCATGTTAGATCACGGCTACATCTATTTCTGTATCCTGCTTCCTGCAGTGACCTGTGTCTGATGTTTTAAATGAGAGGGAAAAAAATCCATAGTGTACTTGGCTAATTGTACAGTGCTAAATATGGGGAGAAAAATGCCCTGCTGACCGTAGAGGCAATCAGCTGATATCCTGAAACATGAGGGCTAACTACCCTTGTTATTGTCTTTGCTTAAATAATAAATAATATATGGAGATATACCTATCTCATAGAGCTGGAAGGGACCCCGAAGGGTCATCGCGTCCAGCCCCCTGCCTTCACTAGCAGGACCAATTTTGCCCCAGATCCCTAAGTGGCCCCCTCAAGGATTGAACTCACAACCCTGGGTTTAGCAGGCCAATGCTCAAACCACTGAGCTATCCCTCCCCCCTGAATGCTACAAATAGAAGCATCTCAGACACATCTCATTTGATAAGATGTAAAAACAGAAGTTCTAACAGTTGCAACAATGGTGCTTTTTAATCTGATATGGGAGCACTTGCACATTAAAAAAATACACTGATACATATTTTAAACATGGAATTGTACAATCAGAAATATTGGAAGGATGATCCAGGAGCAGCTGTAGTATCAAACCATTCTAACTCACTCAATAGAAAATGGACTAGATTTCAAGATGATGGCATCAGAGCCAGGAAGTTAAGGGTTAAGGTCCCTTTTCTGCAATCTGACCTGCACAGGAGGACCCTTGCACTTGAGCAGATCCCCACTGACAAGCTTCTGCCCAGATGGATACAGTATGGGGACTGGCACCTGAGGTTGCATGGCTCAAAAAAGACTTTGTGAAGTGCATCGTATTCCTTATGTAGTGAGTGAGGCCCATACTCACAGTCAGCAGGAAAGAAGTGGGGAGGAGATAAAGGAGGGTCATAGATGCTATTTAAAACAGAGCTAAGCAGATCATGCTGGCATTGAAATGTCAGTGCTTGGCAGGAATGGATACCTAATGGGATTGGTATCCTGCACTTGGAGGGGTCTCTCAGCAGGGGGAAAGCATCATTGTCTAAAGGAAAGAATTTACTGGCGGGAGGGAGAAGAACTACTGTGCTGATCTGCTGCTGCTGTGGGGACCCGCTGCTTGGGATCAGGGAGGTAGCAGAGCTGCTGTCCTGGAATACAGGTCACGTCTACACTATTCTTGGACTTCCCAGCCCCCCTCAGACCAATGTTTTTTTCTAAACTTGCTTTTGGCAGAGGAATGTTTTGCACTACAAAGTGCTGAGTGAGGAAGGTGCATGGATCAGAGCTAGAGCATGTAAATACGGGGTCTACTTTCAGGCACCGGAGAGAACAGTTCTCTCTTGAACACAGCCTACCTTTCTAGAAAGGGCTCTCCCCACGGCCACAGCTGGTGTGGAGCAGAACAGCCCGACCTTGACTCCGGGTGTAGCAAACCTGGATTTCTCACTCGCTACTGCAATGTCACAGCTCGCCACCAGCTGGCAGCCTGCTGCCGTAGCCAAGCCATTTACCTTGGCAATCACTGGTACGGGGAGTTTTTGGAGCAGAGTCATGACCTGTATGTGCAAAAGGAAGTGGTCAGCAGGTCACGGATGCGTAGGTGCAACATGTTCCCATAATCCATGACTTGAAGATGTTATTACAGATACAATAATTATCTTCTCTGATTATTATCTGTAATATGGTAGCACAGTGTCCCATTGTGCTGGGTGCTGAACCAACATACAATAAAAGACAGTCCCTACCCCCAAAGAGTATTACACAGTGCTGGGGGTCAGGACACTCCTGTGGTACTGATCACCTGGCAAGTTGCTTAACTTCTCTGTGCCTCTGTTTGTATAATGATACTTACCCATGTTTGAGCTCTGCAGATAAAAAGTGCTATTTACCTGCTAAGTGTTATCATGATTACCTAGATAAACAACTCACATCAGCACACTGTGACCAGATGACAAATTTCAGCTGGTTTCTTCACTCTCTTCTTGTGTGGGGGAAATCACTTCTGCTTAATCATATTTTACACTCCTTGGCTGAAATCTCCAAATTCAGTTTTGCATTAGCTCTACCTTTATCTCAGTTCTTGTGCTAGTGTTTAAAAACTAGTGTTCAGCACTTCTTGAGACATGGAACCAGGCAAGGAATCCATTTGTGTACAGTAATCACATCTGCAGGTACTTTCTTCAAAACATCCTTTAAAAAAAAATTACCGTATTTGTTTTCTTGTGTTTAAACACGTCAGGAGAGCTAGTTTCTACTCCAAGATGTATCAGAGTTTTGTGTGGGATAATAATAAGCTTCTAAACAGTGCTTTTCATCAGTAGATTTCAAAGTGTGTTCCAAAGGAAGTCAGTATTATTATCCCCATTTTACAGATGGGAAAACTGAGGCAGAGATGAAGTGATCTGCCCAAGGGCATGCAGCAGGCCACTAGCAGAGCCAGGACTAGAACTAATGTCACCTGAGCCCCTAGTCCAGTGCTCTATTCACCAGACCACACTGCATTGGGTATGTCACTTAACTTCCTTAGTTTCCCCACATGTAAGATGTGGCTATTTACCAATCAGACTTCTCTGCCACACAGGGGTAAAGTGAGGTTTGATTAGTGCTTTTCAATCTCTAAGATCCTCAGATAGAAGGGGCTACAGAAGTGCAAGATATTCCTGTTAGAAAAAAAGATCATATCTTATTTATTTTAGTCCCTGGCATTTCATTTCCTCTTGAACCTTCTTTATCATTTTCATGGTCCCAGGAATATTTATTTGAAGCATGGGGCATTCTTTGTTCCTTACACTCATGGCTAAATTATTACACTCGTCATACAGGATCAGGGCCTTAGTGTATAAGACTTATGCACTGACTTAGCTTTTTACACTTGCTAATCCTCCTATATTTTTCTTTATTAAATCAAAGCCTACCTTGCTACATCATGAACCCCAAAGAATGAAATATCTGAGCCATTCTATTCCAATCCGCCTGCTGATTACAGCTGGAACTGCCGATAACTGAACTCCTGCACACGTTCATGGTATTAATTATACACACAGGACAGTTTAATTTCCTTTGGTGTTAAAGTGGAAAAAATTGCAAACCCTTGATTCCACTCTATATGACAGTAGAACAGGTTTTATGTTTCTTCAGTTTGATCTTCCCTTTTCCCATGAACCAGTGGCTGTTTGCTCAGTTGCCCATGGTCAGCATGGCTGGACATTGCTCAAATGGGGCTTAGGCACAAGCCTGTATGAACAACACATGACTATCTTCAGCCAGGGGTAGATGTAGCCAGCCCCCATTCAATGGGTGCACTCTACTAAACTGCTGAGGGGGCACTGCCCACCCGCAGCAGCCCCCTCCTTCCTAGCACTGCAACCTTAATCCCAGCCTGGTGCTGAGGGGAGGCCCTGAGAGGCAGGGGCTGGAGAGTGAGCCCATCCCCTCACTCACCCTGAAGCAGCTGCTCCTGTCCTGCAGAGCTGGGGCTGGCTCCCCACTCTGGGTGTTGAAATCTTGCACATAGGGCCACAGTGCCACTCAGGTTCGGCCTGGCTGCCTCCCCATCATGTTTTCCTGGTTTTGCACCCTTGGTTTCATGATTTCTGTGGGTGCAACTGAACCCATGAACCCAACCTCAAGCCACCCCTGTCTTCAACTGAAAGGAGAAAAAAAAAAAATCGGCCTTAAATTAAACATTTATCGTACTAATACAAAACAAGCAAATCCATGGGTGTTATCAGTATGTCTAATGGTACCTGGCACTTACATAGCAACTTTCTCATGAGGTTCTCAGAGCTTTTAACAAATATCAGTAAATTAACCATGTGTCCCTATTGGTTCCAGTTGATCAACTAGGTTTTGGAATAGGACAACGGATCCTAATTGATGCAAGGTAGGTTAGGAGTATTATGCCTATGAAACAGATAAGGAATTGATCCATATTTGCGCGGAGTGCAAGACTCATGCAGTGATGATACATGGATCAAATATTAAAAAGATTTAAAGGAACATGCAACAATTATACCTAGTTTAGGGCATTTGCATATTGCAGATACAAGCCTTTAATCATGCGTAATCCTTCCACTTCTGTTTGCATTTGGAGAAATGATGAGAGGAAATAACTTGTCCAAGATCAGAGAGTAAATCAGTGGCAGAGTCAGAGGGCCAAGCTTTGCTCTAACCACTAGACCACCACATTCTCTCCCTTCTTAAACTTTTTTCATTGCTCCATTCAGCTCCTCACTTTAATAGTGGATTCACTGAAACGCCAACACCTCTTCATTGGCATTAATGCAAAACCAGCACCCTGGCTTACCTCAGCGCAGGTCTCAAATACTTCGATATGGTGCTTCGTGTCCTGTTCACTAGACAATTCCTTTAAATCATGGCCAGCGGAAAATACAGGTCCTTCCGCTACAAAGCATGCAATAAAATGAAGAAAAAAAAAACTTTAAACGTTGCTGATCTCAATGAATCTAGCATCTTGGGCTGGTGACAATGCAAAATGTAATAAGTCCTACATGGCAGAAGTAGAGATACCCAAAAAATGGGGGCGGGGGAATACTTTGCAAAAACATCACAAAATGTTGGCTCCTGTTTTTTAGATCAAGATTTCAACTGCCATTATACAGACTGCTGTACAGCATTTAGTCACATAAGCCCCATTGACTCTAATGGGCATTATAAGGACACATCTGTAGAGGAAGCCCATGAGCTCTCATTTTCAGCTTCACTTTGCCTTCCATTGTAAGTACCCAGTGAAATGCAACCAGTGATCTCACATCACTTGCTACTGAGCACCTCTTGTGTAACTTAGTGCAAGCCATGACAACTGGTCATCTAGGAGAGGCACAAAATGGCAGACATAAGAATTTACATGCACGTAGCTCAAATATATTTCATCCCAAAGTCATCCAAGGCACCTTATAATCTTAAATTGATATACAAGCCATACAAAGGGATCTCTTAAGCTGCTGAAATGCAGCTACCTCTGGGGTGAAAACATGACAATTTCTTAATTGTACAGTAACACTATGGATCGGTTCAAGGCAGGAGGTACCTGCCAGGGCCAGCTCCAGGTTTTCTGCCGCCCCAAGCGGTGGGAAGAAAGGAAAAAAAAAAAAAGCCGATTGGTGGCACTTCGGCGGCAGCTCAAAGAGGAAGAGAGGGACTGAGGGACCTGCCGCCGAATTCCCGCTGAAGACCTGGACGTGCCGCCCGAATAGCGAACGGAGTGCTGCCCCTTTGTATTGGCCGCCCCAAGCACCGGCTTCCTTAGCTGGTGCCTGGAGCCGGCCCTGGTACCTGCATCGTGACAAATCACGACAGGCCACATGTTCACCTTATTAATATTACTGTGTGTGAAATGCTCCCTAGCAACTCAGGTCTCCTAGGAGAAATCCAGAGGGGAGTTAGTGCTGCTCCTTGCAGTAGTGACACCCCCTCCTCAGCTCGGAGAGAAGGTGGTATACCAAATGCACTGCTCCTGAGCGAGGGGGGCTGGGCAGCACGGGAGGCAAAGGAAAAGCATAGCGGGGTGGCTCTCTGAGTGAATGTCTTGTGATCTGCGAGGATAGAACCATATATCTCCAAGGTTCCTCAAGCTCTGTGAAGTCAGGAGGCTGCAGCCCCTCAAAAATAACGGAGGTCACGCCCACAGAATTTTTGAAATTCTTTCCTTCATCCTGTTGGCTTTTCCATGGGGGGGTGGGAAAGAGTATTTGGCCCCCTGTATTTAGCAGAGTTTCCTACCTCAGTCAATAGGAAGTGGTGGGGTTTTACAGGGCTCAGCCCAGCTTCTCATAAAACACCACAAAATAGTTATTCAGTGCAACTTAAACCACAGCTCCTACCCAGTATGGTGGGGAGCTGCTCTGTTCTTAGGCTGATTAACACAGTTCTCTCCTGTTTACACAGCACTCAGCAGCCTCCGGTTAATATTTCACCCATGCTAAATAAAGATCAGGATTTTGGTGCCAAGTTGTTCAGGAGGGCAACAGACAAGAACTGTCTTTTTTCTCACATGGTTGTTGTGGGCAATGGTTGCTCCACCTCCAAAGCTTTCATCTGTGGAGTCCCACATGGCTCAGTCCTCTCTCTCTTCTCTCCCCAGGATCCTTTAGCTATATGATGCGGTCGGGAAGGCTGGTGTGGTGGCACAGACTGAAGTGCCAGCAGTATGCAGAATACACCCAAATATACATCTCCTTTATGTCAAACACAAACAGTACCACCCCCCGAGCTCTCTCAATGCCTACTAGAAATCTGCACCTAGATGAATGCTGAAGCCAGGCCACAGCAAAGTAATAGTGGTAGGAAGAAGGAAGTATCCTCTCTATCGAGGGCATTTGCCCTCAAGATAAGTTGGTCGGCAGTTTTGGGGTTCTTTAGAGCTCCTCATTGCTAATGGATACATATGTAGGCAGGCACCAAAAAACATCCATGTCCAACTGCAAAGACTGTGTCCCATCCCAGCAGACAGACACAGCCCTGGCCATGCAATTGTTCCCTCTGTGCCAGATTGTTGTAACTAATTATGTCTGGGAAACAGCCACACGCATGCCCTTAAAAAGCTCCTATTTATACAAAACACAGTAGCCCATGGGCCACTCCACTGCTAGGTCATGAAAAGCCATCCCATAGGATTTGGCCTGAGATCACTTCCTCCTCCATATCAGCTGCATTCCACTAGAACAATGAAACTGGAGTAGAGCTGGTTGAAAGTTCTCATTAAATTAAAAAAAAAAATACCCCCCCAAGTAAAATTTTTGAATATTTCACAAAATTTTTACTTTTTTTAATTTTGAAAAATTAGTACAAAATTTCAAAAAAAAAAAAATGGTCACTTTCCCCCCATTTGTTTCACCCTCTGTTCTGTGGAGCATCCCAGGGCAGCTCATGAGTGTACAGGAGCCACAATTTTCACAGGGGCTGCACCTAGATCAGTGGTTCTCAAAGCCGGTTTGCCGCTTGTTCAGGGAAAGCCCCTGGCGGGCCGGGCCGGTTTGTTTACTGGCCGCATCCGCAGGTTCGGCCGATCGCGGCTCCCACTGGCCGCGGTTCACCACTCCAGGCCAATGGGGGCTGTGGGAAGCGGCACGGGCCGAGGGATGTGCTGGCCATGGCTTCCCGCAGCCCCCATTGGCCTGGAGCGGCGAACCGCGGCCAGTGGGAGCCGCGATCGGCCGAACCTGCGGACACGGCCGGTAAACAAACCGGCCCGGCCCGCCAGGGGCTTTCCCTGAACAAGCGGCGGACCGGCTTTGAGAACCACTGACCTAGATGAAGAAACTCATTACAGCAAGCGATGGACTTTCAAAGCTAACTGAAAACTCATCTCTCTGACCTGCCTTTCCCTCAATAAGCCCTTCACCCACAGAGATATACACACAGTCCAACTCTCACTCGCATGCACACAAAATTAAAAAGAATGATAAACGAATCAAGCTATTGCTCCTATAGGCCAGAAAAGAAAAAAGATTGTTAATTGTTTTTTTTTCTATTTTATATGCTCTGGAAGTGCTCAGATATTAGTGTTTTATTCCAGTTCTTATACCATACCCATCAACTTTACCTATAGTGATAGGGGTTATATGAGTATCTAGAAGGAAGAAGGGACATAATAAAACTTGGCTCTTATATAATGCTGGTCACTTTTAGATCTTTATCATGCTTGCCATCTTTCCTTTTACAAATAGGGAAACTGAGGGACGGTGAAGTTTGGAGACTTGTGCAAGAATACAAAGGCGGCTAGTGATAGAGCTGGGAATAGAATCCACATCTCCTGAGTCCCAATATTGTGTCCTAGCCACTGAACTTCTGCACAACATGTTGTGACATTGATCACAATATCAACATTAAGCACATGAGCCTCTGGAATTGCCACTGAAATCAATGGGAGTTGTGGGAGCTCAACACCTCTGAACAGTAAACCCGTTAAAAAAATAAACGGAATTTTCTTTAACTTGATGGTCATTGTAACCTAGGTTTTATTCTGTTAAAAAAAATCCCTACATATAAAATTGATTTTTAAAAGAAAAGAAAAGAAACAATTTCACTTATGAACCCTTAAAAATATATTTCAGTAACGGTCTAAAACACTGCAGCTTACAAGAGGGTTTCTGCAGTGTTTGTCACTAGTGTAGATTTGTATTTTTACTGAGTGAAGAAAAGTTTAGTTATTACTATCATCAGTACTTATTATTGCACTTATCGAGTAGGGCTAGACCCTGCATGGACTTATGCATATGCTTAGCTTCACACAGTGTGGGTAGTACTCTCTCAGGTCACTTTGAAGGTATTGCTCAGTGTGTGTAAAATTAAGCATATATGTAGGACTTCTGATTTTAGGTCTTAACCCATAAAACATGATATTAAAAAAAATTGTGTTTATCAAATAAACCCTGGAAATGGTTACTTGTGTCTAAGGGCTTGTCTACACAGAGCAGTAATGCAGATTATGAGGGGATGATTTCTAAAGCACACTAATGTGTTGCGCATTAACTGGTCTGTGCAGACCCTGCTGGTGGGCACTAAAGGTTCCCTAGTGCGCTTTAGCATAGTGTGGTTCGAAACAGTAGTAGGTTGATGTACACCAGGGAACATTACGAAGAGATTGCTCATTACAGTGTATACAAAGAGAAAGCTCCAACATCCCTGATTTCTGGACTCATCGATTTTAAGGCCAGAAGGGACCATCATGATCATGTAGTCTGACCTCCAGCACATTGCACACCACAGAATATCACCCACCTGTTCCTGTAATAAGCCCATAACCTCTGTCTGAGTTACTGAAATCTTTAAATCAAGATTTGAGAACGACAAGTTACAGAGAATCCACCATTTACTCTCGTTCAAACCAGTACGTGCCTGTGACCCACGCTGCAAAGGAAGGTGAAAACCCCCCAGGGTCTCTGCCAATCTGTCCTGGGGAAAAATTCCTTCTGACTCCAAATATGGTGATCAGTTAGACCTTCAGCATGTGGGTGAGACCCACTAATCAAAAACCTGGGAAAGAATTCTCTGTAGTAACTCAAAGCCCTCCCCATCTAGTGTCCCATCACCAGCCATTGGAGATATGGGCCTGTAAGGGGGTGTGGCCTCACCCCTGCGGCGCCTCCTGCTGGTCATCCTGGGAATTAGCTCTCCCAGCGTCTGGAGTGCCCTCTTCAGGCTGGTGATCCGGCTGCCACTGGCCCGTGTCCCTCCCAGGACCCCGGTGCCCCTTTCTCTGGGTCTCCCCCCTCCCAGGGGAACCCTCCACCCACTATCCCCACCTTGCCTCAGTCGTAGGCTACTGCCAGTCTCCAAGTAGCCCCCACGCCCTGGGGCAGACTGCAGTGTCAGCCACTCATCATAGGCTAGGTTGGGGTTGGACCTGCTGCCCCTCTCTGGAACCCAGTGCCTTTCTGGGGCCTTGGACAAGGCCCTGCAGCCTGGGCGTTGCCAGCTGGAGCTCCCCAGCCCCTCTGGCCTTTCCCCAGCCCTGCCTCACTCTAGGCACCCTGAGTTTCTCTGAAGGCAGAGAAAGAGTGTTTGGGCTTCTGGCTCGCAGCCTCTTATAGGGACCAGCTGGGCCTGATTGGGGCGTGGCCCAGCTGCGGCTGCTTCCCCAATCAGCCCAGGCTGTCCTTCCCAGCCCTGTCCCAGGGCTGGCTTTAACCCTTTCTGGGCCAGAGCGGGTGACCACCCCGCTACAGGGCCATATACCCTCATCATACCATGCCCTTCATAAGCTTATCAAGCTCAGTGTTGAAACAAGTTAGATTGTTTGTCCCCACTGCTCCCCTAGAAGACTGTTCCATCTACAGCTACATACAATTTAAAAATTGCTAAAAATAACCCCCTAAAAATGAAATTAATAAGCCCTGAAAAATAGAAGCCCTACATATATGTAAGTCTTTGCAGCATCCCCGGATCTGTAACGACATTCATCTAAAACACCTAACAAAGTTTGGGTAAATATTATTCCAATTTTACAGCTGGGTAAACAATGGCCCTAACTCTGCAAATTTGGAACTGCCAGCGAACCAAAACATCCATTATTTGCCCAGCTCTAACACTGTCCAAACCACCGCTAGGTATATGGCATTGTAGAACACGGCAGTTAACCCATCTTTTTTTCCAACCTTTATTTTCCCCTGAGATCAAGGAAGTACCTGAAATGATGATGACTCTGAGAGCCTTGCTTTCGATATCATGCAGAATATCATCGCGGAGACACTTCAGCATAGAGAGTGACAGAACATTTCTTTTCTTAGGGTTATTCAAGATAATGTGTCTGTAAAGATTTTAATAACAAATTGGTCATGATCCAGTCAAACAAAATAGAATCTCTGCGACTGTTTCTGGAATCAGAGCTTTGGTCAACATAAGGACGAGCACTTGAAATTTGTTATTTTATTTAATATTATTTATTTGTATTGCAGTAGAGCCAAGAGACCTCATCAGTGCTCAGGACCCCATTGTGCTAGGCACTGTACAATCATGTAACAAAAAGACTGTCCCTCTGCTAAAGAATTTACAGCTGAATCTGGTTTTAAACTTGCCACCAGAAAGGGTTTCTTGACAACTTTGTTCCCTGATGAGAGGCTGTCGTGTTCCTCTGTATCAGATATGGACTGGCTACAGAGCTTACTTATACATACCAGATGTGTTCATCATTAGATCCTTGGGAGGCCACCTCTTGGGAACAGACAGAAGTCATGTTTATTCTATTATCACTTCTCTCCCATGGTGGCAAAGGGTAAGAGCATGACAATTTCACAAAGTGAAGGCAGCAGCCTCCCCCACCCCCCCCAATACAAAATTTAATTTAAAAATTCCAAGCCACACACTTTGTGGGACTAAGAAGGCAGAGTTATGTCCTGTACCTCATTGTGTCTGTTTAGGGCCCAGTCCAGCACACACTTAAGACCAGACATAACACTTGTGACTGTGAATAATCCCATTTAGGTCAACAGGACTACACTTGATGGGAATAAGCATGGGAGCCTTGGGCAATGGGGCTCCAGGCAGCCACAGGGGTCCGTCCATACAAAAGCAACTGCAGGATCTAGCCCTGGGGTTCTCAGGACAAATTTTTTGGTGGCCGCACTCGTTGATAGCCGCTCTCATATTTTTTCCTATAATATTTGCTTAGCTTTAGGAAAAGAAAATAAATATGCACATACACATGTCCAAATTGTAATATATTTATTGCTAGCTAGTAAGTCTGGGGAGGCAGCAGGGGGCTGGAGCCTGAAGCCCCACAGCTGCGCAGCCAGAGCCCAGGGCCGGAGCCCAAAGCCCCGTGGCCAGATCCTGCCACCCCAACACACCAGGGCTGAAGCCCAAAACCTGAGCCCCACCACTCCTGGGAAGGTGGGGAACTTACCAGCTGCTCCTCCAGTGTTGTGCCCCAGGTGTCTCTGGAGGAGGGCAGGGCCCAACCCCTGCTGGCAGATCCAGCAACCAACACACAGGTGGTGCATCCAGAAGCACCCGGGAGGGGCCACTACTTTGCCACTTCTCCCCTGCATCACAGCGCAGGAGGTTGGGGCTGCAAGAAAAGCCCCTGGTGGCCGCATTTGAGAAACACTGACTTTTGAGAAACACTGACAGCGCTTTAACGCGGATTGTGTAGTCACGGCAGAGCGCTGGGATAGAGCTCTCCCAGGGCTCTAAAAAAACCACCTCCACAAGGGGCGTAGCTCCCAGCGCTGGTGCACTGTTTACACTGGCGCTTTACAGCGCTGAAACTTGCTGCGCTCAGGGGGTGTTTTTTCACACCCCTGAGCGAGAAAGTTGCAGCACCGTAAATTGCCAGTGTAGACAAGCCCTTTGATTGGTAAATCTCTGTGGCAGGGAGGCTCCTGGCTCTTCATAGGTCAGACAGCACCATGCACACCATGGGCGGTGTATTCAGGATTTTATATACCACAAAGAAAATTTAGAAGTGCAAATGTGCTGTCAAAATTATTAAGCCAGGGACTGAACAGAGGAACGGACACATGGGAAGGCCCCGTCCCTGCTCCTGTAAACTATTTTATGACCTTATTTTTAAAAGGACTTTTAAAAAATGATTCCCCTGGGTTTTGATTGCCATACTGGCCTTGAACTGTACCCCACCCACCTTTCAGTTACACTCACTCATTGCATAGCCAAATCTATGGAGGTCCCCCACAAAAGCTGGCATTGTCCCATTAAATCACTGACACCAGAAACCCAGAGTTATGAAGATTAACTGCATAGAAAACTCTGTCTGCATGTCAGGGAAATCCATCAGCATTTCAACCCCTTTTGCTATTACGGGCGAGTTGGGGGTGGGGTCTAGTGCGTCACACACCCTTGGTTTTGGGGGCTGGGTTATAGACACAATCCCATAACAGGAATGTCCCATGAGGGCACTGGGGACTACTCTGAAGTCCCAGCGCTGCTCGGTTCTGTTTGACCCTTTGCCCAGCAGCTCCCACGGGTGCAGCGCAGCCTCACCTGATGCCATCCAGCTGCCGAGTGCTGGTGAGTTTCTCCAGCTGTGGCCGCTGCCCCGATCCAGCTGTGGCGCCGCTGCTGAACCCAGAGGCAACGGGGCAGCGGAGGATCCGGGAGGGCTTCAGCCTCCATAGTCTCAGGCTCGCAGCCATTGCTCGTTTGGGGGAAGGAGTGGGAGGGGTTGCTGTGCAATTGCTGGAGCCTTTCTGGCTCTCTGCTGACCCCTAGGCTGGCGGGGCTCTGCAGGGAAACGAGCCGGGGAAATGCTACTCCTCCACCCGGTCACCCACAGCAGTCGGCTCCCTCTGCCTGCACAGAGAGCTGGGTGCTATTGGGCTCGCCTCTGCTGTACAGGCACTCGCAGCCTGGTGCCGCCCTGCCCTGCCCCTCAGTGCAAAGACATCGCCATTCTCACTCGGCAGCACTCATTGGGCACAGGTGTACGTGACAACGCATTAGAGCAGGACAATGGTGAACCGGACCTGATGATTCCTTCCAGCCCCAGCCACTGGTGTGGTGCTGCCATGCAGGCTCCCCAAACTGCAGTGACCTTCTTAATATGCCCAGTACAGCAGGGGGTTCTCAAACTGGGGGTCAGGACCCCCTCAGGGGGTCATGAGGTTATTATGTGGGGGGTTGCGAGCTGTCAGCCTCCACCCCAACCCCTGTTTTGCCTCCAGTATTTATAATGGTGTTAAATATATAAAAAAGTGGTTTTAATTTATAAGGGGGGGGGGGTCGCACTCAGAGACTTGCAGTGTGAAAGGGGTCACCAGTACAAAAGTTTGAGAATCACTGCAGTACAGGATTTGGCACCATTACTTTGCAGATGCTTAATGTATCAGGGAGGATGTTGTTCAGGTCACTCTTCATAGGTGGGCAGCATTCCTGCAGAAGGAATTACTCTTCCCTCTTTTGAATAGAGTTTTGCTGTTCTTTATACCCTCAGCAAAACTGCCTGGAGCGGTGACATTCTGATTTTTTGGGAGCTGGGGATTTAGGTCTAAGTCTGTGTCAGTAAATTGTCTTAAATGGCCTTTTGATAATGGGCAACGATCGGTTTTTGGGCTGATGCCGATCATCCTGAACCAGTGGGAAGAAATACTAATTTCTGAAAATTTTGTCTTAATTTGCAGATTGGAGTCTGTCTCTAGCACCATCTAGCTGAAGTTCTGAAGGAACTTTAAAAATCTTTAAGACTCACAGCCACCTTGTGAGGCAGCTACTCAGCAGTCTGATTATTTATTCTCCTTGTACAGAGGGGGAAACTGAGGCACAGAGATGCAATGGTTTTCTAGAGATCACATGATTTGATAACAGAATAGGGAATAGAAGAAAATCAAAAGTCCTGCCCCCCAGTTTTCTATGCACTAGCCAAAGACCATGATCCCATAAAGCAAGGATGGGAAAACTTTTTGGCCTGAGGGCCACATCTGGGTATGGAAATTGTATGGGGGGCCATGAATGCTCACAGAACTGTGGGTTGGGGTGCAGGAGGGGATGAGGGCTCTGGCTAGGGGGTGCGGGCTCTGGGGTGGGGCCAGAAATTAGGAGTTCAGAGTGCGGAAAGGGGCTCCAGGCTGGGGGTTGGGGTGCAGGTGTGTGTGTGAGGGCTCCGGCTGGGGGTGCAGGCTCTGGGGTGGGGATGAGGGGTTGGGGGTGCAGGAGGGTGCTCCGGGCTGGGACCGAGGGATTCGGAGGGCTAGAGGGGGATCAGGACTGGGGCAGGAGGTGGGGGCATGGGAGGCGGTCAGAGGTGCAGGCTCCGGGTGGCACTTACCTCAAGCAGCTCCTGGAAGCAGCAGCATGTCCCCCTTCGTCTCCTATGTGGAGGCACGGCCAGGTGGCTCTACACACTGCCCCGTCCGCAGGTGCCACCCCTGAGCTCCCATTGGCCATGGTTCCCAGCCAATGGAAGCTGCGGGGGCAGCGTGTGGAGCCCCCTGGCTGCCCCTACGTGTAGGAGCCGGAGGGGGGACATGCAGCTGCTTCCAGGAGCCGTGCGGAGCCACATCACGTGCAGAGCAAGTCCCCAACCCCACTCCCTGACTGGAGCACCAGAGCGGGGCAAGCCCCAGACCCTGCTCCCTGGCGGAAGCTCGAGGGCCAGATTAAAACGTCTGAAGGGCTGGATGCGGCCCCCAGGCCGTAGTTTGCCCATCCCTGCCATAAAGAGTCACTTATGAAAAGAATAAGACTTGAAAGAGAAAAATGATGGTGCTCAAGTTAAGGAGTGTGGAAGGGAACAAATAACCTCACTGCTCCTATGACATAGAATTGAGCAGATCAAACCCAATGGGTTGCACTGGTACAATGTGTTCACTAGCCGATTCATTACAATACTTATCATTGCTCCTTCCATTCAAAGAGCTCAAAGACGTTAATTGTTACAACATTCCTGTGCGCTGTAGATTCAATAAATGTTAACCATCCCCATTTTACCAAGGGGGATATTCAGAGTTCAGATATAGAAGTTAAGTAACTTTCCTAAGCTCACCCAGCAAGTCAGTGACAGAGCCAGAGGTAAAATGCAGATTTCCTGACTCAGAGTCCCGTGTTTGAAGTACTCTCCTGAAATGCCCTGGCAGAGCTGGGGGGTGATGGAGTAGGGAGCTGCAATAGGCATCACCCACATCACTCCCTGATAAACTTCATGGGGAGAAGTGTTGGAGCTGGTGGGCTTCTAGCACCTTTCTTAGAAGGGTGACACAAAAAGCAGAGAATCATAACTTCCAATTCAGCAGAATGCACACAGTAGTGCCAACCCCAAAGGTTCAAAAATCACGAGTCAGACCCCGCAAAATCATGAGATTAAAAAAAATTACACTGTGGTTTTTGGCCTTTCCTTAGATTGTTGAGCTCTCCCTGATCATCCCCAGTGTGTGTATGACAATCGGTGCTGCCCACCCTCCCATATTTATTGGGTGAGGTGATTTGCAGGAGCTCTCACCCTCACATCTGCTCAGCACCCCAGGCCACAGATCATCAATTCTGTCCCCTGCCCCCACAACCTCCCTTCTGCTCCTCCCGGGATTCTTCACCCCCTTCCCAGGCCTTGGGGAGCTACAGCGGGGTCCTCTCTCCCACTTCCAGGTTGGGGGGGACAGTTCCAGGGGCTCTTCATCCCCCCTTCCCAGACCACAGGAGGGGAGGTGGGAGTGGAGGTGCCCTGAGATGCTGGACTTTCTGTTCCCTCCTTCCCCCTCCCCTCCTGTGAGTATGGTGTCAGCTCAGCTTGCTTCCTCCAGAAGCTCTGATTGGCTGCTCTAACCCAGATGGTGGGCACTGGGGGGAAAGCAGCCCATCAAAAGAGGTGCCCCCCCAGGCAGGGCTGAAATACTCTAGAAAAAAGGGCTGGAGCTTCTAACCTCATTGCCAGGGAATCAGCCCTGACTGCTGGTGGAAAAATTGAAAGTTTCCTGCACTGAGGAGCCCAGAGACCCCAACATTATGGGGACTAAAACTTCAGGAAGTATGGTAGGAAGTGGCCCAGGGAGATGGAGTGAGTGGTATCTCCCACCTATGTAAGGCCAATGTGTTGTAGTTGGATTCCCCGCTGACCCAGTGGCGGACCACTCCACCACTGTTAGGGCCCTGGGCTGGGACCCAGTGGAGTTGGGTGGGCCTGGGTCCCCCTACCCTGGCTGCCACCCCCACTTTGGTGGCAGCCCCTGGATCTGACCCCTAGGCCACACAGCCCTGCTTTCGAGGGCCGCTTTGATTCTGGCCATTGAGCCGTACTGTCTTGAGTCCCAGAATGGTCTAGTAGAGTGTAACTGTGGTGTCACCACAACCACAATCCACCTCAAACGGGGACGCAGTGTGCATAAATCACCACAGGCAGGCAGCCAACAAGGCGCTGCTGATCAGCTGGGAAAGATGCTATTGTACACAGAGCACACTGGCATTATGCATTCCACTCCCCGTTCAGCAAGGTTCTTACACCCCCATAGATTTCCATCCTCATCCACAATCACACCAGCTCACCCCAGGCCCCCCGCCACATGTTAAGAGAAAATACTGAAAATTATAAATGTTTTATGCACAAGCGTGTCTCCATTATCTATACTTTACCATGGTGATTGGTGCAGTAGAAATAATGTATAAAGGTATATACAACAACAAGATATGTGCATTGTGAATGTGAATTTTTGCTCCCATTCCATTGCCTGATCAAACAATCCTCCCCACTTTTGCTAGTCTGGCTCCGATCTTGTAAAGCAGTGGTACTCAACCTTTCCAGACAGTACCCCTTTCAGGAGTCTGATTTGTCTTGCATACCCCATTTTTACCATATAATTATAACATAAATTTGGAATATCAATATTGTACTTACGTTTCAGTGCATAGTATATAGAGCAGTATAATCGAGTTATTGTCTGTATGAAATTTTAGTTTGTACTGACTTTGATGGTGCTTTTTATGCAGCCTGTTGTAAAACTAGGCTAATATCTAGATGAGTTGATACTGTATACCCCTTGGAAGACCTCTGCATACCCCCAGGGATACATGTACCCCTGGTTGGGAACTGCTGTTGTGAAGTACCTACAGATGTCTAGACTAAGGGCCTGATTTTCAGAGGGACCTACTGAATACCCAGAGCTCCCATAGACTTTAGTTTTTATTGTGGGTGCTTGTAATGCCTGGTGACTGTGGCGGGCTAGGGGGGCAGTTCAGAGCAGTAATTAAGCGTGCCCCGGTGGTTAGGTAGCTGGAAGGTTGATCAGTATCAGAGGCTGTCTGGGACAAGGGTTGGAGTTCTCACTGGGGTTAGTAACAAGAAGGTTCAATCCAAGGATCCGGGTCAGCGGGTTAGGAAGGCAAGGTCGGGCGAAGTGGCAAGGCAGGGTCAGGCGAGGCAGCAGGGCAGTCTAAGCAGTGACCAGCAGGCAATGGTCTATTGTTCAGACAGCGTCTTCTTCCTGTCAGGGTCTTGAGAGTGCTGCCTGTCATCCAATCAGGAGCCTGGGGTGTGGCTTGTGTGCATCTGCAGGCCTTTAACACTAGATGTTGTTCAGGGGCAGTACTTCAGTGCATTGCTATGGTGCAGCCCTAAGGCTGCCCCCTCAGGACCTGCTGGACTTGGGTTCAATACCACCGTCCAGACACCTCTCCTCTTTCTTGGGGTGCCAAAAGACTGGGTTTGTCCAGATGGGCTCTGTGGAAGGCTCTAACATTTTTGGGAGTGTGCTCATAGTGGGCAGGTTCCCAGGACTGCTCCTCCGGCCAGTACGCTTCCCAGTCAACAAGGTACTATATCTGGGAGTCAGGATCTCATGGACAAGGCACTTGCTTTGGCCTTGGAGTGATGGAGGGGGAGGCTGTTTTCATTTGGGAAAGGGAATGTTGGAGAAGGGTTTAAGGAGGGAGACATGGAATAGAGCGTGAACCTTAAGGCAGTAGGAAAATTGAAGTTTGAAGGTTACTGGGTTGATTTGCCTGCAGCTCTGGCAGGGTACTGATGGTCCAGTTTATGTATGAGTCGCTGGTCTTGAGTTGCATGGCCAATAGCCATATCTTTAATCCTACTGCAAATATAGGGCCCTCTGGATGGTGATGGTCAGCATGAGGTTTGTACTCCGTCTTGGCCGCATCTAGGTTTTATTTCAACTCTTCCTGTGTTTGGTGGATTTGACGAACCAGGTCTGAAGCTGTGGGTGCTGTGAGTAGTGCAGGGTGAAAACAGGGAAGCCATAATTTGCACACACACACACACACACACACACACACACAAAAAGAGCTCATCTTGGTTGAGGCGTGGTCTGCATTGTTGTATGTAAATTCTGTGTGTAGAAGCAGTGAGGCCCAGTTCTTTGGGTGGTAGTTTGTGAAGCATTGCAGGTATTATTCCAATATCTGGTTCAATCTTTCTGATTGGCCATTGGTTTGTGGATGGTAGGCAGTCAATGCATGGAGATGCACCTCTAGAAGGTGGAACACCTTCCGACAAAACCAAGATTTTTGGGAACCCCAGGTTAGGGCTTTACCAGAGCACAGGTATTCTAGATTTTTGTGATCAGTGAACACCTGAATTGGGTGTCTGGCTCCTTCTAGATAATGCCTCCAGGTCTCGAAAGCTGCTTTGATGGCATGTAGTTCCCCATAAGTTGCGCGCTTGGGTGGCCATGCAGGAGAGACTCAAGTGCCGCCCAGCTGATTAGCAGAGCGTACAGCAGGCAGCATGTGTTCAGGTGCCCCTCCACCCACATTGCTCTGTCCTGCAGCTGCTCCTGGGACCCTCCTGGGGGTGGGAAGAGGAGAGGGGGTGCTGATGTCAGGATGTCCCTGTCTCCCCGCCTCTGTACCTCATCTCCGCATAGCAGGGCAGAGGGGACAGCCTGGCTCAGGAGGACTCGGAGCTTCAGCAGTCTGAGGTCTGAATGGTGAGTGACTGAGTGCCTTTATTAAAGAGACAGTGCACTGTTTCTGAGATTTCCCCAGCAGCCATCTCACAGTCTCTCTCTCTTCCCCTCCCCATGTGTCCCATCTCCGTAGAGCAAGGGAGGAGAGACAACAGGGCTCAGGACAGAGCAGGAGAGCTTTCATTGCGTGTCTTAGAGAGACAGCGTACGGCTTTCCCCAGCAGCCAGCGCACACACACACACACACACACACACACACACACACACACACACACACACACACACGCACACACACACACACACACACCCACACACACACACACACTCTGTCTCTTTTTTCTCTTACACCCAACACATACTTGTATTATTGTTGTTACTTCTTGGTATTTCCTGCAATGCACATATATTCTGTCATTTTATTCTTTCAAAGTGTGTTATTTTACTGTTTTGACTGGTCTATGCATTTCATAATTTTTATTTCTCTTACACTTAAATTTAATTCTTTAAGTAGTGAGTTGTAAAATGCCTAACCTGTCCTGGCTGGAGTAATTATCCCTATGGTAACTTTTAAAAAATATATATTATATCTAGGTTTTTGTTTCTACTGGTGGTGCACATCCGCACATACCTTGGTGCACATAACAAAATTTATTCTGCACATGGATGGAAAAAATTAGAGGGAACATAGCCCTTGTCTGAAATTTCATAATTGTGCTTGGCAGGAGTGAACTTGCAGAAATGGAGATGAACTTCTTTGTCGAGGCCCTGTTTCTGGGACAGCATCACCCTGCTGGTGACATTGGAAGCATCAGTTTCTAGCATGAACAGGATGTGTGAGGATCCTGTCAGGATCAGGGTAAGGATGTGTGAGAATGGACATGGAAGCGAATGCTGCCTTTAGTTGATTGAAGGCTTCTTGGATTTCTGGCATCCAAGTGAACTTGGTGGTTTTTTTGCAGCAGAGAGGTTATAGGGACCAGAATTCAGGAGTAGCCCCTTATAAAGCATTCATTAAAATTCACAAACCCAAAGCAGCACTAATTTCTGAAATGCTTCATAGTGTTGCCTAACCGTGAACCACTTCCGACTTCCAAGGATCCATGCGAACTTGCTTGCCAGGCAGAATGTAGCCTAAGGATTCTACTGTGGGCTGATTGAAGACACATTTCTCCAGCTTAGCATAGGCTGGTCTTCAGAGCAAGTTAGGATGTCATCTAAATAGGCGACCACATGGCAGTCCAGCATATCCCGTAAATCATTATTAATTACATGCTGAAAGGTCCCGGGCAGGTTAGTAAATCCAAAAGACATCACCAGATTTTCAAAGTGGCCATACTGAGTGTGGAAAAGTGGTCTTGCATTCATCCCCTGATTAGATTCTGACTAGATTGTATGCCCCTCTAAGCTCTAACTTGGTGAGTACCCGGGTAGTTCTTACCCAATCCAGGAGCTTTGGGATCATGGGTAGCGTGTATTGATTCTACACTGAGATTTTTATTTAGGGCACAGTAGTCCACGTGGAGTCTTAGGGAGCCATCTTTCTTTTTCACGAAGAGGACAGGGGCCCTGGCTGGGGATGTGGAATGCTGGTAAAACCTTTCTCCAGATCCGTGTGGATTTAGTCCTTAGGGGCAGCTAATACGGGTTCTGAGAGGGAATATATTTGGCCGAACGGAATGTTGGACCCAGGCTGCAAGTTGATCGGGCAGTCATATTTCCCTTAGGGGGTAGTGTGTCTGTGTTTTGTGGTGCTATACCTGTGGATTTCATACCCTTTTCAAGTCGGATGGGCCTACGAAGAGACTGAAGTGGTCTGAGCAAACTGTAAGGCAGCTTACATTGACCTAACTCTGTAAGTGTCTACACTAAAATGCAGCTCCCACCGATGTAACTTGCCCACTACACTGACTTAATAGTTCCACCTCCACGAGACATGTAGCACTTCGGTTGATGTAGTTAGGTCAAAGCAGTGTCAATAGATACTGCATTGCTTACATTGACTGTTGCTGCCTTTTAGAAGCCGTCCCAGAGTGCCCCACACTGACAATTAAATTGGTGCAAGTGCTCCTGGTGAGGATGTGCACTGCCGACACAAGGAGCATAGTGTGGACATGCAAAAGCGATTTAATTACTGTGGTGGCTGTACGTCAACGTAATTTAGGTCGACTTAATTTTGTAGTGTAGACTTGTCCTAAGAGTGTTGGTCATGGTAGTAGTTCAGTGCACTGCGGTGGTGTAGCAGCTGAGGATGCTGCTGGTGGGCTTTGGTTCAATACCAGAGTTCTGATGTTGCTCAGTACTTTTGAACATCACGCCCCAAGAAATGCTGGTCTAGTTCATTATTGTTTCCATCTGAGTCTAGTGGTTTAAAAGATATTTATTTACTTAGCCCCTTCCCCAAAGTCTTACAATCTATCTTCTTGTTCTGTGTTTTTATATTGGGCTGCACCCGGCTGGTCTGCGGCTGGGAGCAACCACAATACAAATTGTTATTATTAATTAATATTTAATAATTATTACTATTTTCATGTGTATTTGAAAAATATTCAGTGTAACCAAACAACTAAGAATACCCATATTTCCCATGGGCTAGTCCTCCCACATTCCAGGATGGGTCTCACACTGAGCCTTTCCCACCCCCTCCACCCTCATTTCATTTTCTGATGGGCCTTTTTTCTTCAGCCCCGTCTGAGCTGTGCTAAAACTTCAGATTTTTAAAACAAGAGGTGATAATCTCCAGCTAAGACTCCCTCATTTTGAATTCGTCACAAGTGGGTTTTCAAAGTCTCTGCTTCATGTGGCTAAGGTCCCTGTATTTCAATTTGCGAGGCATTCAGAATCAACTTAGTAACCTCCCTCAATCAGCCCCAGTTGGAAGCTGCCTTTCTACATTACAGTGAAGAAATTAATCTTTCTCACGTAAGATATTGTTTTCTGGGCCCATCTCTGCCAACCCCTTTTCTGTCCGTTTTCAACGGAATATGTTTTTTAGTCTTCTCTTGAATACATCCCTTTTGAGGCAAAAGTGTTTTCAGCTCTCTGGAAGTTCTGTTCTTTTTCACTTTGATTGACAGTCATCACCCTGACATTTCCGTTCCCAGCTGTGCCCACTACAGACTTTTTTTTTTTGGCCATGATTTCCCCATCTCATTAAAGAGACCTGCTGCTGTCTTCTGTGGGGAAACGCTTCCTGAAGAAGAGCTCTGTGTAGCCTGAAAGCTTGTCTCTCTCATCAGCAGAAGTTGGTCCAAGAAAAGATATTACCTCACCCACCTTATCTATTTCATTTCCAGGCAGTTTTGATTTTCACAGTACTCCTCTAGTTATGGCTGAGCTGGCATTTCCAACAGGAGATGGGTGGGAGCCAGGACTGCAAGCTCCAATAGGGCGTTTCTAATGTTTATTTTTTTATTATTTTTCATATAATATAAAATTAGCATGATAAGGGACAATAGGGTACAATCCTTCAGTGTCAGGACGTTACAGAGACTTTTCAGGATGTTATCCAATGCTTAGATATACATGTTACTGAATTCAAGTGCATGTAGCTATAGAATCCAGTATGAGGCCCCACATACCTAGTTAATTCTCATGGAAAATTTATTGCTGGTGAAAACTGACAACTGTGGGGGATCTTGTGGCCTGATTTTTCAAAAGAGCTGGGCACCCACAAATCCCACTGGGAGCTAAAGGTGCTCAGCACCTTTTAAAATCAGCAGAAATCCTCTCTTTAGCCACTGAATCAGTGCAGCATGAGCAGAGATAGAGCAAGTGTCTCCCACAACTAGGGTTAGGAGAACATTTCAGTTTCCATGCTTGTGCCTTCTGCTTGATCTGCCAACAAAAGGGCAGATTAATGTATGGTGCTTTCTGAGATGAAGAACTGGAATAAGACTATGGATCACCTAAAAGTCATTAGCTAATAACATTTTTTTGTCTCCACTTGCTCCTCTTTGTTCAAAGGATTTGTATTGAAAACGTACAGACTGGAATTTTATTGTATAAAATTTTATACAATGGCACCAGACTGGTAATATTTCCTCTGTCAGCTCTTGTGATGGCAATAGCAACATTAAATAATGTTAATAATTTGGGCTGATATTCCAAGACCCTTAAGGGCTCCCTAGGTGCTTGCCTCCTGAAAGTCAATGGGATTTGGGCACCTAAACCCCTTAGGCACTGGTGAAAATTCCAGCCTTGGTTGTTTTTAAAATATTTTTGTTCATATCCTGGGCACAACATTTTGCTTAAATTTACCTCACCTGCGAGTGAGACCTGCTCAAATGACATTAAGTGTGACTGATGGTGATGCAGCTCTGAGGCGATGTTAAATGCCAGCCGTGCCCTTAGTAAAAAGACATTTTAAAGTTATTCAGACTGCTAAATTACAGAGCAGAGTCACTTCAGACTTTCCCAAAAAGACATCCTATGCTAGGGTAACCAGATGTCCCAATTTTATAGGGACAGTCCTGATTTTGGGGTCTTTTTCTTATATAGGCTCCTATTACCCCCCCACCCCCGTCCCGATTTTTCACATTTGCTGTCTGGTCACCCTATCCTATTAAGTGACATGATTTTGGTTCTCATCAATGTTTGTCTTTCGTGCACACCTAAAGGATTTCAATACAGCCTTAACTATGGAGTTGCACTTGCTACTAACACCTTTTAAATAAATTCTTCAGCATGGTAACTAGTACAGCAGCAAGCACTCTAGCCAAGATCAAACCAGTTCCTTATCTGTTAATAACACTGCCTTTTGTGGTTACCCCTGGTGTTCCCTCAGCAAACAAGCTTCTTCGCTGCAGCTAGCCATTAGGCATGGCCGCATGAAGCTTCTATCATAATTGCCTCTGCAACTCTCAGATCTCTTTCCTTGTCACGGTGTGGCAGCACTTCTCCATTGAAGAGATGCTGCCTACTTTTATTCTCTGCTTCAAGACCAGTTGAATGATCAAAGCCTTTTTGTCACCTGATCTCTGTCTTCACTGTTCCCTCATTATTTGCTGTTGTTCTCATCGCTCCTTGCCTGCAGCCCTTCCTACCCTCACCCACCTTGTTTCAGGTTCTTTTCTTATCCTCTTTCCCATCTCCTCAGCCGTAGAGTGTGAATTTGAAAACTCGCATTCCAAAGGTTACAGCATTAGACTTTTCTTATGTACTGTTCCATTGTCAGTTTCTCATGCCATGAATGATGATAGAAATGATAATCTATAGAAGGCTGTAGAAGCAAAGGGTCCAAATTCTGCTCACTGATCCTCTCCACTGTTCTTACACACACCAGTGTGTAATTAATTTCAGTGGACATTCAGGGCCTATAGAAAGAGCAGAATATCAGGTCTAGATCCGCTGTGGCTGATTTTCCTCTGTCTTCATATATGAGGAATAATCTCACAGACATTAAGGAGACTACCCAGACAGTTTAAAACTGCTGTTAAATGAGAGATGAATCGGAGTTGCTGTGTGGATGAGAGTAGAATTTTGCCTAAAATTCTAAATTTTAGAATATCCACTTTCACTTACAGTGCTGTGTTCCAAGTCACTCCTGCAGGCAATAAATTCAACTGCAAAGTTAATCCCCATCATGATACTTCCCACAGCCAGTAACTTTTTTCCAGTGGAATATGTTCAATTTGCTGTGCTCCTCTGGTTAGCTTGTTTCCTGTCCTTTGGCCAGTTTCCAGTCCAGCGTGTGCCATCTTTCCTTCCCTCCAACCCCCAAGACTATCCCAGAGATGATACTGTATTAGAATGGGGATTGATTCTTTTTTTTTAAATTGAAATAGGTTTTTGACCAATAAGGAGATCAGACACATAAAAATTACAGGCTGAGTCTTACAGGGAAAAAATACCCAGTGGCTCAAAATTTCTATGGTGGACCCAACAAAAGGTGAAGGTTCAGATCAGATAAAATAGATTAAATTCTCTCTTGGTGTGGAGAGTCAGAATAGGTGAAGTCCCCCCACTTAAGCCCTGCATTACGGTTGTGGGAGGAAGCTTGCAGATAGAGCAACCCAGTATATGTGCTTATAAATCATAGGCCTGAGCCAAACACAGTGAAATAATGGGAGTCTTTACATTGATTTCAATGGGCTTTGGATCAGGCCCCATTCATACATTTCTGCAAGGTCCTGTGTGTTGGCTCCAAGTCAAATAGACTGTTGTGGAAGGATGCTATGGGGCAGGGCAGAGAATGGCTACAGGATCTGTGCTTACATTGTTCCATTGCCCCCGGTTTTGTGCAATTGGCTTGTTGAGTGGAATTACTGCATTATTTTTCTTTTGTTAGGTTTTACATGTTAAGTGCACAGTGTGTTGGCACCAGTACAAGGAAGGGCTGATGGCTTGATCCAACACAGCTGTGTGATATTGTGGAGAAACATCCTTTCAATCCATGTGTCAAAGTGTCTGCAGTTCCTGATTTCAGGCAGAGGCAGCATTAACAGACAGAGCAAAGAAAGCTCATCTATATTTGGAGAATTTTAACACACAAAGTAAAAGGGACATTGTTATAAGATTTTATTTTAAGATATCCTTAGTGTTGCCTCCTCTTTAACAACTCCCCCCCCCTAAAAAAACTACTGTGTTCTAGCCCCACTCACTGCAGTATCACTATTGTAAGATGTAGTGGTTTAGATCATTACAGTAGAATAATGTAACACTATTTGTATTAAGAGCTGAGATTATTAATACCGGAAGAATTTTAACATATTACTGGACTTTTCACAAGTTATATTAGTGAATTTTTAGGACTCTGCTCACCGTAGGCAGTAGAGATTAGGCTGGTCAGTTTCTTTGTTCATATTCATTTTCACTTTTGCATTCAACTTGTGCAGTGTACTTGTGTTTGGGCTTCCAACATAGCAGGGAAATGTGTGTGCTCATTGATTTACACCTCTTCAACCTCACTGGAGTCAATGGGACAAAATTCCGCCCTGATTTACAACCTGCTCAATCCCACTGACATTAATTTACTTAATTTTTGATAAATTATTCATCCAATGTGACCTGTAAGGCATGCAAAAGAGAAGGGCTTGGCAGTGTCTCTTTAAAATAACATTGTCTAGCACATCACATACAGTTCATTTGAAAATCTGGATTACCATGGCTACTTGCATTTCCCCTTCATCAATATTTTATACACCCAGATAAGGGAGAGGAAAAAACAAAGGCATTACTGGCTAATATTTTATGCAAATTGCACCTTTTTTTGTTTTCTTGTGGTTTCATGAATAGTGGGATGAATGATTCTGCTCTTAGTACATTCTGGAAATGTGAGCATCACAGATGATATTACTGTTTTCAGCAGGATCCTTCAGGGAGATGGCTGCATATATTTGGAAAGCTGAGATAACATAAATCTTTTCAAAAAATTAAATGTGACTGTGAAGTTTTTCAGGGACTTGCTGTTTTTCAAGAAAACACAAGTTCAGTATCTCACTGTGGCAACAGGGTTTAATCCTAATTGCTAAGAATATAAAGGTTTCTGACTTTTGCAGGCTTTCTGGGTGAAATTCTGGCTCTTATTGAAGTCAATGGCAAAAATCTCATTGACTTCATGGGGGTTAGGATTTCACTTGCTGACTTTATGGACCTGATCTTGCAGTCCTTGAACACTAATACTTCTAATGAAGCCAGTTTGGGATTCATAAGAATTCCAGGATCTGTCCATAATGGATATGATGCATTCACTAGTAAACACAGCATAGCGTACTTACCTTTCCTACAGCACAGAGTCACAATGATAATAAATTATATTCAGACATCACCTTTCATTAAAAGTTCCCAATGTACTCAGCAAACTGCACAGAGCCATGTAAATACTTAGCATATATTTACACTGGAGCTAAACAGTGTAATTTCCAGCTCAAGCAGACATAACCACACTAAATCTGATCAAGCTAGCGCAAATGCACTGAAAATAGAAGTGTAGCTACGGCCACGTGAGCAGCAGGTGGGGCTAGCCGCCCCAAGTATGAGCCCATCTGAAACTCCAGGTACATACTTGGATTGGCTAACCACTCCCTTTGTTAGTGTGAATGTGGCTACACTTCTATTTTTAGTGCATTAGCTTGATCAGAGCTAGCATGGGTATGTCTTCTTGAGCTGGGAATTACATCTTCCAGCTCCAGTGTAGACACACCCTTAGATAGGTTCGCACATCTAGGGAGACACAATGTAATTGCCTGGCCTTTAGCCAGGGCTCTATTGTTACTTTCTTTTTTTTTTAAAGGGTTTAGAAAGAAAAAAAAGTAAGGTAAGATGGAGGGAAGGTTATGTAACACAGCCTACATAACAACCACACAGGAAACAACAGCCTGTTAAAGAATATTGGCCAAAACTGTCAGACCTTGGGGCCTAAAGTTAGGCATCTAAATGCTTATTTAAGCACTAGTCCTGTCGCAGCTCAAAGGCTGTTTTAAGTTGTGTCTAGCTGCCCATAGCCCCAAGTGGACATTCTGACAACCAGGAATAGCCAGAGCACAGAGACATTCTGGCCTCACTCCTATTTTTCCACCCCCTTACACCAGCTCCATGTCACCTTAGGATTCCTCCTACATGGAGGGAATTCTGAGATAACTCACTGAGCTGGCTTTCTGTCTGCTTTGCACTGCCAGAGCAAGGACCAGAATCTGTGCCCAGGAATCCCTTTTTTCTTTATGGCTACATTGTGTCAATCATTGATTACACCAGCGTGAACGTTTCTGTTGTGTGAAGAAGTAAAGCTTGTGGGCCATATTCTGCTCTCGATTACATGGTTTCAACTTCCATTGATTTATGTAATAGGAGTTGCATCCATGTAACTAAGAGAAGAACTTGGCACTGTTAATGTGTGTCATTGGATCCAGATGGCTCAATGTGGCTCAGCAACAGTTTTCTGTTTTTAGGAACATTCTCTGATTATGGATAAGAAGGGAGTCTCCTGTCCTTAGCAGAAAGAAAGCTGCTTTTGCCAAAGAATATCCCTCTTCTCCTCACATGCAAACCTGCTTCTCCCCTTTAAGTCGTTTTTAGACTCTATTGTTGGTACCAAAGTGTTAGCCCAATTTACCTATGTGGGCAGAGATTTGTTTTCCTAAGGACAACGTGCAAGCCACTTTGTTCTCAACCTCTGTTGGTGGCCCATGTTGTGTTTCTATCATAGTTCTTAGACAAATAGTCCCTGACCATAAAAATAAAATAAAGCAGTCCCTGACCTGCAAAGAGAAACCCTCAGAACAGACTAGTTTAAGAGGCAGGATGATATTTATGTTTGTTTTTATTTAAAGAGAAACCCTGAGAAGGGGGTAAGTGTGGGCAATATCCAGTGTGTGTGATATGAGGAATGGAGTGGCAGAGCCATCTGCTTACAAGATATTTGTACAGTAGTATCTGAATGCCTTCATTAGCATTTAAGACACTGAGTTATATACACATGCATAATCATCATCTCAGGCAAAAACAGATTGCACTATGAATATTTCGAAGCATATGTGAATGTACCAAACTTTACATACATGCACATACACAAAGTATTATCATCACCTGAGGACATTAGCACCTACAAATTGTGAATTTTTGTCTGCAGTCAGAAGACTGAATTATACGCTTGTTAATGGAATGTGTCATCCATCCAGCACATTTCCATTAAAGGTAAACATTTTCTTTTCTATGAGAACAGCCAGTTACAGTGAATGTTTCACAAAGTCAAAGATAGATAAAATGCCCATAAGCTTGAAAAGAACAAATCAGCCTAATCTAGTTCTGCAAAGGCAGATCCTGTTTTTAGGATATTTAGCAAAGAAACAGCATAAAAGGATGGGCCACCGGGAAGTGGGGGAAAGACTTTCCCACCTAATGCAATCTACTGTTTGATATTTGTACAGGCTATGTGTTCAGGACTCGATGCAATTCAAGGCATTCATTATACTTTCCAAAGCCAATTACTTGAGAGACCACTTCTCTCCATTTATTCCATCACGGCAATTAAGATTCTAGATTTTAAGGCCATTATGATAATCTAGTCTGACCTCCTGCATCACACAGGCCAAAAGAATCACACCCAGTAACATCTGGGTAAGTAATCTCTGAGTATGTTCAATTAGGGTATCCTTGTGATCCCCACCTGCATGGAGCTTACCCAGAAATCCTGCAGATGCCCACTGATCCACTGTAAACCTGGGATCATCTGTGTGTAAGTCCTGTGCCTCTGTTGCAGCTGTGTCCCTGGTGGCCTCCCTACATTTATTACTGCCAGTTTGGCTCCATTGGAGATGCGCTTCCTATTGGTTGGGTCATCACCATCCAGGGTCCTCTTACTGTGGAGGGGATGCTATAGGAAAAAACACGGAATCTCCATGGAGCTGGAGGGGGAAGAGTATGTATTGATCTGCCCTGCCCCTCCACAAGGTGTGGAGAGACAGTATCACAGAGAGAACTGAGCTCCTTTTCTGCACAGGAAGGAGAGTATCCACACATGGAGGGTCCTTGCTCCTGTGTGATATCCCCTTAGGAATGATTGGTGTGGTGGTTGATGGGATATAGCTGGCAAGGTTATGACTTTGCGTGTGTGAAAAATTACAGTGGAACCCAGATGTCCAAGAGTAAAATCATCAAGGAAAGGCTGATACAGCTGGTGTGAGACAGATGTGCACGGTTGTATGAAAACCCATAATGTATTTTAAGGGACAAATGCTGTGTAATTTAATTATCTGGCACAATGGAAATATTAATCCTGTCAGAGTATATTTCTAAGCCCTTTGTGCTATGAAGGGATAGTGGATTAATTTTAGGTGGGAGCCAACATAATGAGCTAACACTCTACTGCTGTTCTCTGCCTTCTCCCAAATGCAATTGTCACCCTTCTTCTAAACAGAAGAAGGAACAGGGCAGCAGCACTGTGCCTCATTTGTATCTTTTCAGTCTTATATCTCACATTTGTGATTTGCCTTATCTGGTTATACATTACATTTGAACTATGGTCAAATCCTCAGCTGGTGTGAATGGGTGCAGACCAGGATCTGGACTTCTGTACTCAATTTGGCTTGTATAAGAGGAATACAAAAATAGTATTTAAGTATTTCATTGGATTGGAGGGAACTTAAATCAATATTTAAAACTATTTACCTATCAGATGACTTTCCTTACGATGTTCCATTCCATTCTTTTTCTTTAACGATGGAACTACAGACAGGTCAGCCTCACCTCAGTCCCTGGAAAAATCATGAAGCAGGTCCTCAAGGAATCCATTTTGAAGCACTTGGAGGAGAGGAAGGTGATCAGGAACAGTCAACATGGATTCACTAAGGGCAAGTCATGCCTGACCAACCTGAGTGCCTTCTATGATGAGATAAGTGGCTCTGTGGATATGGGGAAAGCGGTGGATGTAATATACCTTGACTTTAGCAAAGCTTTTGATACGGTCTCTCACAGTATTCTTGCCAGCAAGTTAAAGAAGTATGGATTGGATGAATGGACTATAAGGTGGACAGAAATCTGGCTAGATCGTCGGGCTCAATGGGTAGTGATCAATGGCTCGATGTCTAGATGGCAGCCGATATCAAGCGGAGTGCCCCAGGGGTTGGTCCTGGGGCTGGTTTTGTTCAACATCTTCATTAATGATCTCGATGATGGGATGGATTGCACCCTCAGCAAGTTCGTGGATGACACTAAGCTGGGGGAGAGGTAGATACGCTGGAGGGTAGGGATAGGGTCCAGAGTGACCTAGAAAAATTGGAGAATTGGGCCAAAAGAAATCTGACGAGGTTCAACAAGGACAAGTGCAGAGTCCTGCACTTAGGACAGAAGAATCCCATGCACTGCTACAGGCTGGGGACCAACTGGCTAAGCAGCAGTTCTGCAGAAAAGGACCTGGGGATTACAGTGGATGAGAAGCTGGATATGAGTCAGCAGTGTGCCCTTGTTGCCAAGAAGGCCAATGGCATATTGGGCTGCATTAGTAGGAGCATTGCCAGCAGATCGGGGGAAGTGATTATTCCCCTCTATTCGGCACTGGAGGCCACATCTGGAGTATTGCGTCCAGTTCCCCCCCTCCCCACTACAGAAAGGATGTGGACAAATTAGAGAAAGTCAAGCGGAGGGAAACGAAAATTATTAGGGGGCTGGGGCACATGACTTATGAGGAGAGGCTGAGGGAACTGGGCAGAAGAGAAGAGTGAGGGGGGATTTGATAGCAGCCTTCAACTACCCTCCTACTGAAATAGTTTTTCCTAATATCCAACCTAAACCTCCCCCACTGCAACTTGAGACCATTGCTTCTTGTTCTGTTATCTGCCACCACAGAACAAGAAGCAATAGGTTGGATATTAGGAAAAACTATTTCACCAGGAGGGTGGTGAAGCACTGGAACGGGTTACCTAGGGAGGTGGTGGAATTTCCATCTGTAGAGGTTTTTAAGGCCTGGCTTGACAAAGCCCTGGCTGGGATGATTTAGTTGGGGTTGGTCCTGCTTTGAGCAGGGGGTTGGACTCGATGACTTCCTGAGGTCTCTTCCAACCCTAATTTTCTATGATTCTTTGATGATGATTGATGATGATAATAATAATAGTATGCTGCCTTTATTCAGTACCTTTCGTCCAAGGATCTCAAAGTACTTTACAAATACTAGTTAGTTAAACTTCATAACCCCAGTGAGGTGGATACACAATTGCTTATCTTATCTCCTTTCCCAGCTTTCAGTCTTATTTTCCTCTGAGAATGAAGAACCCAGCTACCATCCAATCTGTGGCAATTAAAGGGGAAACAAACACCATGTATTTTAATGGAATAACTATTTTTCCTTTTATTCTTCAATATATTTCACTATATGTCCTCTCAAATTGGAAACTCAGCCATGGATACTTTGTTTCAGTTGCTTGCTGCTATACATTTCCCTTGTTTTTAATTGCTTCCTTGTGAGCCTCCGGTTCGTCTGGTTCCATTCATGCCCCAGGAAGAGGTTCCACGTTTTTAAAGTTCATTTCAGAAAGGTTTCATAATAAGAACTAGGGAAAATAACATAATCTTGCTTTAAAACATTTCCTTCCTCTGTTTTGCTGATGGAATCTAACAATTCACTACCATCTGGTCAGCAACTGGTAAAGATTTTGTTTTAAAGGTATTTGTTTCTTTGGTTAGAAGGCATAAGAACAACATAAAAACAGCCATACTGGGTCAGACCAAAGGTCCATTTAGCCCAGTATCCTGTCTTCCGACCATGGCCAATGCCAGGTGCCCCAGAAGGAATGAACAGAACAGGTAATCATCGAGTGATCCATCCCGTCGCCCATTCCCAGCTTCTGGCAAACAGAGGCTAGGGACACCATCCTTGGCTATCCTGTCTAATATCCATTGATGGACCTATCCTCCATGAACTTATCTAGTTCTTTTTTGAACCCCGTTATAGTCTTGGCCTTCACAGCATCCTCTGGCAAGGAGTTCCACAGGTTGACTCTGTGTTGTGTGAAGAAATACTTCCTTTTGTTTGTTTTAAACCTGCCTATTAATTTCATTCGGTGGCCCCCTAGTTCGTGTGTTATGAGGAGTAAATAACACTTCCTTATTTACTTTCTCCACACCAGTCATCATTTTATACACCTCTATCATATCCCCCCTTAGTCATCTCTTTTCCAAGCTGAAAAGTCCCAGTTTTATTAATCTCTCCTCATATGGCAGCTGTTCCATACCCCTAATCATTTTTGTTGCCCTTTTCTGAACCTTTTCCAATTCCAATATATCTTTTTTGAGATGGGGTGACCACATCTGCACGCAGTACTCAAGATGTGGGCGTACCATGGATTTATATAGAGGCAATATGCTATTTTCTGTATTATCTATCCCTTTCTTAATGATTCCCAACATTCTATTACCTTTTTTGACTGCTGCTGCACATTGAGTGGATGTTTTCAGAGAACTATCCACAATGACCCCAAGATCTTTCTTGAGTGGTAACAGCTAATTTAGACTCCATCATCTTATATGCATAGTTGGGATTATGTTTTCCAATGTGCATTACTTTGCATTTATCAACATGGAATTTCATCTGCCATTTTGTTGCCCAGTCACCCCGTTTTATGAGATCCTGTTGTAGCTCTTCAGTCTGCCCGGGACTTAACTATCTTGAGTAGTTTTGTATCATCTGCAAATTTTACCACCTCACTGTTTGCCCCCTTTTCCAGATCATTTATGAATATGTTGAATAGGACTGGTCCCAGTACAGACCCCCAGGGGACACCATTATTTACCTCTCTCCATTCTGAAAACTTACCATTTATTCCTACTCTTTGTTTCCTATCTTTTAATCAGTCACCAATCCATGAGAGGACCTTCCCTCTTATACCACGACAGCTTACTTTGCTTAAGAGGCTTTCTGAAAATTGAAGTACCCTATATCCACTGGATCCCCTTTGGCCACATGTTTGTTGGCTCCCTCAAAGAATTCTAGTAGACTGGTGAGGCATGATTTCCCTTTATAAAAACCATGTTGACTCTTCCCCAACAAATTATGTTCATCTATGTGTCTGACAATTTTATTCTTTATTATAGGGCACTTACTATAAAGAATGTTCCTCTGATCAGACAGGTCCAGACCACAACCCCAGATCAAAACATTCCCCCACTTTTTGAGAGGGATAAAAATGCCCTCTGTAAATGGCCTGTACCTTTATAATGGGCCCAAGTGAAACGTTAGCTCCAAGCTGCTGCAGACATGTGGGTGGATGTAAAATCCAGATCGGACCCTTTTGCAGCTTGAGCCAGTCTCTAAAACTAGAGGAAAACCTGAACTGGAATCTGAAATCCAACTAACCACTCCTCAGTGAACTTTATAGGGACCGATTGGACTTGAAAACCACCTCTTTAGCTCGTGGGTTGAATCCAAAACCAGAAGGGACCTATTTTCTGGATTCGGTTTTGATGTGACTCAAGGAGGTGGAAATCTCACAAGAACAGCTCAAGAACTTCTGATGCTGTTGAACCTGTCTGGTTAGCCTCAGTCCCAAACTCTGATCTATAGCTTAAACCCACTCCTGTTCTAAATCTGAACATGCAATCCTTGGCCTGCTTCCTAATTTGTAATTTCAGGCACGGAGATTGGCAGAACTGTAGGTTAGTATCACTGGGCCCAATTCAGTCTGGCTTTAAGAAGGTTCAGTTCCACTGCAGTCATGCCCACTTACCGTGAGGCTAAATTCGACTCATTGGGTCAACTGAAATTATAGTGAAAATGAAGGATCAGTTAAAATAATCTTTAATTGTTTATATTCCCCTATAGCCCTTGACTCCAATTTTTCTAAAAGTAAATGCAAGTCCACCATCTGGCCATAAAGGAAATACAGCACAGCAGTGGCAGTGCACGCCTCCACCAACTGCCCCACCAACATAAAGCTGGAAGCACAAGTCTAGTTTTGATGCCCATTCAATCCACCACGTTGCTGATGAGACCTCTGCTTATGTTCTATGATGAAGGCATTTGTTTAGTGACCAGCAGCTCATTTCGTATAGACCAGACAGATGGTAACAGACCTGGGCCAGATTCAAATTAATCTATTCTCAGTCCCACAAGCCATCACAGTTCTCAGGAGTAGGCACTTTAAAGAAAACTCTGTCCTACCCTCAATATGTGGCCTTTCCCTGCATTGTTTTTATATATTCTCATATAATTTCATGATTAACTACTGTGTGTATTCTTTTTGCAACCCAGTATTCTTTTAATTTTTATATGGAAATTAATTTCAAATGCAACATAACATAATTAGCTTACATGTAATCTCTTCTCATTATGATCCCATACTTGACAGTGTTTGCAAAGAAGCTTACTTGAGTCTTAAGTGCACAACTTTAAATCATGCTGACGAATGAGAGAATGACCCTCTTACGAAAGCTGTTGATGCAAAGGACAAAGCCCTGTGACTTTCCCAGGTTAAACAGATAATTCCAGTGGCTTTGTCATACAGGTCTGTTTAGAGAAAGCCTTCATATGCTGGGCTCATAATTTTTTTAAGTCCTGCTCAAAACCTATGACAAGTTGATTCATTCTCTCTCACCATCCGTCTCTCCCCAGAATCAACAGTAACCCTTATTAATTTTTGCTTCTAACAGAGTTCCCAAAGAGATGGTATAGTTTCTATTAAGGTGTCAACCCTCAAGATAAACTGCATTTTGGAAGCATTTTCAAACAGCCATCACATTCCTGGTAGTATATTAAAAGAGATTATGTTGCCCAAGACAGTCAGCCTTGTCAGGTCAGGGCAAAACAACATTTTAAGCCGATTGGCTCATATATCTCAAGGTATGTGTGCCCTTGCACAAATTCACTTTTTTCCCCCCTGGTATTTAAGAAAATCAATGCTTCCTGTTCTTGAGTGATCTGAAATGCAGTCAGATTGAACCCTGAATATATTTTCAGTTTGGGAAAGGAAAAAAAAATGAGCATGGCACTGATAATAGTAAATTACTAGGATAAATAGGGATCTAGGATGACTGAAAACTCTATATTTGGTGTCTTGGCTTTCACAAAACTCCTGATTTGCTTAATGACTTTTGTGAGGTGATAAACAATGTTTATACCCCACAGGTGGGTAGGCCAGTGTCTCTCCTCTGCTAAGGTAGCTTTACAGGGCTCCAACGCTGCGAAGCTGTCTTAAAGCTGGCTTTGTGGTCAGATGTAGGGGAATCTTCTGGTGGTGTCTACCCTGTCAGTGGCATAGCCAGGTCTTCCATTTTCCCTGGCAAGTTATGCTGTGGTAATGGCCTGTTAGGGGACCTTAAGGCTGCTTTATCTTGCACTGAGGACTGGTCTAACACACAGTGTTCCACGACAGGGGGAAGATGTGTTTTAAAGCCACCTTTGTACCTCCACCCTGTGTTTGGCTGAGCATTCCTCAGCTGAAGATGAGGATCAGGGCTGTTGAGAATACAAATGTATAAATTACAATTTTGTAGTGAATTCTGTTTGCATCACTTATGTTTGAACAGAAATCTTGAATCATTTCAAATACTATTCTGTAGTCAGTAATTTTTAAAAAGGTAGCTTTGGTGTATATTTTATTTAGAAATATGCAAACAGAAGAGTCAGGGAAAAGGCTGTGAACATCACACTCTTGAACAAATATATTCTGATATCCCACAAGGAGCTTTACCTGGGTGAATTGAATATGTTCTTTATCCATCAGAATCCATTACACTTCTCTATCTGCCTGTCTGCTTGTCTCAGCAGCAAATGGAAAAGATACTGAAGATTAACTTTTGCACTACATTAGACATGTAATTACAGCTTTTGCGGTAACAAACGCTATAGCTCAGGGTACCTACAGTTTTCCATTATAGTCTCCTGTTTTCATTTGCTTGTAACTTTATGGGAAATTCTTTCTTGGCATTGAAACTTGCCATCTTGCTGTCAGCCCAGAGATGAATTTTTCTGCTAAATGTGAGGAAAATAATTTCAGCCATTTTTTTGAGCAATGGATGAATGGCATAAATTAACTTTAGCTTTAAGTGTAGTTGTGTTCTGAAAAGTGTCTCCATAAAAATGGCATCCTGATATTCCTGGTTTATTGTCTCTCATAATGGCTCCCTATCAGATCTGCACAGTTAACAAAAACATACCTTTTCCGATTGCTAGCTTTGAAAACACACATGGGAATGCAAAACTCTAAGCTGGCATCTTCCCTTGTTGTGCATCATCACCAACAACCCTCCGCTTTATCTTACTACAACTTAATTGGTTTCTTTCCTGTTCCATCACACCCCCTTCTTCTCCTTGGGGTGTAAATTACACCATCTGATTATGGCCTCTTTTTCTCTCTTTGATCACTTTCCTGCTCACTTTGCTTTGGGAACAGGATCAGGCTAGGTAATTCTAAGATGATACCCCGATTCAGGAAAACATCCCGATTCAAGACAGCACTTAAGCATCAGCACATTGTTAAAACACATGTGTAAGGGCTTTCCTGAATTAGGCTCTTGTCCTTTTCTACACATCCAGGTATAGCTGCCTGTTGTTCTATACAGAGTCTGGGAGAAAGCTCTAGTGTAGCATCCGTGCTTGCAGTTTCCATTTGCCGACAGGTAATGTATTTTTTAGTATCTGTGTAGCTTTTAATTTCCCCAAAAGGCAATGGGGTACAACAGAAATACTTTAAAAAGTGGGTCTGTGTTGTATCCATTTATTCAATGTTTGTGTGTATACACTTTTTATCGACCCTGCAAATGTACTGAGGGCTCAATCAAAATTAAATAAGTAGAGAGAAAGGGACAAAGAAACAATGAGGATGTGAAATAGAGATAACAGAGGGGAGAAAGAGACAGGAGGAGGTTAATGGAGAAAGGCAAGAAAATGGGAGAGGAGACAGAAAATATGAGAGAAGAGAGGGAGGCAGAGAGATGCAGAAAATTTGTCTTGACAGAAACAGCCCATTTTATCAGGCAGTGACAGGAAGCACTACATACATTCAAAACCGATTAGGAAGACAGCAGCCAGCAGGAGCGGAGGCCTCAATCAACTGAGCTGAACCTAAGAAAAAAAAAAAAGTCAGCCGACAATGGAACTATATGAGGCCAAATGAACAATCGGAACCAAAGGGAACAGAAAATAAGATTTAGGCAGCCAGAAAAATGAGAGGACTGCAATTCAGTACTAAAGCCTGACTGGGGTAAAGGGCAAACACTTCTACTCAGATTCCTACTTCCATCCCTTCCCACCTCACACTTTTGCTCTGCAGCAATTCCCACACACACACACACTAATTATTTTCAATAACAAACAGTATTTTAAAGTTGAGTACATTTAACTTTACATAATATTGACATGAATTATTGCATGACACTGGAATAGCTGCCTGGCACTTATTGTTCCTACTGCTTTAATGATTTCATATCAAATCACATTTCAAAAATATCCTTTATAATGGTTAGTGTAGTTTTTAAAATTGACAAGCGTCCAAGTGAGTGTTTGATTTTAAGGCCAATGCTTGTATTTGTTCAGATACTTGCAAATTCTCCTAAGCCATTCTCAGGGCTACAAGGCCATGCAATAAAGAGTTTACATTTCAAGTGACACAGACTAAAACACCAAATCAGACACCTTAAAAGTGATCTGCAAGCAAAAAGGGAAACCCCACATGCTACACAAGCATGTGCTGAATTTCCTCACACTAACCAAGCTAAGCTGAGTATGCAGCACAAAACCTTTTAAAATTTGTTTGAAGTCCAACAAAGTCCTACTGGCTCTGCTGTCATTTGAAGCCCCAGAATGAATCATTCTGTAATGTCACAGCTATGCTTTTCAGGGCCAGGAATGAGTCTTTGTCTGGGTTTGTACAGTGCCTAGCATAATGGACTTGCTCACTGGGATAGGCTGCTGCGAGCACATTACTACTATGCTCTGATACTTCCACTTGGCTCCCAGTCTGCTATTGCTACCAATTTGAGGACTTGGTCCCTATATTCAAAGCCATTAATGTGTTGGAATCTAACTACCTCAGCGATTCCATTTCCATCTGTGACCCACAAAGACAACTGAAAAAGCCCAGGATACAACACCTAAGAGTTTGAAATAAGATGTACTTGGTTGAAACAGTTCAGTTGTGAAATGAGCTAGTGAAGGAGATGAGGCTCATTCAAAGTCTGATCATCTTCAAGACACATTGGAAGACCTTCCATTTAATGCCACCATAAACAGAATAGTGAGGACACACAAATTATACCCCCAAGCAGAGCCCCTAATAACCATGGAAGGGAGAAGAGCAGAAGACACAGTGAAGCCCTCACAATGTCAATCCAATTTACCTGGGAAGCCTGTAGATACTATGGTGAAAGGCTCTATAGAAAATCTGCTGATAGCCAAGGTTACAACAATAAGACGTCATGGTTACTTTGGATGGTTCTGCACATATGTTGAAGGTTTCACAAATGTTTTAAAAATACTGTTTTATTGAAAAGAGCAATAGGTTTTAGACTCCATGGAAAGACAAAAATAAAGGGCATAGCATAATGAGAAATAGTTGCCTAGAAGATCATACAGTCCTTATATTATGAACTTTGACATTTGTCTTGCATCTGGTAGAAAGGAATAGGTTTAGGGTTGCCAACTTTCTGATTGCAGAAAACCGAACACCCTAACCCAGCCCCTGCCCCGAGACCCCTCCCCCTGCTCATTCCATCCCCCCTCCCTCCGTTGCTCGCTCTCCCCAACCCTCGCTCACTTGCTCATTGTCACCGGGCTGGGGCAGGGGGTTGGGGTGCAGGAGGGAATGAGGGCTCCGGCTGGGGTGCAGGGTCTGCGGTGGGGCCAGGGATGAGGGGTTTGGAGTGTGGGAGGGGTTCCAGCCTGGGGCAGAGGGTTGGGGAATGAGAGAGGGTGTGGGCTCTGGGGTGGGGCCGGGTTTGAGAGGTTTGGGGTGCAGGAGGGGGCTCTGGGCTGAGGGGTTTGGAGTGTGGGAGGGGGCTCCAGCTAGGGATATGGGCTCTGGGCTGGGGCCAAAAATGAGGGGTTCAGGGTATGGGAAGGGGCTCTGGGCTGGAGCAGGGGTTAAGGTGTGGGAGGGGGTGAGGGCTCCAGCTGGGGGTGTGGGCTCCGGGGTGGGGCTGAGGGGTTTGGTGTGCAGGAGGGGGCTCTGGGCTGGAGTATGGGAGGGGTGCAGGCTCTGGCTGGGGGTGCGGGCTCTGGGGTGGGGCCGGGGATGAGGGGTTTGAGGTGCAGAAGGGGGCTCCGGGCTGGGGCTGAGGGTTTCAGAGTGCAAGAGAGGGCTCTGGGCTGGGGCAGGGGTGCAGACTTTGGGAGGGAGTTTGGGTGCAGGAGGGGGTTCCGAGCTGGGGCAGGGTGTTGGGGCACTGGAGGGGGTTCGGGGAAGGGCTCCAGGCGGCGCTGACTTCAGGCAGCTCCTGGGAAGCAGCAACATGTTCCTCTGGCTCCTAGGCACAGGGGCGGCCATGGGGACTCCGCACGCCGCCCCCATTGTCCGTGGGTCCCAGCCAATGGGAGTTTCGGAGCTGGCACTTGGGGTGGTGCCTGCACTGCGGGTAGGGGAAGCACACAGAGCCCCCCTGACTGCTCCTCTGCCTAGGAGCCGGAAGGACATGCCAGCCGCTTCCGGGAGCTGGCCAATGCGGCCAACTGGACTGTTAGCAGCCCGGTAAGCTGTGCTGACCAGAGCTGCCAGGGTCCCTTTTCGACTGGGAATTCTGGTAAAAAACCAGATGCCAGGCAACCCTAAACTGGTTACTTTATTATAGAGAGACTTTAGCCAAATGTGTTGGTCTTTTGCGTATAGCGTGTTTTTAATTATTACAGCACAGTAATATCAGAACTCAGCCCCTTGCAGTATTGGGTCCTAAGTAAAGACATAACAAGATGAAGTGCTGACCTGCAGAGTGCTCAGTGCTTTCACTTAGTTGGCATGCAGCGTGCCCAGAACACTGTAAGATCTTAGACTGTGTCAAGAATAAGGGCCTGCAGGTGCGCCTGACCAGTCAGTCAATGAGTGCAGCTGGGCCACAGCAAAACCACCTGATTGGCTAGGGCAGTGGTTCCCAAACTTTTTACATCTAACCCCCAACCCCCCTTGCCCTGTCCGTACTTCTCTCTCTCTGGGAGCCATGGTCAGGAGCTGTGCCTGGAAGTGGGGTCAGAGCTGCAGTCAGGGCCCGAGGCTGGGAACCACAGGCTGAGGCCAGGGCCATGGTTGGGGGTGGGTCTGGGGTCAGGGGCTGGGCCTGGAGCCGTGTTTGGGGCCGCGACTGGGGGCCAAGGCTTGGGGTGGGGCTGGGGCCATGGCTGAGTGTTGAGCTGTGGCTGGGCTGGGGACCTTGGGGTCTCACATTTGGACTCTGACCAGCAGGCCTGACTCCTGCTCTGATCATGAGGACTACCTAAGACCTGACAGACTGTAACCTTTTAAAAGCTAGGACCATGGGTGAGACTCTTCGTTGATGTAAATCAGTACAACTCCATTGACTTCAATAGACAGACACCAGCTGATGAGCTGACCCTGTGTCTCTTATTTGCCTTTAAAGTACCACATATTTTTTTTTGATGCTGTATAAATAAGACTGATTGTTGCTCTACTGTCTAAGCACTGCAATAAAAAGAGAGTTCTGGTGGAAACATTACCTGTGAATTGTAGGGTTATTGCTAACACAAACATGATATCACTGTCAGCCACTCTGAAAACTCCACTTTTAAAACAATTTCACAACCCCGGCTGTAACATTACAACAGAAACCAATGATCATGCAGGAAATAGAAAATTATGACATATAGTTTGAATGTGTAGTAAGTGGAGGGCAGATGGGTTAGGTGAAGGAGAGAGCTCTCTTTGGAAGACATTTATCTTAAGTAACTAGCCATTTAGGGAGGGAAAATATCCCCAGCTTGAAGAAAACTAAATGTGTTTATGTATTCGAACAGCTTCTAAAATCTTGAACAAAACAATTAAGACTTTAAACTGGAAGGAGTAAGAACAGGTCATTGTAAGTCTCTCAGGGTTTGTGAGGTGCTGACATGCCAGTCAATCACAATTACTTTCTAAAATATTTGAAAGCGCAAATCACTGCCATTTGTGACTTTTCCTCTGAACAGAATGAGACTAGAGGGGACATTATAGACACTGCAGATTTGATTCTTCACCGTCTACACCTTGGAGTCATTTTATCGCTGTACAAAGTCAGCGTGAAATGCTACCACTCACACCCGAGCACCCTGATTTGCCAGACTCTTTCTGAGCGGCCGTGTCGCTGAGATGGGGAATCTGCCATAGTAGAGACCTTGGGTTTTACTTCCGGCTCTGCCAGAAGCAACCAAGTGCAACCTGTTGTTCTTTCTGTAAAATTGGAAGGGGGCTCATACTTACCTCCTACTTAGGATAAGCACATGAGATCTTGCTCAATAATATGCACTGGGCAGAAAATTCTTAACATCAGTTAGTAAAAGAGATTATCTTTACCAGCCACACTTGAAATCTATTAAAAAAATAAGTTTGACTAGATCTCCCATTAAGCTATGTTGATAGACATTAAATTATATTACCATTCTTTATTGATTGAATCCCATATCAGGTGTTCCATTATTTTGCCTGGGCTTGTCCTCAGGCTAACCAGTCTGTAATTACTCAGGTCATGTTAGTTACCTCTTTTAAATAGTAGCACAACAGTAGATTTTTTTAGTCTTCTGGAACATCATCAGTATTCTAAGATTTATTAAAAACAACATCAATGGTCTAGAGAGCACTACAACTCATGGATGCAAGTTATCTGGAGCTGCAGATTTTAAAATGTTTAACTTTAGTAGATTCTTTTTAACATCCTCCTTAGTTACTGTTGGACTAGAAAGTATTTAATAATCATTATAATATGAATACATTATACAGCATATTTCAAAATACAAAACTACTTATTTAACATTTGTTTTTTCTGCACAGTTACTATATCTGTCTAGTAATGTATCTATATCCTTATTAGGATTCCTTTTTTCCTGATATGTTTTTAAAAAAAAAATCTTATTGTCCTTATCTTCCTGGCTGTATATTTTTCATACCTCTTTTCCTAATCATGTCTTATCTACTGTCTTAATTTCTTAACTTCTAATTTATGTTCATTGCTGTCAACCTTCCTCTTTTTTTCAAATTGTTAAATATATGTAATTTATTGCTGTTTGCTTCCCTCTTGACCACAATTTATTTTTTTATTTCTAAACCAACGTAGCCGCCTTTGGTGATTGTCGAACTGAGAGTTCATCTAATGAAATGTTTCCAAACAGCTCCAGCTATCTTTCACATTTTTCTGTTTATTTTTCCTTCCCAATTTTGTTCCTAATTATTTTCAACGTTGGTAAATTGGCCCATTTTAAAGGACCAGGCATGTATGTGTATATTATTTGTAGACAACTAATAGGATTGCTCACATGTGGGAAGTTACATGTGTGCATATGTGGTTGTAGGATATGGGCCATGGAAGTCCTTGCATATCAGCTCTCATATGTTTGATAGTGACTATGCAGAGACTTCAGCAGTTCCAAATGAGGCATTTAAGTAATTTAGGAAGGCAGTGTTACCTAGGTGTAGGATGAGGAGTTAAGAATCCTGGATTCTGTTTCTGGGTATGGTTGTCTGCTGATAGTTTTGTGTGTGACCTAGGTTATGTACTTAGGCCCAGATTCTCAACGGTATTTAGGCTTCTAAATACTGTTGGGGATCTGTGTCTTATTCTCTGTGCCTCAGTCTCCATCTATAAAATGGAAATTATACTTACCTATTAGATAGGGTGTCATGAGGAAGGATTAGTTAGTGAATGTTAAAAATATATGAGGTTAAAGACAGGAACAGAACCCAGAACTATTAATTCCCAGAGCATCTCTTTTCCAAAATGTCTTCCATTATCTCTGTGTCATTCCTCTTCTTCAAATTAAATCCCTCCTAATAACTTGTTTCTCAAAGCCAGCCTCTACTTAAGCAACTCATGGTTGCAGCTCTTTGCACCTGCCCTAACTACTGCACTCCTCCTATACACTATTAAAAAAAACAAACTCCCAACCACCATGGCAGTGTTGCCAAATCTTGTGATATTTGCTGTTTTGCTTGAGGTCCTAGCGCTGAAAGAAATGTGATTATGGGAAAATCTGTTTTCTTTCCTTTCTTTTTTTTTTTTTAAATAAAAGTTCATTTCTATCCTTCCTGGTGGTGGAGACAAGCTCAATCACGTGGTCTTTAAACGTAGGAAACAAAATAATAAAAAGCATTTCAAAGGTATTAATTCTTTTAAAATGTCACATTTTTTTTAAAGATATGATTTTGGGGGCTTGATTAATGCTTTCTGAAGACGTGGGGTCAGGAGTCTTGTACAACTCAAATGAACACAGCCAGAAGGGTCTGTAATACAAAGAGAAAAGTGATCCCTCTTCTGAACTTCCCCTTTCCCTCCCCTCTTGTAGCGTTACCCCACTAATTCTCCCCCCCCCCCCCCCCCCCCCCCCCCCCCCCCCCCCCCCCCCCCCCCCCCCCCNTGTTACCCCACTAATTCTCCCCCCCCCCCCATCCCCAACCCACCATTATGTCAGTGCCTGCCAGGTTATCTTAGCCTGGTGTCTGCACTAGATTGCAAGCCTCTTGGGCTAGGGCCCCTGTCACATTTAATACCTATACAGCACCATGCATACCTGTCCCCCGTAACAGGGAACCATACCCACTGGATCCAGCTTTACCTGACTCCTTTGCACGGGGGGGGAACCACCTGCTCCCGCACAGGGCAACACCTGGGCCCCTCAACCTCGTTGTGAGCCCAAGATGGCGGCAGCCGCCGGCTCGCCCTGTGTGGCGACAGTCGGTCCCCCTCAGCCTCGTTGTGAGCCCAAGATGGCGGCGGCTGCGGGCTCGCCCTATGGGGCGGCGCTGTGGCCGCAGGCGGGGTGGGAGGGGAGGTTTCCATAGTTGCAGTGAGTAGGTGTCACACACCAGGGCGCTTCCTGGTTGGAGGCCGCTGGGGCCGGGGCACTGCACGGGGAAGCGCCTGCGGGGAGGAGGCGGACGGAGGCCGAGGCAAGGTAGCGACGGGACGTCCGGCCATTGCGCTCCCCTTGGGACCGGCGGCCGCCCCGCTCCGTCCTCACGGCCCCGCGGCTGGTGGGTCATAGGGGAGGCGGACTCCTCCATTCCGAGCCCGGTGGGGGGGAGGTGGCGAGCCGGGTCCCTTCACTCGCGGGTAAGGAGCCGGGGGTGGGGGGCGGACCTTTCTGTTCCGAGGGGCTGAGGAGGCGGACCCCTCCATTCCGAGTGCTACGGGGGTGGAGCGCCGGAGCTCTCCTTTGCGGGTGGGGGGAGCCGGACCCCGCCACTCACGGAGGGGGCAGGACCCCTTTCAATTTCAAACCAGAGAAGGGGCGCAGGCCCCTCTGCTAAGCCTGTGTGTGTCTCCGCCCTGTTGGGGAGGGAGGTGGGCCTCAGCCCGGGGGGGAGGGGGCAGGTGAAGACTGTGTGTCAGGAGCTGGGGAGTTCCAGGCAGTGGGGGAATGGCTGGGGAAGCATCATTGTTGTGGGGGATCTGGGGAGCGGTGCCAGCAGGATGAGGGGGTTTGGGTGATCCAGGGGGAGTTTGGTGTCATCGCCATTGAGGAGATGGGGGAGCTCAGATAAACTGGGGGCTCTTTGGTGTCATTGCCTTTGAGCGGAGGATGGGCTCTGTATTTGGGCGATGGAGGGTATCCAATATTCGGGGGAGGGGGCTCTTTGGTGTCATTGCCTTTGAGCGGAGAATGGGCTCTGTGTCAGGGCGATGGGGGGGTATCCAGTATTCGGGAGGCTCTTTGGTGTCATTGCCTTTGAGCGGAGGATGGGCTCTGCGTTTGGGCGATGGGGGGGTATCCAGTATTTGCTGGGCTCTTTGGTGTCATTGCCTTTAAGTGGAGGATGGGCTCTGTGTCAGAGCAATGGGGGCTATCTGATAATTTGGGGGCACTCTGCTGTTATTGCTGTTGGGGTGGGTGTGACTGGACTCTCTCAGAGTGATGGCAAGTCTATGATAACCTGGGGTGTCTCTGTTGTAATTGCTTTTCGGGATGGGACTCTGTGTCAAGATGGCTGGGGGCTCTTTGGTGTCATTGCTGTTGGAGAATGGGGGAGTTTGGGATAATTGAGGTCTGGACATTTGAAATGGTAATGTGAACTTTCTGGCGCTAATAACTATGGACACTATCAAAACTCTGGGCTACTTTCTTGAAGGTGCCAGCCAGCCAAGCCTTGAGACTGAAGTGCACAGGCTTAGTATAGAACAGCCTGACTAAACAAGGTTCTGACATAGTTTGTTGCCAATATACTTCAATCACCATGGCACTCTCAGTCCTTGGCATCTACTGAAATTGCCAACAAAAGAGCCGGTTGTCAAACGATATTGTGGTTTTTGTGGATATCTGTCTGCAGGGAACTGGAATGAAACCAAATTTATTTCACTGTTGACTGGGGCTGGATTCAAATGAAGACAGAAATGCTCTGCCTCCTTCTACCATCTCATGAACCATTCAGTTGTTCATGCACACTTAAAGAACAATTTTCTTTGTGTAGTTACAGTTTGGAACAAGTACAGGTCTGTCCCATCGTAGACGCATTTAACATGTGCGATTTCAGCTTTATGCGGTCGGCAAAAACAAAAAAAAGGAGAAAAATAACAATTTAAATACTGTTTCTGTAGTGCGGGCGATTCTGCCCGCCATTACACTCAATGTAATTTTGACTATATGCGGTTTTCGCTTTACGCGCTGACCGTGGAACGTAACCCCAGCATAAGATGAGACAGACCTGTAGTGGCATAGAAACTCAACTGCTAGGGGCTGGCTGGACTTGAGCTCTAATGGTGAATTTTGGTGGAATGAAAGTAAATTCCTTCTCTACAACAAATAAGTAGCTTTCATGGGGGACCAGTGTTGTATAGTATCTTCACAAAAGCAGGGCTTTGGAGCGGAGCTGGAGCGCGGAGCATCTCCGGAGCAGTGGAGCTGCAGGTTTTTGCCTGGAGCTGGAGTGGAGCCGAAGCACAGCTCCAAAGCCCTGAAAGAGTAACTTTTGTATGATTACTTAGTGCGTCACCAAACTTGTGTATTCTATTAACTTCTAAAGCTGCTATTGCACAGTAGAAACTCAAAGTTTGTTTGGTTCCTGGATTTAGTATATGTAAGCCTATCAACATTGCAGAGAGCCAAAAGCAATTTGCTGAACACTTTTTTGTAGTTTAAGTACTCCAGCTGTGCTCAAAGAAGAGGGTGTGTTGTGTTTATTTGATTTGTGCTTCTACTGTATGCTTCCTCATTTGTGGTCAATCAGTGAGTCAGTTTAGATCAGGCGTCGGCAACCTTTCAGAAGTGGTGTGCCGAGTCTTCATTTATTCACCCTAATTTAAGGTTTCGCGTGCCAGTAATAAATTTTAATGTTTTTAGGAGGTCTCTTTCTATAGGTCTATAATATATAACTAAACTATTGTTGTATGTAAGTAAATAAGGTTTTTAAAATGTTTAAGAAGCTTCATTTAAAATTAAATTAAAATGCAGAGCCCCCTGGACCGGTGGCCAGGACCCGGGCAGTGTGAGTGCCGCTGAAAATCAGCTTGTGTGCCGCCTTTGGCACGCGTGCCATAGGTTGCCTACCCCTGGTTTAGATTATTAAACAGCAGTATGGAGTGTGGTAACTCTGTTGGTCCCATGGTATTAGAACGACAAGGTGGGCGAGGTAATATCTTTTATTGGAACAGGGCAGAAGAAGAGCTTTGTGTGAACTCAAAAGCTTGTCTCTCTCACCAACAGAAGCTGACCCAATAAAAAATATTACCTCACCCACCTTGTCTCATTAAACCATAGGACAGTTTCATTATTGTGAATTTTATGTTCTCTCTCGCTTGGGCATATCTAAACACCAGATACAAAAAATTAAGAACTTCTTTTAAGTTTCTCTTTAATGGCACTGCCCTTAGGTGACTGTGCTTGCCTGTTTTTAAACTTTAAAAAATCTTTTATATAATGTTACTGATTATAACTTCTTTCTTCAGATGTAAACTGAGTGCAGCGTAAAATATTTTTAGATTACTGAAATTGCCTTTAAACCAGCAGTCCCGTTGCTCTTTCATTATATGTCTTGGAAACTAATCATTTCAGATGTTATATTTTGTTCATTTGCTGCCTGTCAGAATTTCAAATATGCCCTTGTGAAAGCTCTGAATCTGTTACCTTTTGAAGGATAATAGCAGTTTAGGCTTATGGGGAAAGTAAAATACACCAAAATAATTTCTTTGCACTTAGGCTCTGTTTAGATCACTTTATCATGATTTTATGTATATAAACTCTGTGGGTATATGACACACAATTGGGAAATCTGCAGGACAAAGATCCTATGGTCTCTGCTTCCTGATGACTGGAAATGTACATTCTAAGTTAAAATGATACTAAAATTGAGTATGCACAGAACAGTAATTAGAGCTGAATTTCTAATTATAATTTTAAAGGAATCTCATACTTTTGTGCATTGTGAGATTCTACTTTGGCATTGCATGGATGATGCAAACTGCATAGAACAAGGCTATCTCATCCTGTAATTTAGTTACAGTCCTGATTACATTCATGATGGTTTAGGTAGAAATTACAGTTTACAAGAGGAAAGTTCAATGTAAATGCTGATACAATGTTAGGTGGGATATGATGTATTTGGATTTTTTTTAAGTAGATGTGAATTTGGTGTTCTAAAGAGCTTCCTTCCCATACTTGAGGTATCTAAATGCTCCTTTCAAAGCTAAGAGTTAGGTATTGGTAGCTCAGTGACTGTGTAGGCCAGTGGTCCCCAACGTGGTGCCCGCAGGCGCCATGGCGCCCGCCGGGGCATTTATGTGTGCCCGCCTAGTGCCCAGGAGGGGAGAGAAGCCGGGGCCCCACGCCTGCTGGGGACAGAGTACTCCGGGGCTGTGGGCGCCGGTGTTCTCTGTCCTCGCGGCTTCTCTCCGGCTTCTCTCTTCTCTCTGAAGTCATATATTATGTAATATCAAATATTTTTTTTGTATTATTTAATGTACAAATACAAAATAAGCCTTGAAAAATTGTTGGCGCTCGCCACACTCTTCTGAAAACATGAATGTGCTACTGGCCACAAAAAGGTTGGGGACCACTGGTGTAGGCAAACATGTCATCATTTAAAGCTCAGTAATAACTTGCGTACCACCAAAGGATATTAGAACCTGCTTTATTCATAGAGGCAATATTGGCCAGGCTTAACTCTTTCGGAAAAGAGTACAGGGCATAAGGTATTTACTTTCTACTTGGCTAACTACCAGAAGGCAGAAAGGACCTTGATTCAACATCTTATATGAAGATAACCTTTCTAGGGGACACATCTTCACTACAAGAAAAACAATTAACAGTTTCCTGTCTGACTGAGGAGCATGTGTGTTATAACACTTCTTAATGTTGTTGGTATGTAAGAAACCAGTCTATAACTGTTGCAGAAAAATCCCCAAACACCTTTGTTAAAAAATTAAAAAGATAAGTGACAATGCTAGAGGTACTTACTGCATCATTTTAACCCCCCCTGCCCCATATGCAGCAGCATTCTTGAGGAACAGAAAGTATACTTCAGCATAAAAATATTAACTGATATGTATCATTTAACAGCACATCTTCAAAGAAAATATTTATAGTGAAATCATTGATCACTGCCCTTCTCCCCCCATAGATTAGAGTTCAGGTTTCAATATAGTGAAATACGCATTTCTACAAACTTAATAAACACACACTTTGTACTTAATATGTGGGCAGTGTAAAATGTATGATGACCTTAACTACTAATTTCCTTAATTTTAGGTGCTTGGATTTTGTAAATGGTGTGAGGGATAACTATGTTGTTGTCACCTAACAACACTGACTGTTTTTCAAAACTAAGGGTTTGTTTTTGTTTATAGAGCTGTTTTCTCCTGACCAGGTCAGCAATAGAAAGTATTGTAATACAGATACCCCTACTAAAGCAGAGCGCGATGCTAGTATGCTATTTTTCCTGTAGTATAGGCGAAACAATATCCCCTTGAAAACGCATTTGAGTGCAGGGCTCTGATTCTCCAGCTGACTCCACACATGCAGTCCCAATTGCAAGATTGGGGCCCAAATCTGTGTAACTCCAGCCATAATGATACTCTAATATAATAACTGTAATTAGTGTAGTAAGTGATTAAATGTAGTGAACATTACATTTGCTAATTTTGACATCAATAATCAAAAGAAAACCGATAAGACTGCAGTTCTAATGATATGTTTTAACTAGGCCTTTTATTTTTGATTAAGCTGTGTGTGCTTAGATGTTCAATTTAGCAGTCATTCATGGAGAGTATCAACAGGACTTGAAATATCAAATTTTTTCTTTACCAATTGTAGCATCTCACAACTTTGTGTTCTTTGTTTTGTTTTCTTCCTCCTCCTAAGTCTGTCCTTCTCACTTTCCCTCCAGTGCACAGGGGCTGGTTGCAATATTCATTGGTGGTTGTAAGACCACAGCGCTGTTGCAGTCTTCTTTCTAGCTGTCCCTTTTGCCAGTTTTAGCAATTGATCCAGCAGTTGGAGCTGGCTCAACAGTACATACTATGCTCTTTCCTTTACTGTTTTGGCATTTGCTGCAAATCTGTAAATGTTATGCTCAGTCACACTTTTAAAGAAGTTTGATAATTGTCTCTCCTTGTGTGTATTCTCTTTAGCCTTATGAGATGGAGAGTTGAGACTTGAAATCTGAGTCAGCAGAAGGAATTATCTGGCTTGACTAGCACAGGTGGTCAGGCTCTGCAAGTTATATTTGGTCCTGGAAAGAAGAAATAGGTCATATTAGAGAATATTCCTTAGTTTACAGAAAGTCTATCCCTGTGCAGGTATTGAAAGAAAACTCTCTTTATAGCTTAATATATAATGGATTTTGCGTTTCTTGTTTTTGGTTTTAAGTTAATTATGAGATACAGTCATCTCAATTTTAACAGTTTTCATACATCTGTATAAAATTGCTCATGGAGGTTATTTAATAAACACTCTAAAGCATACTTTGCTGTGCTTTTACTATTACAAATTAATGTTGCATGTTTAGCTATGGATAAAGCCAGGCATGTATTGTTAAAAAGAAATATCAACATTTGTCCTACTTATATGTCTTGTTTAGGTTTGGATTTTTATTTTTGACAGGTGTGATGGCTTACACTCACACTAGATGGAGTTGTCACTTTTCAAGACTTGGTTTCTTGGAGGATGGGGTGTGTGTGGAAATATTAGAAGTTAGTGCCAAAACCATATTTATTTACTACATTTTGTGTGTGGTCGTCTCGTTATAGAATACTTTTTACTGCATCTTACTGCTAACTGAATTTACTTGGGAAGAAGTATGACTTTTATAATAACGCTACATCTACTAGAAAAAATGTACTCAATCTTGTATTTCATGCCTGATGAACATTTATTACCCATAAGGGAGCAGTTACAGTTTATGAATTAGTCTTTGAAGACCTACTAGAATGACTCTTACAAGAAAGTGAGCAATTTAGAAGATTAAATTTCAAGAATGTTGTTTCATATCATAAAACAATGAAATCCAAGAATTAACAAAGACACTTTTTTTGGTGTGAGGTTTCTTTCTTTAAATTTTTTTTTTTAAGGGGATGACAAACTAACAAGGAAAATAACTTATTTTGAAAGAATCATTTTTAATTATTTGGGTATAAGTTGTGAGAATAATACCCTTTTATTTCTTTGTTCAGGACATGTATACCTCTGAGAAACCTTTTCCAAGAAGATACCTTGGTTCTATACCTGTCTCGGGCTATATGCAAAGAAGTTTCCAGTCATGAGTGAGTAAATTCCTTTATTTGACCATATCTTCATAATAGTCAGAGTTGAAAGTAAGGATTTGTAAAACTTGTTTCATAGTTTAAAAGAAACCTATGCCTCTGTATTAGGTTTTGAAAGTTCCTCTTTCACAAAAAATGTTTAGGTAGAATTGACATCTGAAAAGCTTCCTCTTTCATTTTAAAAACAATAAGCCAAGGGTTGGTCAAGGTGATTCTTAAACCAAAGAAAAATTGATTTATTGATTAGAATGCATATTTATTTATGTTTTTATAAGAGTTGCTATGCTGACAAGACTTTTGGTATAATTTAGGGAGGAAAATTCTGAAACAAGTTGATCTTGTTCATTTGAATCAAATATGCCATGGGCTTTGAGCTAGAAAACTTCTTTATGCTACTAAAGAACTCCAAAATATGTGGGTGTCCACTAAATTAGAATATTTGGTACAAATCCAGCATAAAATGAAGGGATTTCATTTAAGGGAACAGGGAAATATATTAACCAAGTTCCAGTGAAAAGGTGTGAAAGCGAATGTGCTTTGGCCTGTGTTTAGGAGGCCTGAGCTGGAGAATCTGATGATTATTCTGGCAAAAAATAGAGAAGGAAGGAAGCCAAAAGCTCCAGTATCGGGCCTAAGACCATATCTGATTGTGGAGATTTCTCTTTTGTTCCTTTTCTAGCAAATTGAGGTTTTTTTTTTTTTTTTTTTTTTAAGATAAAGAAGTGAGTTGTTTATTAGGGAGTTTCACACTGGTAAGACCTAGTAAAATCCATGACAGCAACACTATCTGGAGTTACATTCCATAGAAACTACAGTGAAATCTCTTAGTACAGCCCTTTTACAATTACAAGTATTATGTAATCAGAAGGCAATATCAAGTTTAGTTCAAGACTTAATCTGCTTCTAAATTGTGAGTCCACTGGTTTATGTCTTGTTTTAAATCTCTTACTTCACTTCCCAGTTCAAAGAACCACAATGGTATTCCTCTTTCTACCTGTGTGAGCAATAGCTAACTAATAAAACCATGTCAATGACAGTGAAGTCTTCATTAACAACATGGGCATGCACAGAACCCCTGGCCTGGATTCCCCCGCCTGTTGAACACATTGGCAAAAGTCCCATGAGACAGACCTGTATAGCTTTGTTTGAAGAAAAACAGATGTTAATTTCAGCTCCATTCAAAACAAGGGAAAAACATTTTTTCTTGTCAATTAGAAAAGGGCAAAACTGATAGAGTAAATATTAATTGATCTGCCCCCCGTACCCCCCCCCCCCCCCCCCCCCCCCCCCCCCCCCCCCAAAGACTGCAGCTATCTAAAAAGAATTATCAGGTTAATTTATTGAATTTAAGTGGTGTTGTTTAGCTGCTACTGTGGTTGGATGCTGTTTCTTTATGTAAAATTAGTAAAATGTTTTCTCCTGCACACAGCAGTTTGCGTGGGATCTGGTTCTGTTTAAAACATTTATAATATTGCATAAATAACACTCTTCACTGATGATTCTTATTAAATATACCAAGCATTCCATAAACTCAACTATACCAGTTTGTCAAACGCTGCTAGATTAGTCTTCCTTGATCTGATACAGCATCAAGGACACAGTCAGTGCCTGGTGAAGTGTGGATATTTGTTTTGTCTGATAAATTTTATTTCCTCTCAGAGCATAGTTGCTATGTCAGTCTGGTTCATAAAGTATTCTTGTGATTGTTGTTTATAGAGTCATTGAAGGTTTTGTAACAATGAGTGATTTCAGTGGGAGTTTTGGTTGATTATGGACTGGAGGATTTGGCCTGATATTGGGAAGCATAAGAAGTACATTCTGCAAATCAGTTCAGATAAAAGTTAATACTAGCATTGCGAAGGCCAACATTGTCAACCTGACCACAGATTTGGGGTGCTAGTCTGAGGTACTTTATACCTGATTTTTCAGAAGTGCTGAGTGGGAGCTATGAAAGCTCAGCACCTTTTGAATATCTGACCTCAAGCATCTCAAGTTGGACATCTGAAATCAGTGTCTGTTTCTGAAAATTGTCCAGTTTTGATTTATTGGCATTAATGTTACACTATGTAGTCACATGCTGCTCCCCTGAATACAGATCTCTCGGTCAGGTGTAGAAGCTCCTTTCCATGATAAGTCATGGATTTCAAGGGCAGAGTTGTAAAGATGCCTTTTCCTCTAAATGAGATTAGAGGAGAATGTTTATTTACAGATGTTAGCTGTAGGAAGTATTACAACTCTACTGGCTGGAGGAAGCATTAGTTAAAGTTTGCTTCCTTAAAAATGTCTTGCAGTAAGAGTTGTTCCCTAGACTATGCTCTTCTAAATGTCTTATAGACTCAGAGGTATTTCCCATGTCAGTGAAAAGATATTTACTTGTATCTCCCTCAACATGTAAATTATGTCATTAATCACCTGTGCATTGAGAAGAGCTAGGGTCTTCTATCTTCAGTCGGATACCTTAAAGTAGTTTAACTATGCGGTTCTCATTTTTCCTAATTTTCACACGTGGTAGTGAAGTTCCAAATGCACATTTGATGTGTAATATAAAATATTAAAATTTCAGTCTCTTTAATTTTGCAATAAAGTATTTTAGATTATATTGTCTGTCTTACTATCTGAACAGTGTGATTGAACATAAAAGCTAACATGTAAGGCCTTGGTACTGCAGATGCTTATCGATAACTTTTAAGCATGTGAGTAGTTTCGATTGACTTCATTGGGACTACTCCTGGTCTGAAAGTTAGGCCGCAATACTGCAAACACTTACAGGCTTAAGTGAAGAATATCTATGGAAAGATAGAATCCATCATACACAGAAGTTATGGCCCATGGATAATTTTAATAGATTATCTCACATGTTCCAATGTAAGTTGCTTTTATTGAAGTATTTGTTTCACTGGGTTGATATCTAGTGCTTTTTATACATGTCTGCTGGGTTTACAGAAAGACAATTAAATCCAGCTATCAAATCATGCATATAGTAAAATTGTTATTTGTACAGTGTGACAACTAGATGATATATTGAAGACATGGTAAAGATATATATTATGTTGAAGTTAGACTATTCTGGATTTATTTCATATTTAAAGATAAATTGCTTATTGTAAAAATCCTGGCTGTACCTAATCCTGCTAGAATCCTACAAGCAGGAGTTTGTTCAATCCGTTTGTAAATTTTTTTCTTCTTAGTGACATTTAGCTGCAGGAAACTTTACAGGCTCTCATTACAATTTTCCTATGATTACAGGCTCTCTGCTTTTAGTGTTTTTTCTTTTCTTCTTTTTTTTGATTACTCCATTGAAGAAAGAGAAGGTCAGCGCAGTGAATTTTATTTTGAGCTGCTACATTAACTTGGAATTTAGAAACAATGAAATTTAAATGTTAGTACACACTGTTGTACTAAATACTATCATTTTTGCAACAAGCTGCTGACAGCTTCATTTTTTAAAATCAATGGGATGTAGTACTAAGGCTCTTTCCTCCCTCCCCTCAGATCCCTCCAAATAAACTCTGCTGTCATAGTTATTTGGACAAAATGATTCTGCTTTGACTATGTGTTTTTGTACATCAATTTCCCACACCCCCAAAAATCTTACAGTGCACAAGTTTGGGAAAATAACTTGCCATTTTGCATGCTTCAGTAACATTTCTTACTTTATAGCTATGTTGGGCTTTATATAGGTAGGGCAAGAACTCTGATGTCTCCTTTATTTGGAAAGTGGATGCCACTGCAATCTAAATACTAAATATTTCTGCCTTCATATAAGAACAGACAAGGTGGGATTAGTAATGATGAGATCTGAAGCCTTTCACTTCTTCTAGGCCAATGTACATTATAGACGTTGGTAACATGTTCTGTGGATAAAGTGGACTCCGCTGTCAACCTGACACTTTTTCATGAGAAATAAACTCATACATAGAAACCCCCCCCCCCCCCAAAAAAGGGGGGGGCAAAGAGAATGGAGCAGACAGGCACCATAGAGAAAAGCATTGCGTGTACACATTTGCTCACATAGCTGTAATTGAGAACTGAATATCCTGGGCCTCTGTTTTTGTAGGGCTTCCTGGCATTTGCACATATCTTATCCTGTTAAACAGGATCTGAATTTTGGGTTATATTTTCAGTTTTTCAGTTTTTCTAAGCCAGGTTGTGTTTGGAGTGAACTTCTAGGGCTAAGTTAAGGTGTTCTGTAACACAAATGCTGTCAGACACACAGTTCTCTGTGCTATCATGAAGTGTGAGGCTGTTATGTACTTTGTGTATTCCATATAAAGAGTTTTGCAAATAACTCGAAGACTGATTAAAAAGCTTTTTTAAAATACTTCGTTACAGCTGCTGCCAGTGAGTTGCAATAGAACATCAAAAAAGGAAGAGACCAAGTGGCTCATATCCACAAAATAAACTGCATCCCTTGGAAAAAGAAAAAGTGAATTTAAATGTACTTATAATGAAGGGTAATAAAGAGCTGCCAAAGAAGATTAAGTTATGTATTGAGTTATTTGTACTATCATTTTTAACAACACACAGCTTTATAAATTCTGCCTAAATGTATGTTGTATGAATGTGACTTTTTTCCAAGAGTTGTCCTAACTTCACAGGATAGTATATATTCTTCCAGTCATTATATTTCTAAAGAATAGGAAGATGGGAAAAAATGAAGTTTTTGTTTCCGGCTCTGTATCCCTGTAATTTGAAAACACTAGTCCGATATCAAAAGCTTAGTGATGGAACCATGGGGGGACTCTATCCTGGGAAACAGTGACTCTGAAAAGACTTGAGCGGTCCCGGTGGATAATCAGCTGATCCTGAGCTCCCAGTACGATGCTGTGGCCAAAAGGGCTAATGCAATCCTTGGATGTATAACTAGGAGACTCTTGAGTAGAGAGGTTATTTTACTCTGGAATGCTGTGTCCAGTTCTGGTGTTCACAATTCAAGAAGGGTGTTGATAAATTGGAGAGGGTTCAGAGATTAGCCACAAAGAATGATTAAAGGATTAGAAAACATGCCTTATAGTGATATTCAAGGAGCTCAATCTATTATTTTAACAAAGAAGTTGAAGGGATGACTTGATCATAGTCTATAAGAATCTACATGTGGAACAAATATTAATAATGTGCTCTTCAGTCTAATGGAGAAATGTATAACATCCATTTGAAGCCAGACTAATTCAGACTGGAAATAAGGTATAAATGTTTGACAGTGAGTATAATTAATCACTGGAACAATTTACCAAAGGTTGTGGTGGATTCTTCATAAGTAGCAGTTTTTAAATGGATTGCATGTTTTTCTAAAAAATCTGCTGTGGGAATTATTTTGGGGAAGTTCTATGGCTTCTGTTGTATGGGAGGTCAGACTTAGATCATCACAGTAGTCTCTTCTGACCTTGGAATCTGTGAATCCATGAACTCGGAATTCTGAAGAGCTGTAATGCATACAAATTCACAAATGCTTAGATTGAAAAACTCAAGATGTATTCACAGTGAAATAGTGGAATATTTTAGGGATCACAGTGATTTCTGGGTTGTTGGGGTTTTTTAAATAACAGGAATGAACCAAAATTCACCAGTTAAAGATAAGATTAGTAAATTGCTAAGCACTATGGTGTCTTAAAACGTCTATGATTGACAACATTCAATTCAGGGTACTTACAAAGGGAAATTTATACTGCATATTTTGATGGATTGTCATGGTCTGGGAGCCATGGGAACCGCTGTGCCCCCTAACCAGTCAACTGGGTTGGCCCTTCTCACATTGCTGTGTTGGTGATTCAGCCAGCCTCTCCAGGCCCTGTTATCACCCAACATGACTGCATGTGGCAACACACACAGTAACTGAGCTACCTGAGTGCTTTACCTAAGCCACTCAAAGACAAACAGCCAATTTCCCAGCTCCCCAGCCTTTCACCCTTGCTGGAATATAAACCCAGAATTATACAGTCTTGCGCTGCACAGGGATCTGTACAATGCAAGCTCATTAATATATTCGCTTCCACCTCGACGTGGAAAAGATATGCAACAGCCTTTGTTTACAGAGCTGAAATTTTCCCAGACACGTCACTCAAAACACACTGGTTAAGATAAAACCTAAAACAAGCTTATTAACCACAGAAAGATAGATTTCAAGTGATTATAAGTGATAGCAAACAGATCAAAGCAGATTACCTAGCAAATAAACAAAAATCCGCAAACTAAACCTAATATGCTAGATAGATGGGATTTGAATTAGCAATTTCTCACCCTGACTGATGATACTAGCAGTTCACCCAAATTTCCATACACAGGCTAGAAATCCCTTTAGCCTGGGACCAGCACTTCTCCCAGTTCAGTCTTTGTTCCTCAGGTGTTTCCAGGAGTTCTCTTGTGTGGGGAGTAAGGTCAAGAGATGATGTCACTCCCCAACTTATATAGTTTTTCCATATGGTGGGAACCCTTTGTTCCAAACTCAGTTCCCAGTTTAGCTTGCGGGAAAAATACAGGTACCAAAATGGAGTTCAGGGTCAGGTGGTCTGGTCACATGCCCTTGCATGCCTTGCTGAGTCATAGCAGCCATTACTCATAAGCTGGGTGAAACGTTCACAGGAAGGCTAAGCTCTTCTATGGTCCATTTTCTTTGTCGATGAGCCATTAGCGCTGTCTAGCTTCTTCATTGTTGTACCTGAAAGGCTAGTTGTGGGTGTTACCCAGAGTAAGCACATTTGAAATACAGATATAGAGTCAATATTCATAACGTCAGATACAAAAATGATGCATGCACACAGATAGGATAATCATATTCAGCAAATCATAACTTTTCCAATGACCTCACGTGACCCATCTTGTACAAAATGCATCATAATTATGCCAAAATCGTATCACAATCATATTACTATAATGAATATGGGATGCAGTGTCACACATACCTTGCTTGAAAAGACCTGTGAACTGCCTCTTCCTGAAACTACACAGAAGAGGAATTTAATAGTAATTTGGTGTCGCAGGCTCTCAGGTCTCAAGGAGAAAGAATAGGATAATCATGTTAAGCCCAGTCATGGGCATACTAGAAAGACAGCGTAAGTAGTTAAAAACTTAAATCTGTACTTCTAGTGACTTTTTCCACTTAAATATTTTTCTTTTCAGGGGTTAATACTTTCCTCTTGCTGTTTTATTCTTGGCATATCTTGCCTTTCGGTCTACTCTTCTCTTCCTTCAGTCTGCAGTTTTTTACTTTAATTTCCACTCTTTTTAAATACTGACTGTGCATGGTGGGTCAGCTGGCTGGCTTCTCTGGACTTCAGAGATTGCAATCAGCTCTAGAGGGAACAGAGTGGTTACAGCAGTAGCACCATGCTAAGGGCAGGTGTCTGGCCTAAATGGGAAATTGGTGTTTAGGTCAGAATTACTAAGTTATGGAAACTTTCTCATCTTTGAGAAAAGGCCTTGACTGAGCTGTAATTAGGAAGTTCTGGAGAGAGCAGAGATTGAACTAAGATACTGGATCTTAATGTGTAGAGCACTTGAAAGTGGAATTTCTGTCAGCTGATATATAGGAAAATTTAAGTTACTATCATTCTTACTCCCATAATCTTTTTTCTGGCACATCATAAACTATAAGTTATTTTTTAATAATATTTGTGGGTAAACTTCACTGATATCAGTACTAGACACCTCACATAGCTGGATTATACTGCCTTTGTCTAGTGCTGTCTGGTAACTTAATTTCAGTGCTGTGCTTGAAAGTGGGAAGCACTGTCTAAGTGCTAAGTATACTTACTACTTTATAGCAAACTGTCAGACAGCCAGTTAGAGGCTGCATTTTGTGTCTGCAAAACAGTGATAATATGTCACAATGATGAATTGCTAAAGGGAAGTGGCCTCCACAGACAAGACCCTGTCCACTGATCTATACCTCTTAAGTAAAGAGTCCCAGAGCATATTATATTACGGTGTGACTTCTGCTCGAGTGGATGAGGTGATTCCACATTGACTACACCTCTACCCCGATATAACGTGACCCGATATAACACAAATTTGGATATAACGTGCTAAAGCAATGCTCCGGGGGGGCGGGGCTGTGCACTCGGGCGGATCAAAGCATGTTCGATATATCGCGGTTTCACCTATAACGTGGTAAGATTTTTTGGCTCCCGAGGACAGCGTTATATCAGGGTAGAGGTGTATATTTCAACATATTTACCTCCATTTAAAGAAAAAAACACTGCAAAAATTTGAGGAAATAACTTATTCTCTTGTGCCTTGATTTTACCCTTGCAGATAAGAAAATCCCTTTGCTGCTTGTCAAGCAAGTGGCAACCAATAGAAAATAAGCATTTTGGTAATACGCAGAGGGCTAACTCCACTTTTCACTCCATAGGACAATTATGCTTCATGCCTCTGAGGAAGTGAGCCAAATGGAGGCTTTTTTGATCATGGTGTTTTTTTTTCCCCAGCAAGTGCCTTTTTTTGTTAATCACCAGCTTTTTGGAAAGCTATTTTGTTTCCCTTATATGGGTCTTCCTTTAAACTGAAGACATTTTGTTTAGTTCAGTACATTGCCATGTTGTTGTCTGTTTTTGGGAAGAATGGACGTTAGTGCCTGACATACAGTGACATCCTTCAGGACCCTATAGCGAGGTCTTCCTGTCCCACTTGTCAAAGGAGGAAGAACTGCCACTGTGAAATGGCAGCTCCTTCCTTTTTAATTTGTGGGCAGTTAGACTTCTACAACCATAGTGTCTTTAGCAATATAGCATCTAATTCTAAGGTAAACTTCTGCAGCCTCTCCCTGGCACAAGGACAGCATGATTTCTCTGAAGAGGAATTGGAGGATAGCAAGTCTCACTGAATCAAGGCATGCATTTGCTGATAGATCTTGTGTATTAAGCCGGGTCTGTACTAGAGACTTCAGCTGACATATCTACATTGGTCAGGGGTGTGAAGAGGTGCAATCCCTGACCACTATACCTCTTCCGACAGAAGTCCCAACTGTAGGTGCAGCTATACTGACAAAGCTGTGCTTTTACTGGAAGGCTTGTTTTGCTTCTGGGGGATGGCTTTACTTTACCAGTACAAAGTGCAGTAATGCTGGCACAGCTGTGTCCACACTAGGAGGGCTATGCCAGTATGTATTCCAGTAAAGGTATACCATCAAAGCCTTCCAAATGTAGATCTGGCTTTAATTTTAGGTTTGGCCTATGTATTCTGAGACACAAACATGTAGTTTAGTCATGGAGGAGAAAAGTGCTATTCTCCCATCTTGGATATTATCCTGTGTAGGAGCTGTTACGTGGCTTGTCTAAACACAGAAGTTACACTGGTTTAGTTAAACTGGTATAACTGTATGTGGACACTCTTTCATGTTTAAAACTGGCTTCCCGCAGTTTAGCTTACCCTGGTGGGTTTAAATCCAAATCAAGTTGCACTAATTTAACTAAATTTAACTTAGCACGTTTAGTTAAACTTGTGCAACTTCTGGGTGTAGACCAGACCATTGACACTTGTAGAAACCTCATCTTCACCCTGAATTGTCAGGATAGCTAAACAAGGAAAGCTAGGACAACAGATCTTGTTGGAGGAGATTTCCTCTATTGGATCTCTGAGTATTCAAGGAATGATTTGTCTTTTTAGGACAAAGACCTTTGCACTGAACTCCACATCTGTCCTCTTCAGAAATTCAGATTATTGCCATATCCTCACAATAAGAGCCTGGAATAGATTATTTATGAAACATTAAAAAAAAAAAAAAGCTGTCATATCTGTTCCAAATGGCACAGGGAATTTTTTGGGTCTATAACTTCTTCAAATTCTCTATTTTTGGTTGTGATGCCTTCAAATAACTACTGTCTGGCATTGCTAAACTGCTGGCCACCTGTGATTACTGAGATCAGTGTTATGACTAATTGATACCTGCACTCCTGACTCTACTATAACCTTGTCCTCTCCCGGGTGCCATGTTTAATCTAGATCCTAGATTGGGAGCTCTGTGAGGAAGGGCCTATCTTTGTACTTTTTGTTTGTACAGCATCTAGTACAATGGGGCCTTGATTGGGGACCTTTAGACACTACTGCAATAGAAATAATAAGGCCTGGTCTATGCTAGAAAATTAGGTTGGTTTAACTACATCGGTCATGGGTGTGAAAAATCCACACCCCTGAGTGGTGTAGTTAAGTTGACCTAAGTCCCCCTATCGACAGCTCTAGGTCAACGGAAGAATTATCTTGGGGAGATGGATGACCTGTGCCAGTGGGAGAATCCCTCCCACTGGCGTAGGTAGTTTCTACGCTGAAGCATTATAGTGGTGCAGATGCAGCATTTTAAGTGTAGACAAGCAAAACAGTTTCATGAAATATACATCAAATATCTGTCACAGATGGAAGAGATTCATTTTATCTGAGATCCTTATCACCAGTGATAATCTGTCACATTCAGATACTTTCCAAAGATGCAGGACACAGGCGCTCACATCTAAAATACAGGAAAAAATGGATAGCTCTAGATGTAAATGTTGGGGCAGCGACCCTCTGTGTTCGCTTTGTATAGCACCTACCACAAAGGGATCCTGGTCCATGACTAGGGCTCCTGGGTGTAGGCAATAGTAATAATCTCTTGGTGATGTGAATCATCTTCAAATCCATTCATAACGTTTCCCCCTATATGTGAAGGGTTGGGAGGCTTCAGATGGGTTGAAGGGAGATTTCCAAAAGCAACTGATGCTGAGCAAATAGAAAGCTTTCTAATGTGAGTCATGATGTTCTTCTCCTTTTGTCTGTGCTGTTGATCAAGCTATATACAGCATTGCACTGGAAAGACTGAGCAGCCACCAGCCACCAGTGGAATAGAATTGTTGATAGCAGTAAACATTAAGCAACAGCTTTTTAAATGGTTATGTTTCTGATTGCTCAGATGTTCTAATTCAGCATATCAATTTACTGATTTTAAAGATATGCTTATTTTAAACTACAATGATTGATTTGTGGTTAACCAAAAAGCTATACTACTCTGTGGCATTCATCGGTTCTTAACATGTTTTCTTATTGGGTACAACCTCTTTGATTCGTAGCACAGATGGAAGATGCTGGGGATTGATTCCATATGTGGTGTGTAATGCAAGTAATCCCAGCAGGATTCCCCGACTGGTTCTGTTTTTGTTTAAATTTAAGATCTTTTCTTCATTTAAACCATCTAACTTGCTGACTCTTAGCTGTTGTTCAGACGGTGTTTGCAGATGTTTTGTGCATTAGGTAGCTATGTTGAGGTGATATTATATCTAGCAGCTGGTCAAAAAGTTGTTTAATCTCTCATTGGAAAAACTATAGTTAAAATCCTTGTCTCAAAATTATACAGAAAAATGGCCAGACTGGATCTGTTCTCTCTTCTCCCCCCCCCTCCCCCCCCCCAGCTATTGGCATATCTGTGCCCACTTTGCTGGCCAAGTAGGAAAGTATATATAGTAAAAGCTGTTTTATCCGGCACTTGGCCAACCGGAAAGCTCTATAAACTGGCATTTCTGATCTTCATTGAAATTCAGGTTGATAGTCTGGTTGGCACGGGGCCGGCAGGGGGTTGGGGCGCGGGAGGAGGTGCGGAGTGCGGGCTCTGGGAGGGAGTTTGGGTGTGGGGGGGGGGTTGGGGTGCGGGAGGGGATGTGGGGTGTGGGCTCTGGGAGGGAGTTTGGGTGCGGGAGGGGGCTTGGGGACGGGAGGGGGTGTGGGGTGTCGGATCGAGGGTGCGCTCACCTCAGGCGGTTCCTAGACAGAGGTGCGGCAGGTGGCTCCCCACACTGCCCTCGCCCCGTGCGCTAACTCCGCAGCTCCCATTGGCTGGGAACTGCACCCAATGGGAGCTGTGGGGGCTGGGCCTGCGGGCGGAGGCAGCGCACAGAGCTGCCTGCTGCACCTCCGCATAGGAGCAGCCGGGACAGGTCGCCGCTTGCGGGCAGCTGCCCGAGGTGAGTGCCACCAGGATCCAGCACCCCCTCCCGAGCCACTACTGCACCCAACTCCCTCCCTCTTAGTTAACCGGCATTTTTCACGTACCGGCACCCCCCATGCCCCCAACATGCCGGATAAAACAGCTTTTACTGTATATGGATCTTCCAGGTTATCTTACAAAGCTGAAACTGTTTTTCTGGTTTATTTTATGTAATCAGTATTTTTTTTTTCTGAGTAGGAAAGGATACTACTGTACTGTAGGATGCCCAGGCAACTGCTAATCTCATAAATCACTATTATAAAAGAGCACTTTGTTTTAAATAATGCATTTGTGTTTGCTACATAAGATTCTTAAATGCAGTCTTTCTGGTTTACTATTTGAAAGCCTTTGGAAAATCTGCTTAATTCTCTGGTAGAATATTGAATGATCCATTCAGAACTTTTTTCTTTTGTCTAATTTTAACTTCTCCGAATAAATTTGGAAATTTTGAATTAAAAAGTCTGTAGTTAAAATATGTTGGTGGTTCCTTTATTTTTTATTTCCTCCCTTGGTCTACATAATATATAAGACCAATCTGTAAGGTTAAAACCAGCAGTTCTCAAACTGTGGCTGTGGACCATTGTACTCTGGAGAGAGCTGGCTGATCACGTGATGCGGGATGTTTTCTTGGTTTTCAGTTGTTAAATTGCCTTAAAGTCAGCTCCAGATACATCAAATACTTTCATGGTGTTACATAGAAATGTAAGTGATTTCTGTAGTTACGGAAAAGGTATTTTGCAATAATAAATGGTAGAGTAGGTAGGCCACAATGTGCTGTTTGTATATCATGGTGACTGTAAGCTTACAAAAAACGTAGGTGTAATTGTTCGGGTGTGTATGCAATCTGCACAAATGTGATTGGAGAGGTCTTTTGAGATGTGGTGAACACCCATTGAAATGGCTTGAGGTCTCCTGGTATGTACATGGGGAATAGCTCCATGATCTTGATTACCACTGTAAATGTGGTCAGCTTGTCGTAGTCAGTTAAAAGTATTCTATTGTAAAACAGATGTAAAATGATGCAAAATATTTTAATGGTTTTTTTTGGTGGGGGAGGGAAATTTACCACCAATTGGTAAACAGAAACATCTTTTGATTATTTTTGCTGTATTTTTATATAGAATTACGTACAAACAGTATTGAAATTATTCAAACTAATACTAAAATATAACTCAGATTCTTCTAAACCAAGACCCGAGGAGGTTGGATGGAATGGAATAAGCACAATCTACTTCCTGAATCAGTCTAAAAATTCCTTGTCCTTTCTAGAAAACAAATTGAATGAACTTCTGTACATTTCTAGGCCATGCATGCACATCCATATCTCACACAAATACCCCAACCCCTTGTTACATGTGTGGAGAGTGCCTAGCACAAGGGAGATGCTCTCTCTCTTACTGGGCCATTACATGTTGATGTAATACACTTAGACTTCTGTAAGGCATTTGACTTGGTACTGCATGATGTTTTAATTAAAAAAAACAAAAACTTGAATGAGATCAAATTAACATGGCACATAATTAAGGCTATGTTTTTGTCACTGATATTTTTAGTAAAAGTCATGGACAGGTCACGGGCAATAAACAAATTCACGGAGGCCTGTGACTTGTCCCTGACCTTCACTAAAAATATCCGTGACAAAAGGGGTAGGTGGGTTCAGTACCCACTGCTGCTGGGGCTCCTAGGTCCCCCACCGGGGTCCGGCTGGGCTGCAGTGGGGTCCCCTTGCCTCTGGGGCAGGTGGGAGCTGCAGAGTCCCCCAGCTGCCCGCCACCTGCCTGCTGTGGCTGGACAGCTGTGGGTTCCCCCCCCCCCCCCCAAGGTGGGGGCTGGGAGTTGTGTGGGTGGGGCTGGCTTGGAGCTCCAGCCCTGGGGCAGAAAATGTCACGGAAGTCAATGGAAGTCACGGATTCCGTGACCTCTGTGGCATAATCATAGCCTTATACATAATAAATAGATTAAAAAGTGGCTGACCGGTACCAAAATGTGACTGTAAACAGGAATCATCATCAAGTGGATGTGTTTCTAGTGGGGCCACACATGTGTTGGTTCTTGGCCCTATGTTAGTTAACATTTTTATCAATGTTCTGGAAGAAAACAAAATCATCACAGATTAAGTTTGCATTTTGCAGGTGACCTAAAAACTGGGGGACTGGTAAATAATGAAGAGGACAGGTAACTGATAGAGAACAATCTGGACCACTTGATAAGATGGGTACAAGGAAACAATGTGTGTTTTAATACAGCCAAATTATTATTTCTTATTATTTGTATTACTGTGGTGCCTACAAGCCCTCGTCATCGACCAGAATCCCATTGTTTTTTGTTGTACACAGAACACAAAGATGAAAATGTATACATATAGGGACAAAGAATGTAGGTCATAGAGTCCCCATCCTGTAAATATCTGAGAACAGTGACTCTGAAAAAGACTTGGTGGTTAATCAGCTGAACATGAGCTCCCCATGTGACTCTTTGGTGAAAAGGCTAACGTGATTCTTGGATGTGTAAAAACGGGGGAATCTTGAGTAAGAGTAGAGAGGTTATTTTACCTCTGTATTTGGCACTGGTGCGACTGCTACTGAACCACTGTTTAGTTCTGGTGTCAACAATTCAAGAAGGATGTTGAAAAATTGGAGAGGGTTCAGAGAAGAGCTATGAGAATGATTATAAAAGATTGAAAGACATGCCATCTAGCAGGGGTGGCCAAACTGTGGCTCCGGAGCCACATGCGTCTCTTCAGAAGTTAATATGCGGCTCCTTTTATAGGCACTAACTCCGGGGCTGGAGCTACAGGCGCCAACTTTCCAATGTGCCGGGGGGTGCTCACTGCTCTGCCACAGGCCCTGCCCCCACTCCATGTCTTCCTGCCCCTTCCCCTGAGCCTGCTATGCCCTCGTTCCTCTCCCCCTCCCCCCCCCCCGAGCCTCCTGCATGCCGAAACAGCTGATCGGGTGGTGCAGGGAGGGAGTGGGAGGCGCTGATCGGCAGGGCTGCCAGTGGGTGGGAGGCGCTGGGAGTGAGCGGGGCCGGGGCGGGGGGAACTGATGTGGGGCTGCTGATGTATTACTGTGGCTCTTCGTCAATGTACGGTGGTAAATTGACTCCTCCTCAGGCTCAGGTTGGCCACCCCTGCCATATAGTGATAGACTCAAGGAGCTGAATCTATTATCTTAACAAAGAGAAGGTTAAGAGATTACTTGATCACACTTTATAAGTACCTATGTGGGGAATAAATATTTGATAATGGTCTTTTCAGTCTAGCAGACAAAGATAACAAGGTCCAATGGGTGGAAGTTGAAGATAGACAAATTAACATTGAAAATAAGGTGCAGCATTTTAACAGGGTAATGAACCATTGGAATAATTTACCATGGGTTGTGGAGGATTCTCCATCACTGACCATTGTTAAATCAATATTGGATGTTTTCTAAAAGTAATGCTCTAGTTCAAACATGAATTATTTTAGGGAAGTTCTGTGGCTAGTGTTGTGCAAAAAGTCAGGCTAGATGGTAACAGTAGTTCTTTCTAGTCTTAGAATCCATGAATGTGTTCACTGTACCTAGCACAATGGGGATGACCTCTCTGACTGGGGCCTCAAAATGCTTCTTAAACATAATAAGTAACTCCTCCATGATACGCCGGTACATTTTGCTGCATGTCTTGGGGCAAGATTGAGCTTTTAGTATGTGGAATCACACCGCCTGTGGGTGATACATGGATTAAAGTCTTCTTTAGTTCTATTAGTATTAGTAATACTTTGCATTTTTGTGATTCCTTCTGTTGGATGATGATATTACTGAATTAAGCCCTAATGATAGTGCTGTGAGGTAAGGACTATTTCCCTTTGAGAGATGGGGAGACAGACACACAAAGTGTTTAATTGTACTTTCTCTCTATATATTTTAAGTATTAAAAATAAATCCAAGGTTCTAGTGACTATTTGTTAATACACCTCTACCCCGATATAATGCGACCCGATATAACACGAATTCGGATATAACGCGGTAAAGCAGCGCTCCCGGAGGGGTGGGGCTGCACGCTCCAGCGGATCAAAGCAAGTTCGATATAACGCGGTTTCACCTATAACGCGGTAAGATTTTTTGGCTCCCGAGGACAGCGTTATATCGGGGTAGAGGTGTATCAATTCATTCAGTATTCTGTGATGCCTGATGGATAAAAGATGAAATATTAAGAAATTACAGTAAATTTTGAATGAATAGTATGTGAGGCTCTGTTTCTTTCTGTGGCAAAATTATAACTCAGTTGAACTTTTGGCAGAAATAGTCACGAACTTAAATTCAGTTTTTGTCTGCTTCAGCATTTTATACTCTGAGGGCTCACTTTTATAAGTTGCTGTGTGCAGGTACCTGTGCAGAACCTCCTGAGGCCTAAAAGTGCAGGATCTGGGCCTAAGAATTTCTCTAATGGGCATTTTTAGTATTTTTATCCCCATTTGTATAACATTGGTGCATCTCAAATGGAGATAACAAAGGTGATAGCATTAAGAGAACACTGCAAACAGGTAGGATGGAGTCTTTGTTATATATATATATATATATATATATATTCCAACCAATGACCAACCAGGTTTAGGCAACTTTATATATATACCTTATATATATATAAAGTTGCCTAAACCTGGTTGGTCATTGGTTGGAACATTGGGCACTCTCAGAC
>QXTE01000053.1:3849220-4116354 GCA_003942145.1 Platysternon megacephalum
TTAGGCAACTTTATATATATACCTTATATATATATAAAGTTGCCTAAACCTGGTTGGTCATTGGTTGGAACATTGGGCACTCTCAGACTGAGGCTGCTGACCAGACCACTGAGAACAGCAAGTGTACTGCAATCTGCTGCCTGGAAAAATAGGTGATTGGGAACCTAACCTAACAAAACTTCCACACTCTCCTACATTTTGGTTTTATCTTTACTTTCAGAAAAGGGAGGCCCTGGCTGCTCCTGTACACCCATATGACTGTCTTTAAAATGAGAATTGCTGCATACAGAAGCCTTGTCCACTAGTGCTTTTCCTACCCTTTGTCTAGCATCAGTGCTAATCCACCAGTGGTAATGAAGGCACACAGATGTTTTTACCATGTTATTTTATAGACAGAGAAATTGTGAGAGAGAGGTGCAGTGACTTGTAGATGCGGTGTAATCCTAGAGTTAACATGGCCAACATGTTTTAAAACCCTGCCTATCCTAGTCTACGCTAAGTGCCAAACTGTATTGTATTTTAACTTACAAGTTAAAATATGTTAACAATATGCTTTAAAACACAGTGCTTTGTCTGAGTAAAACTACTAGTACTGGTAAAAAATATGCACAGCAGCAAGTACACGTCCTAAAAAGGAAGGTGGAACATCGTGGGTTTGTAGGCTCTTAAAATCAATTATCCAAATTTAAATGTTTTAAATGGTAAAATCTCTGTATTAGCCTCCTTTTACTATTTATTTTAAATTAATAATTGAGTAAAGAAAGTTTCACATGTGTGGTGGTATTGGCTAGATTACTATGAAAAGATAAATAAAATTTCCTCAGTGTATAAATCAAAGTCTAATCAAATATATTTAAACTGAAGGCTTTTGAATGTATTTCCCTTTGTGTATCTTGGCCTTATTGGGTAAAGGAAAATTCACACTTTAGTGAGCAATATTTATTACTGCTGTCTGTTTGTTCTATGCAGCTAATGAATCTACATATTTTGCAATGGTTAAATAAGGTATGGTGTCTTCTCTGTAGTGGCTGTGGGCAGCTGCATCCTATTATTTCTTGAATGAAATATCAACAAAGGCATGTTTCATTCAGTGAAGAATTTGATCTTGCTAACAAATAGTGACAGATGGAATTGTGTAGTTACCTTGGTGGTGTGTAAGAGGGTAAAATAATCTTGTTAATATCTTTCTCAGCAAAAAATTGAAGAAAGACTATGTTTAAGGACAAAAATATATTCTTTTTCTCCATTGTCTCTTTGAATTGATCTATAATCTTGTTAATCTTTAATATGGTTCCTTTTGGCACAATATGTAGATTTTACAGAATCACTTAAAACCACAATGTGAGTATTAAAATGTAGTTGTGAATAACGTTAAAGTTGTGACACAAAAGCCAGGATGTACAAGGTTGAGGAAACATCTTGCTGTACCTGTTATCATGATGTTATATTAGTAACTTACATTTCTGCTTTGAATCTCTTTTTTTGGCTAACTGTTTTATTGCAACAACCTCAACTTAATAAAATATTATTTCTATTTTAATCTTCTAATATGTAAATTTTCCCTTTGTATATCTGTCAATTGTTAGTGTACATAATTAAAAAAAAGTGTATTACGGCTCTATCTGTAATATATAGTTTTATTTTTTCCCTACAAATGTACACTAAAATGAGATTTGGTGCCTGGATTCCTATTAACGGTTCCATTGATTCCTTTTCTCTCTCAAATTTTATTAGATAAAATCTGATCTACAAACGAACTGTTAGGATATAACATTTTAAAAAATAGATCAGTTAAAATAGTATTTACAGTTGCATGATATTTGGCTTTATTTAAAAAAAAATGTAGACTTGGTTAATGTGGATTGGTGTCTTTTGTGAAATATTTTTTGTGGAAGAAGTGGGGTGAAGAATCATTAAGAATCTGTATTCACTGTTTTCATAATATCCAGATATCTAGACTGACATGACTGTATTGAAAGGATTTAAGAATAGCTATTAGGGCTGTCAATTAATTGCAGTTAACTCATGATTAACTAAAAAAAAATTAATCACGATTAATTTTTTAATCATTAATTTTTTTAGTTAAATCGCACTGTTAAACAATAGAATACCAATTGAAATTTATTAAATATTTTTGAATGTTTTTCCACATTTTCAAATATATTGATTTAAATTACAACACAGAATACAAAAAGAACAGGAGTACTGTGGCACCTTAGAGACTAACAAATTTATTTGAGCATAAACTTTCATGGGCTACAGCCCACTTCATCAGATGCATAAAATGGAACATATAGTAAGAAGATATATATACATACAGAGAACATGAAAAAGTGGAAGTAGCCATACCAACTGTAAGAGGCTAATTAATTAAGATGAGCTGTTAGCAGCAGGAGAAAAAAAACACGTTTGTAGTGATAATCAAGATGGCCCATTTTAGACAGTTGACACTTTATATTATTTTTATTACAAATATTTGCACTGTAAAAATGATAAACAAAAGAAATAGTATTTTTCAATTCCTCTCATACAAATACTGTAGTCAATCTTTGTCCTGAAAGTGAAACTTAGAAATGTAGATTTTTGTTGTTGTTACATAACTGCACTCAAAAACAAAACAATGTAAAACTTCAGAGCCTAGAAGTACACTCAGTCCTACTTCTTGTTCAGCTAAGACAAACAAGTTTGTTTACATTTACGGGAGATAATGCTGCCGGCTTCTTATTTACAATGTCACCTGAAAGTGAGAACAGGTGTTCTCATGGCACTTCTGTAGCCGGCATTGCAAGGTATTTACATGCCAGTTATGCTCAATATTCATATGCCCCTTCATTCTTTGGCCACCGTTCCAGAGGACATGCTTCCATACTGATGACGCTTGTTAAAAAAATAATGCGTTAATTAAATTTTGGCTGAACTCCTTATGGGAGAATAGTATGTCTCCTGCTCTGTTTTACACTCATTCTGCCATATATTTCATATTATAGCAGTCTTGTATGATGACCCAGCACATGTTCGTTTTAAGAACACTTTCACTGCAGATTTGACAAAACACAAAGAAGGTACCAATGTGAGATTTCTAAAGATAGCTAAAGCACTCAACCCAAGGTTTAAGAATCAGAAGTGCCTTCCAAAAACTGAGAGGGACGAGGTGTGGAGTATGCTTTCAGAAATTTTAAAAGAGCAACATTCTGATGTGGAAACTACAGAACCTAAACCACCAAAAAGAGAACCTCAACCTTCTGCTGGTGGCCTCTGACTCAGATGATGAAAATGAACATATATCGGTCCACACTGCTTTGGATCATTATTGAGTAGAACCTATCATCAGCATGGACGCATGTCCTCTGGAATTGTGGTTGAAGGTGAAGGGACATATGAATCTTTAGCACATATGGCACGTAATTATCTTGTGATGCTGGCTACAACAGTGCCATGTGAACGCCTGTTCTCACTTTCAGGTGACATTGTAAACAAGAAGCGGACAGCATTATCTTCCGTTTATGTAAACAAACTTGTTTGTCTGAGCGTCTGGCTGAACAAGAAGTAGGAATGAGTGGACTTGTAGGCTCTAAAGTTTTACATCTTTATTTTTGAATGCAGTTTTTTTTTGTACATAATTCTACATTTGTAAGTTCAACTTTCATGATAAAGAGATTCCTTTACAGTACTTGTATTAGGTGAATTGAAAAATACTATTTCGTTTTTTACAGCACAAATATTTGTAATAAAAAACAAATATAAAGTGAGCACTGTACACTTTGTATTCTGTGTTGTAATTGAATTAAATATATTTTAAAATGTAGAAAACATCCAAAAATATTTAAATAAATTGTATTCTATTATTGTTTAATCACGCGATTAATCACAATTAATTTGTTTAATCGCTTGACAGCCCTATTAGTTACAGTACCTTTGTTATTCTTACAGAGTTCAGTGTAACAGCTAAACAGTTCTTTATCAAAGTTTCTCAACAACACAATTGTGAAAAATAATGCAGGCTACATTTCTCAGATTTCTGGATAGCCATTGTTGCACAATTAGCATACAGGACAGCTGGACTAAGATTGTTGCAGGTACTTGAACTCATTTATTCCCATGCTTAAATTTGATGTAAAGTTTTGTATGTGACTGGTTCAGTTACCATAAAACTGTACCCAAAAACTGTACAACTCATGCATTTTGGTGGAAGAGACTATTAGTGTAATACAGATGCCTGTCAGAAAAAATTCAGAATAGAGTACCCTACAAGATTGCTTTCAAAAGCTGTAGCTGTCATTTTTTCTGATGTGTATTTAATACAGACGCCCCCCCGGGTTATGCAAACCCAATTTATGCAAATCTGCACTTACGGAAAAAGTTCCGTAAGCTAGAAATAGGAGGTGTGTGGTGGTTTTTTTTTTTTGCGTAATTGTCGGGTATACCTTTCCGACTTACGCAAAATTCGAGTTATGCAGGGCGTTCTGGAACGCTTGCGTAAGTCGGGGAGCGTCTGTATGTGGTTTAGCATAATTTCAGAAGCCAGGTTTAAATACAGTCAGTCCTTGGCTATACTTGGACCTAAACTGTGTTCGACTGTATCAGTGGCTGGCATCCATTATCAGCCTGTAGTTTAGGCCCTGATCTTGAAAGATGATCCCTCTGGGAGAACCCCATTGACTTCATTGGGTCGCTACAAGGGCACAGGAGTTTGTCTAGGCTGGCTTGTAGAATAAGGATTATAGCTAATGTAGAAAAGACCTAGGAGGGAAGTGAGGAGGGAGGACATGAGTAATGGTAATAATACCACATGATAGCTATGTGCACAGTTTGATAGTTATTTCAGATTTAAAAACATTATTCATGACTACTGCTTAATGTAACCATCCATATTAGCTGGCTTCTTGTATGCTCTCTTCCCCTCTCCGTCATTCTTATGTCCCTGGTTGGATGTTTGTGTACATTATGGATGAATCCTGGCCCCACTGAAGTTCATGGCAAAATTCTCATGGACTTCAGTGTGGTCAGGATTTCACTTTGACTTCCACCAGTTCTAAAATGCAGACATGGCCAGAGTCTTCCAGGAAAAAACAGTAGAGAAGACTGGAATTTGTAATGTAAAAAAATAAAAATCAGACTTTTTTGAAAGAGAGAAGTTTCATGCCTCTGTATATTCTAAATTAGAAAAAAAGGGCGCACACTTTTTTTTTTCTGCTTTGCAGGTCACCTTTTAAAGTGAGAGCTAGCAAAAAGGAAAAAAAAAGTACCTTTCTTCTGAAAAAAGACTTTTTATCCAAGGACTGAAACACTGATTCATAGCCTTTTTTTTTTTTTTTTTTTTTTTTTTTTTTTTTTTTTTTTTTTTTTTTTTTATNAATAAACTTTATAAAATAAAACCTCCAACCCTTTTGCTTCTGAGCCTAATTTTTCAAAAGTGTTTAGAATCTCAATTTTTGAGTTTGACTTGAAGCACTTTTAAAGGGGGTCTGACTTGCAGAAAGTGCTGAGAACCTAGTCTCTGAAAATTGAGCCCTTTTAAAGTGTCTCAATCTATGCCTTGGATTTTAAACTGCAACATTTCACAAGATGCAAGCAGTTTCCTAGCATATGGTACCACAATTCCAGCTATGATCTCTTGAGGAAAGTAGATTCTTTTCCCTTTCATCTCTCTAGTGATCCTCTTCTCCTCACAGTACACTTGCATAGTGCTGCAATAAGTGTCTGATTCTCATTAGGTTTTGGAGATTTATGGGAGGCATTTGGCAGAATCCTAGTGTTCCATATTAATAACATTCTAGCTATAGTAGACTATTAAAATTTAATGAATGTAAAGTGTAGACTTTAATTCAGAGACTAAAGAATTAATTCAAAATATTAGTGAGAAAGGGTAGATAATACACCTCTACCTCGATATAACGCTGTCCTCGGGAGCCAAAAAATCTTACCGCGTTATAAGTGAAACCGCGTTATATCGAACTTGCTTTCCTCGGAGCACTGCTTTACCGTGTTATCCGAATTCATGTTATATCGAGTCGCGTTATATTGGGGTAGAGGTGTATTGACAACATTTGTAAAATAGGTTAACTTGCGTCATGATGTATTGTCTATCTTAGAGGTGCTTTAGGGCCTATGTGTTTTGAGACTTTTGAAGGATAAATCCGACAGCTGAAGTCCGAGATGACTATTTTGAAACAAAAGTCCCTAACGATACTTTACTTGTTTTTAGTAATTTATTAACTTGGTAAAATTCAGATACTGATACAGTATACCAAACAACCATTTTTGGTGAAGTCTAATCTTTCTTCCCAAATTACTATGCAGCTGCCTCATCAATATCTCACTGTTTGTACATCACATATCTAAAAAGGGCCTGTTCCAAAATAGTATGTTTTACTTATGCCTATACATTAAGAAATGTTTTAAGCCCAAAATGTCAATGGGTGAAAATTTACCTGCGAGTGGAAGAATAGTTATTTCTGGTAAGAGTTTTGTTTTAATTTCTGAGCAAAAAATTTTCGTGCTGGGACTGATTAGAACCCATGTGGAGTTGGACAGATGGTGCCATGTGTAATTTTCTAAAATTGTAGCTTTAGAACCAAATGCTCATTTCAGTCATGAAGGAAGCCTGCCCTAACTACTACACCTCTACCTCAATATAAAGCTGTCCTCGGGAGCCAAAAAATCTTACTGCATTATAGGTGAAACCGTGTTATATCGAACTTGCTTTGATCCACCGGAGTGCGCAGCCCTGCCCCTCCGGAGCACTGCTTTACCGCATTATATCAGAATTCGTGTTATATCGGGTCGCGTTATATCGGGGTAGAGGTGTACTAATAAAAAGATGCAAATGGCTAGTCTTCTATGACAAATATATAAACATAAGTCTTGGCACCAACATTTGCAGAACTAACCAAATACTGTAGTACAAATCTTAAAAAAGAACGAGGAGTACTTGTGGCACCTTAGAGACTAACACATTTATTTTGGCATAAGCTTTCGTGGGCTAAAACTCACTTCATCAGATGCATGCAGTGGAAAATACAGTAGGAACATATATACACACAGAGAACATGAAAAAATGGGGGTTGCCATACCAACTCTAACGACTAATCAATTAAGGGGGGCTATTATCAGCAGGAGAAAAAAAACTTTTGTAGTGATAATCAGGATGGCCCATTTCAAACAGTTGACAAGAAGGCATGAGTAACAGTAGGGGAAAAATTAGCATGGGGAAATAGTTTTTACTTTGTGTAATGACCCATCCATTCCCAGTCTTTATTCAAGCCTAATTTAATGGTGTCCGGTTTGCAAATTAATTCCAGTTCTGCAGTTTCTAGTTGGAGTTTGTTTTTGAAGTTTTTTTGTTGGAGAATTGCGACTTTTAGGTCTGTAATTGAGTGACCAGGGAGGTTGAACTGTTCTCCGACTGGTTTTTGAATGTTACAATTCTGGACGTCTGATTTGTGTCCATTTATTCTTTTGCGTAGAGAGTGTCCGGTTTGGCCAATGTACATGGCAGAGGGGCATTGCTGGCACATGATGGCATATATCACATTGGTAGATGTGCAGGTTAACGAGCCTCTGATGGTGTGGCTGATGTGATTAGGTCCTATGATGGTGTCCCTTGAATAGATATGTGGACAGAGTTGGCAATGGGCTTTGTTGCAAGCATAGGTTCCTGAGTTAGTGTTTTTTGTTGTGTGCTGTGTGGTTGTGGGTGAATACTCATTCATCCCTGGTCACTCAATTACAGACCTAAAAGGCGCAATTTTCCAACAAAAAAACAGACTCCAACGAGAAACTGCAGAACGGGAATTAATTTGCAAACTGGACACCATTAAATTAGGCTTGAATAAAGACTGGGAATGGATGGGTCATTACACAAAGTAAAAACTATTTCCCCATGCTAATTTTTTCCCCTACGTTACTCACGGCTTCTTGTCAACTGTTTGAAATGGGCCATCCTGATTATCACTACAAAAGTTTTTTTCCCGCCTCCTGATAATAGCCCACCTTAATTGATTAGTCTAGTTAGAGTTGGTATGGCAACACCCATTTTTTCATGTTCTCTGTGTATATACTATATCTTCCTACTGTATTTTCCACTGCATGCATCCGATGAAGTGGGTTTTAGCCCACGAAAGCTTATGCCCAAATAAATTTGTTAGTCTCTAAGGTGCCACAAGTACTCGTTCTTTTTGCTGATACAGACTAACACGGCTACCACTCTGAAACAAATCTTAAAGGCATTCTTTGGTACCATGTCATTTTATCCTTGATCATACTTACCTGCTTCTTTAGATGGTAATGGCAAGACACAGGCTTGATCCATCTGTCACTGATTTCAATGGCACAGGATTGGATCAGTGGTTCTCAACCAGGGGTATGCGTACCCCTGGGGGTAAGCAAAGGTTTTCCAAGGGATACATCAACTCTTCTAGATGTTTGCCTAATTTTACAACAGATTACATAAAAAGCAGTCTAGCGAAGTCAGTAGAAGCTAAAATTTCATACAGACAATGACTTGTTATACTGCTCTATATACTGTACACTGAACTTAAGTACAATATTTTATAATTATATGATAAAAATGAGAAAGTAAGCACTTGTTTGGTAATAGTGTGCTTTGACACTTTTGCATTTTTATGCCTGATTGTGTAAGCAAGTAGCTTTTAAGTGTGGTGAAATTTGGGGGTACGCAAGACAAATTAGACTTCTGAAAAGGGGTACAGTAGTGTGGAAAGGTTGAGAGCCACTGCTCTAGATGATCTGTAGTAGATATATTCCCTGTATTGCTGTGTGTGGTATCTAACTGTCTCCCTGTCCATTATGGGTGGTAGCTCTTTTTATATCTTTGGCTTTGTCAGGATCTTACGGCTGGTTAATTTTGAACATATTTGGACACCATGTTTTGAGTTCTTGCATATGTGGCAACAAGGCCCTATACAACTCCCACTTTAAGATCTGTATTATGTTGGTGGAGAAGTCTGCATAGATATATCTGCATGAATCTGTGCGCTGAAATTTGTTTGCAACAGAAAAATGTGGAATTCACATTTTTACAGAGAATCTTCAGGTTTCTACATTTTGTGGGAAAAAACCCCCATATACAGTGGAACCCCAATTATCCAATTTAATCAGGACTGGGGCCAGATCAGATAATCAGGAGATTGGGCAGGGCTCCTGCTGTCAGCTTAAAAATTATATATATATAATTATATAAAATACCAGTAAAATGTGTTCAACTGACACCTATATATACTGTGGCTAGGGAAACTAAAGTTCAGCATTTCATTTTAATCATGGAAAAACGTGGATTTTTATTTTTTTATTGGAGAATTTTTTTTAATCTCTGAAAACTAAGATGCTTGCTCATCAGTGAGCTGCCTCGTAGAGTTAGATTGCAGCTCAATTCCTATGAAGGCTTGCTTTATTTAAAATTGGAAACAGAGTGGCTGTGATAAAATTGCATCTAGAAAATGTGTGGCGTTTTATTGTTGCTTGTTTGCATTCCCTTAAGCTTTTTTTTTTTTTTTAAGTAGCATGTACATCTTCCTCTCTTTAAATGAGGGCACAACAAACTCATGCTTTTTTGGGTAGCTGTAATGCTGGCTGATGCTTGATGGCTTTTTAAAAACCTAGACAGAATGCCATGAGCATTTAAAAACTTTCCAGACGAAATGTTGGAAGGAAAGTTAGGGAGAAAACATTGCTGAGATTTCCTCAAACTTAAGAAGCTGACTTTGCAAGCATTTCTGACAGATTTCTATTGAGCTATAGGTTTGAAGAATAGTTTCTTGGCTCCCTTTGTGCTGTAAATGTGTTGCCTCCTGGCAGAACATTTCATAAAAAGCTGTTTTCAAAGAACAGCTAATTGTAATTACGTTAATGGAGGCATTTTTGATCTTGAGTGATGAGAGTTGACTAATCAGAATGGAGGTCATTCTTTCTGTTTGGTGAAGGATTGTTAAGAGTTGATCATAGTGATCCATAAAATCCAACATCAGTTAACTTTCTGCATATAACAACTGGTTTCAGAACATTACTACCCTGCACTTTAATCTTCAAGCCTTCTTCATTGTTACGTGGAAGTTGCTATATTCTATTTTAACAGGTGTATATTCCATAGTCAACTAGCCTTGACAGGTATTAGTGCTGATTTCTTACCACACCAAGTTCTATTAATTGCATTAGCACTAATTTAAAATGGAGAATGTTTCTTTGAACAGAATCTGTTTGATTTTAAATATTTGTATGTAGTGGAATTATGTAAGATGCACATAATTTCCCTGGTGTGTCAGTACTTAATCAGTCTTCCATCATTTTCAGAATTCCTGAAACTGTTCTTGGCCAGCTGTAGGTGAATCACTGTAGGTAATCAATTTTTTATTTGTTTTAAGATTGTCCTAAAAAGCCACATCTGTATCGAATACATATTTATAGGAAAACTATCAGTGGCAGATGATTTGAAGATGAGAAAACAAACTTAAACTATTGCTCTGTAACCATTCCAGAGTAAAAGGAGTTTGACTACTGGTTCGTTAATTTTTTTGGGGGGGAGAGAGCTGGAGGGGAGATCAGTAGGACTGACCTGAAGCCCAGGGAAACCTGTCTGTTTCTTTAGAAGCAGGAGTTGTGCAACACCATTTTTTTTGGGGGGGGGGCGGGGGAGGTAGCAGCCAGTAAAACTGGTGTCTAATACTGCAACGTGTGAGTGAGTATTCCTAAATTATTCATTACCTTGTTTATCATGAATAATAATGTGTCTTTGCTTCCGACTCATGCTGGTTTCTTCACTCTTTTTATGCTCTTGGCAAACAGGATGTTCAGATGAACCTGTTTAGATTCCCAAGACCACTTTAATACTTAGAATTCTTTACTTTCTATAGTAGAACCTCGCTAATGAGTAGGAAGGGGAAACACAATGCATGTTATTGAATGCCAAAGGAGATCAGTGCAAGTGACCCCAGGCTCCCTGATCCTGAAGTTCTTGCTTCAACACTGGGAGCATGCAGCAACTATCTATGATTTCACTCCTTGGCATGGCTCGTTGCCTCCTGGAGCACAGGAGCGCCGGCAGCTTTTTTAGCGCCCTAGGTGGCGGAAGGTCCCACCCCCGAAATGCCGCCCCCGACAGAGGCGGCAGAAGGTCCTGCCCCCAAAATACCACCGACGACCGGGGTGGCTGGCGCCCCCCAAATGTTAGCGCCTTCGGCGACCGCCTAGGTCGCCTAATGGGTTGCGCCGGCCCTGCTGGAGCATTGAGGCAGAGGCTTACTGAAGAACATGGGAATGGGTTAGCAGTCTTTCTAAAGGCTTCCCTGCCTCCCCTCTTGTGTATCTTTTTACATTCTCTTTGTAGCCCCAGCAAAACTGCCAGACAGCTAAGAGCTTGGTCATTCTGCATTTCTCTGCCTTATTACCAAAAGGAGGAAGAAACTGCTTCTGCTAGGAAGAGGAAACAGCATCACTCCTACATTTAGTAAAGTTCTATAACCCTTTCCTGGGTGTTACCCCAGAGCCATGGAAGGGTTTGGGGACATTCTCTAGCCTTTTCCCCTGTTGGAACATGGAGAATATAACTCCTATGAAACTACCTCTAACACAACAGCAGTTACTGTTCTAACCATGGAGTGAATGAAGCCTCTTCTTCACCTATTTTGAGTCGCTTTTAGCAAGGTCACCATATTCTCCTTATTCAAATACTCCAGAAACTCGCTTTTGTGGAAATGAGGTAGTCCTCTTTAATTAAAAAGTTCTTTTAACAGAATCCTCAAGATATGCCCATGCTTAACTGGGTAACGGTGTAGTCTTATTGGAACCCTGATTCTACCTCACTCCTTCCCTACTTTTTCTTTATCCTTACTTGTTATCCCATCTAAAACTTAGGTTGTAAGTTCTTTGGAGAAAATGCTTTTATCTTTTTCTATAAAGAGTCTTGACCTTAGCTTTAGGGCAGTGTAAGAATAATTTATAGCATTCTGTTCTGTGAACAATAAACTTGGAAATCAACTTTTCACTGTGGCTTTGCAATGTAATCAATTGGGAAATAGTGAGGTTCTAGCATACTGCACCTTTGAGAATTTGTGTACTTAAATATAGTTTGTGCGATGACGATATCATGACTTTATAAAATAGAGAATACATAATGGAATGGTGTGATATAGAGGTATTATCAGCATGAGTTTGGGATGCTCACATTACTGACAAGTGATGAAGCTGCAAATGAGTTGTGCAGGTCATTGTGCTGCCTAGCCTGGTGCTGGTAAAAGAGGGCTTTTCCTGCACTGGCATGTACCTAGATAATAGGGTTGCCAACTGTTTAATCACAGGGGGCAGGGCGGTGGGTACAGGAGGGTTGGGGTGCAGGCTAGGGAAGGGGGTTGGATACAGGAGGGGTTTCGGATTGCAGGCTCTGGTTGGCCGGTGCTTACCTCAGGTGGCTCCCGGAAGCAGTGGCATGTCAGGCAGAGGCTCCTAGGCTCACGGGCGGCCAGGAGGCTCCGCGCACCATTCCTGCCTGCAAGCACCACCCCCGCAGCTCCCATTGGCCACAGTTCCCCGTTCCCAGCCAATGGGAGCTGTGGAGTCGGCACTCCGGGTGTGGGCAATGCAGAGAGACCCCCGGCCATGCCTCCTCCTAGGAGCCGCTGCCGGACATGCTGGCTGCTTCCAGGAGTGGCGCAGAGCCAGGGCAGGTAGGGAGCCTGCCTTAACCCTGCTGCACCGCTGACCGGACTTTTAGCGGCCTAAAATTTCTCAGATTGGCTTCAGTAGCCTCTGAGATTGAGCCTGATTCCAGGAGACTCCTGGAGAAACTGGAAGGATTGGCAACCCTTCTAGTTAATCCCCCCCATCTTGTTACCTGGGCGGGAATGGGTCAGTGTCCCCTCATTGACCTGGTCTGTTGTTGCAGTGGAAACAATTGTTGCCTGGCTCTCTAGCCCTTAAATGGGCACACACCTTTTCCAAAAAGCCAGACAACGCCCCCCTGTGAGGTGAGGTCAGTCTAAACAAGTGCTAATAAAACCTCTGTACCACGCAGCCATGAATTCAATAGGTCGCTTAATTTAAATTAACTTTCTTAGTAATTAGTCTAGAGTTGTACTTTTGCTCCCTGTTGGAATTATCATTTTCATTTCCTGCCTTACTATCCTATGTCCAACTGTACAGGCATCTCAGGGATAGAGAAATTACAACAAAGTTTTAAAATCCTTTAAATAGAACTAAAATGGCTTTTCTCTACACAGTAAAGTCATTGTTCTAAAGCCTGAAATCTTAGGGGATGTACCAAGGTTAGAAAGGGGGATTCCTGTTCTTCTAACAGCATAAAGCACTTTTTTCTAACAGGAATAAATTGCACAGAAGTGGTTTCTAAACTTCCTATTGATCCAGCACTTGATTATTCATAGTGTGAGGGGAAGAAAGTATTTTGTTGACAAGCTGTCTGACTGAAGTTCTTGTTTTTGCTTTGTTTAAACCAGGTCTGATGGCTGTTTGGAATGATGTAACTTATGGTGAGGATGGATTAATGGGCAGAATGCAGATTAGTTTAACATGATAAATGTATCAGAGGGGTAGCCGTGTTAGTCTGGATCTGTAAAAGCAGCAAAGAATCCTGTGGCACCTTATAGACTAACAGACGTTTTGCAGCATGAGCTTTCGTGGGTGAATACCCACTTCTTCGGATGCAAGTAGTGGAAATCTCCAGGGGCAGGTATATATATGCAAGCAAGAAGCAAGCTAGAGATAACGAGTTTAGTTCAATCAGGGAGGGTGAGGCCCTGTTCTAGCAGTAGAGGTGTGAAAACCAAGGGAGGAGAAACTGGTTCTGTAGTTGGCAAGCCATTCATAGTCTTTGTTTAATCCTGAGCTGATGGTGTCAAATTTGCAGATGAACTGAAGCTCAGCAGTTTCTCTTTGGAGTCTGGTCCTGAAGTTTTTTTGCTGCAGGACGGTGACCCTAACATCTGCTATTGTGTGTCCAGGGAGGTTGAAGTGTTCTCCTACAGGTTTTTGTATATTGCCATTCCTAATATCTGATTTGTGTCCATTTATCCTTTTCCTTAGAGACTGTCCAGTTTGGCCTATGTACATAGCAGAGGGGCATTGCTGGCATATGATGGCGTATATTACATTGGTGGATGTGCAGGTGAATGAACCAGTGATGGTGTGGCTGATCTGGTTAGGTCCTGTGATGGTGTCGCTGGTGTAGATATGTGGGCAGAGTTGGCATCGAGGTTTGTTGCATGGATTCGTTCCTGAGTTAGAGTTACTTTGGTGCGGTGTGCAGTTACTGGTGAGAATGTGCTTCAGGTTAGCAGGTTGTCTGTGGGCGAGGACTGGCCTGCCACCCAAGGTTTGTGAAAGTGTGGGATCATTGTCCAGGATGGGTTGTAGATCTCTGGTGATGCGTTGGAGGGGTTTTAGCTGGGGACTGTATGTGATGGCCAGTGGAGTCCTGTTGGTTTCTTTCTTGGGTTTGTCTTGCAGTAGGAGGCTTCTGGGTACACGTCTGGCTCTGTTGATCTGTTTCCTTATTTCCTCGTGCGGGTACTGTAGTTTTGAGAATGCTTGGTGGAGATTTTGTAGGTGTTGGTCTCTGTCTGAGGGGTTAGAGCAGATGCGGTTGTACCTCAGTGCTTGGCTGTAGACAATGGATCTTGTGGTGTGCCCGGGATGGAAGCTGGAGGCATGAAGGTAGGCATAGCGGTCGGTAGGTTTTCGGTATAGGGTGGTATTAATGTGACCATCACTTATTTGTACTGTGGTGTCCAGAAAGTGGACCTCCCGTGTAGATTGGTCCAGGCTGAGGTTAATGGTGGGGTGGAAGCTGTTGAAATCTTGGTGGAATTTTTCCAGAGTCTCCTTCCCATGGGTCCAGATAATGAAGATGTCATCAATGTAGCGTAGGTAGAGAAGGGGCGTGAGTGGACGGGAGCTGAGGAAGCGTTGTTCCAGGTCGGCCATAAAAATATTGGCATATTGTGGGGCCATGCGGGTGCCCATAGCGGTGCCACTGATCTGGAGATACATATTGTCATCAAATTTGAAATAGTTGTGTGTGAGGATAAAGGCACAGAGCTCAGCAACCAGTTGTGCTGTGGCATCATCAGGGATACTGTTCCTGACAGCTTGTATTCCATCTGTGTGTGGGATGTTTGTGTAGAGAGCCTCTACATCCATGGTGGCTAGGATGGTGTTTTCTGGAAGGTCACCAATGCTTTGTAGTTTCCTCAGGAAATCAGTGGTGTCACGGAGATAGCTGGGAGTGCTGGTGGCATAGGGTCTGAGTAGAGAGTCCACATATCCAGACAGTCCTTCAGTGAGAGTGCCAATGCCCGAGATGATGGGGCGTCCAGGATTTCCGGGTTTGTGGATCTTGGGTAGTAGATAGAATAACCCTGGTCGGGGCTCTAAGGGTATGTTGATTTGTTCCGGTGTTAGTGTAGGGAGTGTCCTGAGTAGATGATGCAGTTTCTTAGTGTATTCCTCAGTGGGATCTGAGGGAAGTGGCCTGTAGAATTTGGTATTGGAGAGTTGTCTGGCGGCCTCCTTTTGGTAGTCAGACCTGTTCATGATGACTACAGCACCTCCTTTATCAGCCTCTTTGATTATAATGTCAGGATGGTTTCTGAGGCTGTGGATGGCATTGCGTTCTGCACGACTTAGGTTATGAGGCAAGCGATGTTGTTTTTCCACAATTTCTGCCTGTGCACGTCGGCGGAAGCATTCAATGTATATGATAAATGTAGTTTCTCATGCATTTTGTGTGTGTGTGCGCGAGAGAGAGACATACACAGAAATGTACCTACATAGTTAAAATCATAGACGTTTTCACTGTGCAGCTGCAAAGTGGAAAGAGCTGACCTACCTCCCCCTCCAAAACTTGAGCCATGCAGTGTGTTCAGGAACAAAAGGTCCAAAGGCCAGAGCATTGGTCTTGCTGCGCCTTGGTTGTGGCCTGTGGTTTGTTTTAATGTTATGGTTTTCCTGGAATATGTAGTTGACTTCCTAAACTGTTCTCTTTGTGTAGTCCAGGCCACATGGTTCTTCGTAGGATTTCAGTTTTTAAAAACATTCACATAGAAAGAGCTGACTATCAATCATTTAATGTGCCTTTTATAAAAATGATTTTTCCCTTCACCTTTTGTTAGCTTTGTGGGTTACTTTGACAGAAAAGATTTCTGAATGATCAGTGTACATTTTGCAAAACGGTATTAAAAATTAATTGGGCATTTGTTACAATTCAGCTGTTAAAATTACCTGACAGAAGCAATGATAATACTTCAGTTGAAACTCTGTTCTCTGTGCCTCTGGTGGTGAAAGAAAAGAATGTTTGAAATTCGCCTAGGATTTCTAGTGTGCAGTGTAATGTATAAGAATTCTAGTGATATTGTATTATAATGTCAGAGGGGTAGGGGTGTGTGTGTGTGTGAGAAGAGGGGTAGGGAAAGGAACCAAAGGGGTCTTTTTAGCAGGTGCTTGAGAATGTGCTTGATGGTTTTGGCATTGCTGGGAACCTGGAGTTCAGTAAGCTAGATTTTTAGTTTCATTAGTAGATCTGACACACTTTTCATTTTTCTTGATTACTATATTTTCAGATTTCTTTGAACCAAGAGTTTTCTTTAAATGATTTTCATAAAAAACCATGCATTGAAATATGCTTTTTTGGATGGTGTGCCTGAGGGATTATGTTGCATCTGTCAACTTTGATTTCAAGGAATTTTAGCTTTTTTTCCCTTCAGTTAGTGTTTTGGAGAAACATTTTCTTTAAACTTTATTAATTGAAAAGGTTCATGCTTACTTTAATATGTAACTAATTTAAAACGCCTTATGCTAATACAATCGGTGGTCCTTGAGGGACTGATTTTGTCTCCATATGCAGAAGCCACTTTAAATCCCTCTCCTCAGACTGTATAGTTGTCATGCAGAATTTTTTTTTCTGAAAGGTAACAGAATTGCTCCTGCATCAGTTTTGTTTGAGCTCATTGAAGACAGACATGTAATGATCTGTAGTGATGAAACCTGTTGGAAATCTAGAGAAGCAGCTGGTGTCTTTGATCTTGCTAACTAGCAATGATTCAAGTGTTACAGATTGTGAAGGAGCTAGTGTCGCCAGCAAGACGTAGAACAGATGCTGTGAAGAAAGGTAGGAGCAGCATTGAAATATTAATTCTTAACCCTTTAAGCAATTTATCAATTAGGATTATCTCCCAGGTTGGTTCTAGTATAATTATTTGAAATGTATACCCAACCCTTATTATAAGGTTGTATATCGTTACACTCTGACATTCATCTATTGTAGTTGGCTTTGAACTACATTAAACCCGTTATAATTATTTACAACTGGAGCTGTTCTAAAAAGAATCCTAATCAGATTTATTGTGCTAAAGATGGAGTTTATTTCAGTATTTGTAACTACTAGTTTTTCATAAGGACTAGTTTCCTTCTCTTTCTGTACTAGAAATATTTGCCTTGTGCACATAATCTGAGACTGTGAAAAGTCCTGTGTAATCTGATCAGAATAGCTTTTTTGAATTTAAGTATTTTAAATTGGAGTAAGAATAAAAAAAGACTTAATCAATACTGATTGAAATGAGAGACTGAAAGTCCAATAATAACCCATTTTAAACCCTTAAACAGCAACACAAATATGGAATATTTCTAACTTTAAAATCCTAAATGGCTGTTGCAAACAAATGTTGCCAAACATTACTTGAAACATTTTGTCACTGTTTAAAATTAATTGATGTTCAGTGTGTCAAATATTTGCTGCTTTTCTTGGTTAAAGTGATAGAATTCTTTGCAGAAAGTGGCACATTTCACCTGATTAGAAACTTGTTAAAATGCTGGAGTTTTTTAATTAAATTGACCATTTTTAGTTTTAATTAATTTCAATTTACTTAAATATTTTTTAGAAGAATGTTTGATGACAAATGTGGTGTTTGAAAGGACCCTTAACAATGAAAACTGGGTTTTAAAAAAAATCTTTTATAGAAATTCACTTCCTGAGACTATTGCAATATTTTTCATAGTGTGTGTAATTTGCCTTAAGGCGTTCACTATGTAAACATCTGTGTTTGATTTGTCTGCCTGTTTTGTGTGCATCCCTCTCAAGTAGGCTCTGAGAGGCCAATGACCTGATTCTAATCACTCATACCACCAGTATTAATCCAAAGTAACTCCAGAGAAGTCAGTGGAACTACATCATTGTAAAACCTATGAGAGCGCAAAATTGGGCCACCCATTACCCAAAGAGAGCAGGTACTGAATAAAACTGAACTTCCTAAAATTATTTACGTATCTTATTTGATTTTGTGGCAATTGGGCCAATTCATTCTGATCAATGAAATTATACAATAGTTTATTGGATGGACTCTTCAGTCAGTTTGATTAGCTTTTTATGTATGTCTAATTTATAATTAAAAAAATGATTGAGGAGAGGAGATCCTCGTCTCCCTTTTGATCTCTGTGCTTAGCTTCCATTGATGACAGTGGAATTTATATACATGCATTGATGGGAAAATATACTGGATTGTTTGATATGAGCATAGCTAGTTGATCAAGCAATTCATGGAGTAGTGTTTGATTTTACAGAAGTAGTGGACTAACTGGGTTTAATCCCGCCCAGAATCTCCCCCCTCCCAAAAAAACCCTTAACTGTATAAATTTTCACTTTGCATTGAAATCAAGATTTGTTTTGGACTATGTCTGGAAAAAGCTGAGGGAATGCACATTAATTTTCATAGTTTTATAGTTTTGTTTTTCTAGCTCTCTCTTGTTAAATGGCTGTGAAACTGTTCTTCCTACTTCTTGGTCGTCACATAGCCAAAGCTCACAGGCTGCTAGTAACCAACTAGGTTCTACTTGTTACTTTTTAACTGCATTACCTGGTTATATAACACCATTTAAGGCTATTAAGTTTCTAATATTTGAATATTTAAAATATTTGAAGAAATCCTCAAAAATGGGAAAATGCTAAGAGCTGGATACACAGCAGTGTGAATAAATATTCAGTTTTATATCACTTGAAGCTGTAATTGAATTCAACCTTGGACAGTTTGTGTATGTGAAGGACTATATTCTATAGAATGAGTCATGCTTGTTAGTGTTTTCAGTAAATGGAAAAATAAATTTTGTAAAAGAAGAGTTGCTAGGAAGCCCAGTGTATTAGTGTGTGTGGTGGATTTAGTGAGTCATGATAGATATGTGAAGCTTGTGTAGATGTGTTTTCAAATCACTGTTAAATGGCAAAGGTCAGTGTGGTTCACAGGTACTCTTCTCCCATAAATAAAAGTGCTAGTTTGTTATGAGCAAAATGATTTGTTACAAAAAGCATCTTACAATTTTTTTATTTAAGATCACATTTCTCAAAATCTGAGACTAAATCCTGACAAAACTCTGCTAGTTCCATATCTGACACTAAGGGCAGGTCTACACTATGGGGTTAAGTTGCCCTAAGTTACGCAACTCCAGCTACAGGAATAACGTAGCTGGAGTCGACGTAGCTTAGGTCGACTTATTGCAGTGACTACACCGTTCTGAGTTGACGGGAGAAACTCTGAGAGAACTGATGTTCAAAATGACCGAGTGGTCTTTGCCAGGTGAGGGCACTGCAGATGTCAGGTGAAAATATGTATAATTTAAATATGCTTTAATTCAGGCACAGTGAGGGCGGAGGTGTTATAAAAATGGTATAATACATGTATTAATGAATTCACATATTGTATATAGTTCTTTTAAAAAGTTTATTACTTTCCCATTGAAATGTACAAGCCAGTGATCTACAAATCAGTATTTTAAAAAGTAACACTCTTTCTCTCCCCCTCCCCCCACCCAGTTTATTTCCAGGCTGAGATCTGGAATGGCAAATGTTAGACAGGAGCAAATCTTTACAGCCATAGCTTCTAGACTTGAAAACAGGAGGTTATAGTAAAGCCAATAGCAGATCTGTGTATTATTTCCTGGAGGACTCCAGAAAGCTTGCTAAAAGAAAACTTTTATCACCCATACTTAGAATTTCTTTGGCTGCACTGTGGATTTAACAGGCTAGTTGAACAATTTGCCAAAGCCGTCTATTCTAACTGCACATCACAAAAAGTCTTGAGCTTGTTTTCAGCCTAAGGTGACCCAGGCAACCAATCAAATTGGATTTCGTTTAGTAGATTTCATGATAATGTGATTGAAGAAATGGACTAACCAATATAGCTCTAAATCCAGCAAACACTTACACATATGAGTAAAAATATTTGCATATATAAATTTTTGCAGGGCAGGAACCATACCCGTGTTTTGTATTTAATATTAAGTATTGCTGAATAATAGTTATTCATTGTTCATTTAGCTAGTCGTCAAAACCGTATGTACAGTGGCTTGTCAAAAAATGTAGTGCTGATAAACAAAATGACTGATGATGACCAATAATTTTCATTTGTTTTATACATTTAAAAAAAAATCTATATTTGATTTTTGGGCTGCTGTCAGATTAAATCCAAGCCAAACTAGATATTGTAAAAAAACAAACATCATATAATAGAAGTGTTTTCATGACACTCAGAAATTCCAGCGGAAAGGTTATTTAACCATTCCTTTTGCATTACTGCCATCCCCAAACCCTTATGCTAATGGAAGGCCAATTAATATTCTCAGTATCTGGATGAGACAATACAAGTGAAAGTCTAGTTAATTTTCACTGTTCAAACTCAGAGATATATGAAATGTAATGATATTTGTTAAAACTTTCAGTTTTAAAAATCTTAGGGCTTTTTCTTACCTATATTACAGAAATCTTAAAAAAATTGTAATTATTAAAGGGGTGATCTGAAGCCATAGAAGTTAATATGGTTCCATTGATTTTAATGGGCTCTTGGTCAGTGCCTTTAAGATCAGAGACACCCTAGACAAAAATCTCTCAAGAATTATTCTAATTCAAAGCTAGACATTCCTCAACAATTAAATCACCATCCTAAAAGGTGTGTTATGCTTATTTCTATCAGTGATTCCAGCTATGTTGAATGGAGAGTGAGTCTGTCCCCTGGCATTTACCTGTTCTGAAAATATATTCACTATTGGTTTAGGCCTTCTGAAATTGATTTCTGGATTTTCTTCGCATGGCTTTATTGACATTCTTGCAGGACTCATTTTCTTGGTGGCTGCAGCTTCAAATGCTTTTGTATTAAAACTTTGTTTGATTGGGGCAGAACTTACTTAGAACTTAGAGGGTGTGATGAGCAGCCTGCATGGCTTAGGTTTAGGAGCACAGCCATTTAGGAGGCCTGTGTTGTTACAATATCTATTGTTGTATACCTATTCTATAAGAATACCTAGTGTTGATAAGCATACACTTATTTTCCCCAGAATTTAGTAGTTTATTTGGGTGTAATGAACGGGTGCTGTTAGATAATAATCTTTTGTTTGGCTGGTGTGTTCATGAATGTATCTTTCACTCCTGGAGTTAGGGGTTCAAGTTATGTCAAAATAAAAAAATCATCTTCGCTCTTTTGTTCCTTATCACAGAACAGCCTTACAAAATTGTACATTGGCAGATATGTCATCTTAGTGTTAGAATAGTAAGGATATTGGGAAGAAACACTGAAATACTTTGGTAGATTAGAAATCCCAGGTAATTAAAACCTTGACTCTTAGAATTACAAAGGCGCTTAACATACCAAGGTAATAGATGCCTTAATACCTAAGAGAAAATTGTTTCTGCCTTCTGGTAGATTATAGTGGGGAACAATAGATTTGGTCACTGTCCATTTAGCAGCACTGGATCATAACTTCAGGATAATGCTCTTTAGATCAAAATCTACTGTGTATCAGTAGGCAGAGGACTATACCAAAGGCAATGAATTCATGGTCGTGTATGGGAAAGCCCAGGAATATCTTCCATTCTAAGGTTAGGGGATTTCCAAAAGCTTGCACCTAGAACAATGGGATATCTGTTGGGCAGAATAACCTGTTTTGGTTTGTCAGTAATATAGGTGATAAATTCAGGCAGTAGCTTCAAAAGTTATGCACAAATAGTATAGGGCCTGGGCAGTGATGAGCTGCCAGAATGTTAATAACCGGCTCCCTACCGGCTCTTCGGCGGCACTTCGGCAGCGGGTCCTTCACTCGCTCTGGGTTTTCGGCAGCACTTCGGCGGCGGGTCCTTCAGTGCCGCCGAAGACCCTGAGCGAGTGAACGACTCGCCATCGAAGTGCCGCCAACGACCCGGTAGGGAACTGGTTATTAAGCGCCGCCCGGTGAGTACAAGCCTGAGACCCCCCTCCCCTCCATCCTAACTGCCCCCAGGGCCCCACTCCCTACCCAACTCGCCCTGTCCCCTGACTGCTCCGACCCCATCCACCACCACCCTGACAGACCCCCGGAACTCCCACCCAACCCCCCCTGTTCCCCGTCCCCTGATCGCCCCCCCAGAACCTCCGCCCCCTCCAACCGCTCCCTTCCCCTTATCCAACCCCTCCTCCCGGCCTGGCCCCCTTAACATGCCGCTCAGGGCAGCGTGTATGGATGCCGCACGGCCCGCTGGAGCTCGCAGCCCCAACCTCTTACCATGCCGCTCAAAGCGGCAGGAGCTGCAGAGCTGCCCAGGAGCGGTCCAGAGTGCTGGCGCCGGGCTCTGCGAGAGGGGGGAAGGCGGGGGAGGGGCCAGGGGAGCCTTCCCAGCCGGGAGCTCAGGCGGGCCGGACAGGACGGTCCTGCGGGTCGGATATGGCCTGCGGGCCGGAGTTTGCCCACCCCTTTAACAACCGGTTCTAAACTGGCTTCTAAATTTAACAACCAGTTTGCGCAAACCGGCTCGAACCGGCTCCAGCTCACCACTGGGCCTGGGCTGTGCTTTTCGGTGTTAGCCTTGGTGATCAGTGAGGGAGGAAACTGACAGCATTTTTTGGTTTATCTTCTTTTGGAGGATATAGAATGGCTTGATTTTTGTATTTCTCTTGTCTGTAAAATGCCATGGGCACTTGCTGTAGGAGTTCTCTTGTTACTTTGGGTGATGGTACAGCAAAGTATCATCTAACATAGTCCTTCATGGGAAACTAGAAAAACAGCAGAAACTCGTCTTCACAGCATTTTGATCTCTCTATTCAACCTAACCTCTTTGATACAAAAGCTGCTGAGGGTTTTGCCTTTAACAGGGATTTCAGGGTTAACTCTTTTCCTTCATAGAAGGAAATCCTTTCATAGTTAAAGTGGAAGAAACTCTTAAGATAGGCTTTTGCAGAAATGGGTTATTTAAAAAATACCTTGATATTACTCTTGCTTTTTTTACTGCTGCTTTTCTTGAGAAAATGTCACTTTCCTCCTTTCCCTCCCACTTCTCAGACATTTTTTTTTTGTCTTCGATTTTTATGCTATCTTATATTTGGATGAGACCTTAAAACCTGAGGTTGAGTCTGCTCTGCACTGATATTAATGATTTTATGACACTGTTAAGGTAAGGATTTTCTCTATTGCCTTAAACAAATTTCCCCCCCTCTTCCCAAGGAACCTTATGCAAGAAGTGGCTGCCTGTCTATACTACAGATTGAATCATGTTGTAATTGGGTCCCCTGATATGGTTGTACTTTTACTGAATATGTGCCCTTAGACTAATATGTAGTTCAAGATGTTGAGGGGAGTTTCACCCCAGACTGATGTGATATCACACAGATAATTAAACAATATGCTTATTAGAGAACAAATGACTTATAATGAGTGTTCTAACTTATTAAGGGGACTTTTATCTAAAATGTTTAGTTTTACTCCAAGTAATGTTAGTTTTTGCTGCCATTCAGTATCTTTGACTTTCAATACCGCTATCTTGTACAGAATGTAAATGTGCTATTCCTACTGCATTCCTTATCCAGATAATTTATTGCCCTTTAAAAATGGATGGCTTATACATATCTTTCTTTCTCACTGTCAGACATCAGATGAAGTGATTAGGAAAGGTTTCAATACTGCTTAGCAATATCTAGTCATTAATTATTATTACCTTTGCATGTGTTTATTTGTTTTTTTTTATTATTAGGTATGGTGATACTATCAGCAAAATGCTTGAATGTTATCTATCTTCATCTTACCAAAATTAGTTCAGATATTTTGAGTTTGATTCAGTTTTAATGGAACTTTAGAAAAGTGAGGTAATGTGAATTTGTATGCAGTAGTGCTGGTCAACTACAGTTTACTCCTGGGGGAATTCTGCGCCAAAAAATTAAAAGTTCTGTGCATAACATTTTAAAACTGCAAAATTCTGCATATTTTATTTGTCAAAATAACACAATATAATCATGCCAGTTTCAATTATTTTGGTAATTTATTTCAAAATACCTGTCAGCAAGTATGTCTGTAAGAGTACAAACAACAAAAACGATTGAGGAAAAACTCTTTGACAAATAGATTCCTTACTAGGCATATTAATACAGAAATTTGAGTAATAGTTCATTTAAACTACAATACAGAAGCATATTTCCCACGCCTCTCAGAAGCAGTGCAAAGGCTTGGGGGAGTCGGGGGTAACGGAGCTGAGGGAGAAGGAAGTAATTGCTGGGAAGGAGCCTGGGAGTGAACCTGGCAGGCTGTTGAGTGTGGGTGGGAGAAGTATGGAGCCATGTTTTTTTTGTCAGAGGAGGAAGGATTGTTAGGGAGTTGGGGAGCCCCCATGCAGACCCTGGCTGTGAGGAACGCAGCCATTGCCCCCTCCCTATCCGTGGCTGGCTGCTCCGGCCCGTGAGCCAGCTGCTCTCTGTTCTGGTGCCACAGCAGCCCTTGGTGGGCAAAGGGTGTGATTGAAGTGCCTCTTTGGCAGAATCTATTTTCTGCAGGGGTGGGGGGAATCTGCAGGGACATGAATTCTGCACAGTGGCACAGAATTCCCCCAGGAGTAAGTTATTGTCTGAGAGAGAGGGTTGGTTGGTTTTATGTTGTTTGCCCCTTGGGTGTTGTCAGCCAACTTCATTACATTAAAATGTACGTCTAACCAATGAAAGCAAAAAAAATCAGAGAAAAAGAAATAACCGTTTTGTGTGTGCATTTCAGGTCAATGAAAGAAAGCAAGTAAACTGGCTTGAGATAGTCATAGCACATGAAGTTGCTCTCCGGGCTTCCTATCACAGCTTGGCACTCAAATGTGTAAAAAATGTAAATGAATGTCTAAATACACACAAGAACTTGAGAATTTAATTTAAATCCTTGCTTCTGCAAACACAATAAAATCTTAATTTTTCTCACTGTCCTCTGAGATCATCTTGTTCTCCTCCCCCCTATTTACCAGAACTCTTTTATTCTTTATTGTAATTGCTGTGATCTTTGGTAGAGAGAGAGGCATAACCTAGGCACCAGCTAACCCTTTTGGGATGAAAAGTGTGTGTGAGATCATATGCTCTTATACTGGAGAATGTGATTTTGGTCCAGCCATTGGAGAAGAATTTTCATGGTGCTATGTGACTTAAGCAGATTTTGCAGGAGCAAACTGAACCAAATTGGTGTTTTGTGTAGCATGGATTTCCATTAGCCCTGTGTGACACAGAGGCCCATTTTGTGGTTTACTACTCTGTGTCAGCAACTCTAGTCAGGCCCGACATATTCACTGCACCTCATACACTTGTCATGATATTTATTTAAAAGGTGACACGTAACATATAGTTTGAAATCTAATATCTCACTGGTCATTAATATCTTGCATTACAGGGTATGTATTAAGAGTTATGGATAAGAGTCATTAATGTTACTGTGAAATGTTTGTAACAACTCTGTAGGTGAAATGACGGATACTCTCTGATTCTAAGTCCTGGAGACTGTGAGCAGGCAAAGGAGACAAAACAGGTTTTTTTCTATATAAAGGGGAAAGACAATATTGTGGCAGACACCCTGTCCAGGACAGAGGGCTCTGACCTGCTGTCTCAGGTCAGCCAGTGGCTAACCCTTCTGCGGCGAAAGAGGGTGGAGGTGTGACCCTAAGAGCATCTCAATGCCAGAGGGCAAGGGGCTCACTGGTATCAAATAATGAGTTTCAGCTGGCCTGACCAATTCAGTGTACCCCAACTCACTAGGGTTATAATCTGTATCTAAAAGGTGTGCTGTAATGTCATTGGAAAGTCATTAACTCACGAATAATTAATATTCTTGCATGATATATGTACAGGGTATATGCTGGAATTAGGACTAAAGTGTGTTTAAATCAGGCATGTTGGGGGAGTTGGTAGACAGGTCTGTCCTAGACAAAGGAATGTGTTTCCTTCTCTGACCAGCCCCAGGGTTAGGGAGAGACAGTGAAGTTTTGTTTACAAAGCTATCAAGCTATAAGCGGGGAGGAGACAGCATGATGAAGCTTAGGACACACTGGTGATATCATCCTGAAATGTATGTATTAACACTATATGAGGAATTATGAATACTCGCTGATATTATGCTTTACAGTCTGTGACCTAACAGGGAGAAATAGGCTTTTCCCCTGACAGGAAGAATGGCAGCTATCTACCTGACTCCAATAAAATTAAGCAAGGTGCGACCAAAACCAATGGAAGCCCCTTTTACATTCAAATCAGCAGGGAAATGAGAAGACCAGAGGGTGGAAAGAACAGCATGAGGTCATCCTCCCTCTTGAAACAAGGTAATTCAACTTTGAAAGATATAAGCAAAGACAGAATTTTTGGTATCCACTGGTAGATGGACACAAAGGAACAGAGCTCTTGCAAGCTGACAAAGTGGGTCCTTCAACCAAGGGGGAGATGAAGTCTCTGGAAACTGAATATAGGTGAAAAACTGCTTAGGCAAAGATCTTTCACCTAGGAAAACAAGGGAAACCAGCCGCTTGTTCTTCGTGGAAGATCCTGACTGAGAGAGAGTGAACTATGGCTGGAAAGAAGAAAGACTGGTGAGATATCTACCTTGAACAAAGACCACAAGACTTAATCACTAGAAAGTGTGTTTTGTTTTTACTTGTAACTGTCTTCGTTCCGTATATTTGAACTCACTAAATCCTATGTATATTTTGTTAATAAAATTGTTTTATTTTTACTATAAACCAGCTCAGTTCTGTGTTTGAAGGAACGGGTGTATTTACCACATTAAAGTTAAGCTGTAATGTGCTTTGGTCTCTTTAAAGGAGCAACAAACCTTATTATTTCTCTGAGTGGTTCCGGTGAGGGCTGGACACTTCAGGGCACATGGTTTTGGGGAAATCTGGGAAAGGAGTGTGTTGGGAGTTACCTTGCTGGTTGTAAACAAGGCTGGTGGAAGCCAGAGTGGGGTTGTGGGGCTGTAGACAGGTGGCTGGGGTCAGAGCTGCTGACCCAGGGCTGTCTACTACACAGAGGCTATGGGTGTTACTTGTATGTTGGTATGCTGGCTATGATAGTCCCAGGTGGGGAGTTACAGCAGCAAACCATTTGAGGCACGCAGGGTTACAGGTCAGGTGGTGACACCCCCCCTCACTGGTCCTGGATTGCGCCCTGGATGCCATGACTGCTTCCTGTTCATGGGCATTTTAAACAAAGAACTCTGAATTCCAGCCTGATGATAGATGTGTGTGTCGTGTGTCTTTCTCTCTCTCTCTATTTAAGATTGTAAGATGTTTAGATCAAGGACGCCATGTACTATATGGTGCTGAGTGCATTCTTGATTTTAAACAAATAATTGTATACATTTTTAGGATATAAGCTTTTGAGTGTCTTACGTTTGTACAGCTCCTAGCATATTGTGGTACTAACAGAAATAAATACATGGAGGCCAGCAGAGTGACATCTGCCTCTCTGTCTGCATGCCCTGCACATTTACCCATGGCACTAGAACTGGAGCAGGAGTCATAATATTTCCTGCCTTTTCATATTCGATCTGTTGGAGAAACAGAAGTTTGCCTACTGTTGTGGTGCTGGCACTAGTCATTAATACTGCAGTACTTTTACCACCTCAGCTGGCTGGCTAGATCCCTGCAATAGGCAAACTTTAATTTTTTTATATAGGCTTCTTTTCTTTATCTTTTTGTTTCTTAGAAAAGAAAATAGTTATCAAAATTGAAAATCCCTATTAAAAATCTTTCCATATCAGGTATTGAATCGACTGATTCTTTAACACAGTGAAGCTAAATAGTCTCCACATCCACCCATATTTATCCACATCTTCTAAAATGCTGGGAGTGCTGGCTTCCAACCTAGAGCTTGTGTGGCAAAGACAGGTATCTCTTAAATAGCCTTTCCTTCACAGTCTGCCATAGCAGAGGGAACCTGGCAGTCTGTTACAAAGACCAACCAAAAACAAGGTAGCTTTAGTGTAAGTACCCTGATTTTTAAGGAGATTCTTGAAAGAGAAGAGGAAAGACAATTTGTGCATGAGGAATTAGTGACTTTTCAAATGCTTACTCAATATTTTGTCAATTTGGTTTTTTGTTGAGCCTGAGGCTGTGGGTTGACTCATCATGTAGTTTCTGGTCTTTAGAGATATTACATCTTGATGTGAATTTTGCAACATGGGTACATCTCTACTTTTGGTAAAAAGGAATTTCTGGGAAGGGAGTTGTAAATTTGACTGCATGTCATTGGACATTAGCCCAGTATTTTAGAATTTGTGGCAAAGCAAATTATTTTACTAACTTAATGTAGTTGTATTTTCAGATGAACATTTCATTGATACTTATATTTGGGGGATATGCTGAGGATTCTGCAGCTTTTTATGATAGCAAAGATTATTTTGGCACATACACAGGCTTTTTCTTTTGGATCCTCAGTGTTACATTTACAATAAATTATACAATAATATCTTTCTTTTATTAGACAATTAAAAGGCCCTCTTTTCCCTAAAGATAAACTTGTAATGTTAATATGATGCATATGCTTAAAGCAGTTAGAGCTGACCTAATTTTAAAATTATTGCTTTTATTGTAAGCCTTGAGCAATTTTATACACTCATGCTTATCAAGTTTGGAATTAATATGTTAAATATGAATATTAGCCTCTAGGTTTAGCAGTTGTGAAATGTACACAGAATTTTTTATCCACTAACTGCTGTGGCGGGTGAGGCTTTGTGTTTGTGTTAAAATACAGTGCGTGAGAATAAAGAGTAAAAACAGAGAATAACTGGTGTGTGGAAAATAATCTGGTGCAAAAACAAATGCCATTAAGTGGATTATTTGGTGAATTAGAACCTGGTAAATCTTCAAAAGTGAGAAGGTCTCAGCCAGACAGCCACAACAAATGATTATATTAGTCTGTTGGCTCATAATTTCTTGGCCTCTTTCCTGAGTTCACACAGCTTCCAGGATAGTTTTGTCTGGCTTTCTCCAAAGTGTCTTGTCTTTAGATGCTCTCATGTGCCTGTACCTCTTTATGGTTTATAGGCAACCTAGCATCCAGATGCCTTGAACTGAAGAATAGCTTCCACTCTGCTAGACCGTTCTCAAACTGGAGGGTGGGGAAAGTGTGGAATGTATTCGGGGGGCGTGAGACGCTTTAGGGAAAAAAACAACTTTACTGCGCACATTCAGAGCTGGGCAGCCAGAGAGCTGGCCGGGTGCCCAGCTCTGACGGCAGAGCCGCCACCAGAGCAGCGGAGAAGTAAGGGTGGCATGGTATAGTATTGGTGTAAACTACTACAGACACAAAGAAGGGGGGCGTGATCAAACACGTATGAGAACCACTGTACTAGACAGTAGTTTCCACTGTTAATGAGTTATGTCATGGCAAATCTAAATACTACACTCCCAGTGGAAGATATTTCTCTTCCCAGCTGGCTACAATAGTTCCATTGTAAGAATTAGAAAACCATTATGGATCAACAAAAGTGTCTTTCAGTAAGTAGTCTTATTGGAAGCCCAAGCAATCTGCCCCTCCCAAAAAATATAAATCAGTGTGAGTAGTTAAGCCACCCAGAAAAACGTTAATTCAAACGGAATCTGAAGTTCAAACAACAGAAAACCTAATTAATGTCAGTTAATTAAATTCTTGGTGGGAATGGGAAAATAAGTGAACAAATGTGCAGATCTCATGCTAATCAGAAGCTAGCACAAAGCAGTCTCTAACTTCACCTGTTACCAGTATCCTGAGCTTCTTTGAGCCTTCATTATGGGGGAAAGTGCACAGACACCATCATAGCTGTGGTGGATGGCCTTCTGTCTATAGACAGAGAAACTTCATCCATACTTATCCTGCTAAAATTCCTTTGATACTGTTAGTCACCAGACCAAGCTGGATGAACAAAGATCTCAAACAGGTTATTAAGAGAGAGCCTACAAGGAATGGAAGATGTGATGGATCAGCAAGGAAAGCCAACCCCTGCCCCAGCCCGGAGCCTTCTCCCACACCCTGAATCCCTCATTTCTGGCCCCACCCTAGAGCCTGCACCCCCAGCTGGAGCCCTCACCCCCCTCCTGCACCCCAACCGCCTTCTCCAGCCTGGTGCAAGTGAGTGAGGGTGGGGGAGAGCGAGCGATGGGTGGGGGAGGGGTGTGTGTCAGAAAGTGGAGGTCAGAAAGTGTAGGGAAAAAATAACAGCCAAAAGCCAAGCAGAGTTGGACCTTGCAAAGGAAATTAAAATCAGTAGTAAAAGGATCTATAGCCATATAAATAAACAGAAAACAAAGATGAAGTGGGACCACTAAGCACAGAGAGGAGGTGGAGATTAAACAATCTAGTTGTGGTCCGACACCTAAATGAATACTTAGGCTCAGTTTTTAATAAGGGTAATGAGGAGCATAGGGGCAGTGGCAGGGTGGCTAATGGGAACGAGACTATGGAAGTAGAAATTACCACATCTGAGGTAGAAGTCAAACTCAAGCAGCTTAATGGGACTAAATTGGGGGGCCTACATAATCTCATTCCAAGAATACTGAAGGAACTGGCACATGAAATTGCAAAACCAATAGCAAGGCTTTTTAACAAATCTGTAATCTCGGAGGTACGGTTGCTAACTTTCTAATCACACAAAACCGAACAACCCTGTCCCGCTCGCTCCATCCCCCCTCCATCCGTCCCTCGCTCTCCCCCACCCTCACTCACTTTCACCAGGCTGGAGCAGGCGGTTGGGGTGCGGGATGGGGGTTGGGGGTGTGCGCGCTGTGATGGGGCTGGGGATGAGGGGTTGCAGGAGCAGAAAGGGGTTCTGGGCTGGGACCGAGGGGTTGGGGTGTGTGGGGGGTGCCGGCTCTGGCCTGGGGTTGGGGATGAGGGGTTTGAGGTGAAGGAGGGGGCTCTGGGCTGGGGAAGGGGGTTAGGGTGTGGGGGGCTGAGGGCTCCGGTTGGGGCAGGGGGTTGGGGTGTGGGGGGCTGAGGGCTCCAGCTGGGGGTGTGGGCTCTGGGGTGGGGCTGGGGATGAGGGGTTTGGAGTGCGGGAGGGGGTTGGGGTGTGGGTGGGGTGCGGGCTCTGGGAGGGAGTTTGGGTGTGGGAGGGAGTTTGGGGTCCCAGTGGTGCTTCCCGCAGCTCCCGGGAAGCGGCCACCAGGTCCCTGTAGCCTCTAGATGTTGGGGAGTGGGGGGGATGAGGGCTCCGGCTGGGGTTGTGGGCTCTGGGGTGGGGCCGGGGATGAGGGGTTTGGGGTGCAGGAGGCGGCTGGGGTTGGGGTGTGGGTGGGGTGTGGGCTCTAGGAGGGAGTCTGGGTGTGGGAGGGGACTCTGGGCTGGGGTGTGGGAGGGAGTTCGGGGTCCCGGCGGCGCTTACCGCGGCTCCCAGGAAGTGGCTGCCAGGTCCCTGCAGCCCGGTCCCTGCAGCCCCCAGGTGCATGGGCGGCCAGGGAGGCTCTGTGTACTGCCCTCATGCCTGCAGGCGCTGCCCCCGCAGTTCCCATTGGTCGTGGTTCCTGGCCAGTGGGAGCTGCAGAACCAGCCCTTGGGGCGGGGGCAGCTTGAGGAACTTCTCTCGCCACCTAGGAGTCTAGGGGCTACAGGGACCTGGCAGCCATTTCCGAGAGCTGTGCGGAGCTAGGGCAGGCAGGAAGACTGCCTTAACCCTGGGCCCCCGCTGTGCTGCCGACCGGACTTTTAACGGCCCGGTTGGCGGAGCAGACCAGAGCCACCAGGGTCCCTTTTCGACCGGATGTTCTGGTCGAAAACGCGATGCCTGGCAACCCTACTCGGGTGGTGTGTCGTACCCTATGATTGGAGAACTGCTAATATAGTACCTGTTTTTAAGAAGGGGGATGGGGGGGGAAGTGATCCAGGAAACTACAGGCCTATTAGTTTGACTTCATTTGTACGCAAGGTCTTGGAATAAATTTTGAAAGAGAAAGTAAAGGACATATTGGTAAATGGTAATTGGCATAAAATACAACATGGTTTTACAAAAGGTAGATCATGCCAGACCAACCTGGTCTCCTTCTTTGAGAATATAACTGATTTTTTTTAGACAAAGGAAATGCAGTAGATCTGATCTACCTGGATTTCAGTAAGGCATTTGATACAGTTCCACATGGGAAATTATTAGTTAAATTGGAGACAATGGGGATTAACATGAGAATTGAAAGGTGGATGAGGAACTGGTTAAAGGGGAAACTACAATGGGTCATGCTGAAAAGTGAACTCTCAGGTTGGAGGGAGGTTACTAGTGGAGTTCCCCAGGGATCAGTCTTGGGACTTACCTTATTTAAAAAATTTTTAATGACCCTGGTACAAAAAGTGGAAGTGTGCTAATACAATTTGTGGATGACACAAAGTTGGGAGGTGTTGCCAGTATGGAGGAGGACTGGAATATCATTCAAGAAGATCTGGACAACCTTGAAATCTGGAGTAATAGAAATGGAATGAAATGTAATAGTGTAAAGTGCAAAGTCACGCATTTAGAGACTAACAACAAGAATTTTTGCTATGAACTGGGGATTTATCAGTTGGAAGTGACAGAGGAGGAGAAAGACCTGGGTGTATTGGTTGGTCACAGGACTGTGACTGCTAGTAGCAAATATTCCCAATGACTGGTGACGGGACGCGAGACGGAAAGGGCTTTGAGTTACTATAGAGAGTTCTTTCCCAGCTGTGTGTCCGGTGGGTCTTGCCAAAGTGCTCAGGATCTAACTGACTGTCATATTTGGGGTTGGGAAAGAACTTCCCCCTGGGTCAGATTGGTATAGACCCTGGGGGCTTTTTGCCTTTCTCTGCAGCTTGGAACACTGGTCACGTGCAAGTTTAAACTAGTGTAAATTGTGGATTCTCTGTAACTTGAAGTGTTTAAATCATGATTTGAGCATTTCCGTAACTCAGCCAGAGATTGTCTATTACAGGAGTGGGTGGGCAAGGTTCTGTGGCCTGCAATGTGCAGGAATTCAGACTTGATGATATGATGGTTCCTACTGGCCTTAAAGTCTGAGTCTAAATACTCCTGGCCTTACTTCCACTGGATTGCAAGTGTGGTCAGGAATACCTAGATACGGCTTGAGTTCTCTTGTTCAGATGGAACTTGTGATATGTAACTGTTCCTCCTCCACCAGTGGTCTCATCTATGGAGTTCCACAGGATTCAGATTGAGACCCATTGTGAGATACTATACCTGTTCCCTGCATCAGGTCATTCTTTTAAATACATCAGTTTTTGTGTGTGAGGATTGATGATTGTGTATTCATAGTACAGTAAAAGCTTTTTTATCTGGCATATTGGGGAAATGGGGGGTGTCGGTAAGTGAAAAATGCTGGTTAACTAAGAGGGAAGGAGTTTGGGTGCGGGAGGGGGTGCGGGGCATGGGAGGAGGCTCGGGGCAGAGGTTGGGGCGTGGGAGGGGTTTTGGGATGCCGGATCTGAGGGGTGCTCACCTCGGGCGACTCCCCGCAAGCGGCGACTTGTCCCTGCTGCTGCTCAGTGGAGGCGTGGCAAGTGGCTGCGCCCTGCTCCCAGCACGCACCGCGCATTGGCTCTGTGGCTCCTATTGGCTGGGAACTGCGGCCAATGGGAGCTGTGGTGGCGGCGCCTGCAGGCAGATGCAGCGTGCAGAGCTGCCTGCCGCGCTTCCGCCTAGGAACAGCAGGGACAAGTCACTGCTTGCAGGGAGCTGCCCGAGGTGAGCGGCCTCCATATCCCACACCCCGAGCCCCCTCTCGCACCCCCTCCCACGCCCCAGCCCCACACCCTCTCCTACGCTCTGAACCCCTTGTGGCCGTTCCTCCGCCTAGGAGCAGCAGGGACATGTCGCTGCTTCCGGGGAGCCCTGCACAGCCGGGAAGGGAGCCTGACAGCCCGATCCCAACTGGACTATAAATTGGACTTTCTCTGAAGATGAGAAATGCCGGTTTATAGAGATTGCCGGTTTGTACAGGGCCAGATAACACAGATTTTACTGTACTAATTTATCTAAGCTCCATTGTTTCTTTCATATCCAACATGGACAAAGGTTCTCCACTCTATGGACTAATAGTCTGTAAAACTTCACTAAAACAAAGCTGTATTTGCACTAAAGGTGAGGGAGATGGGAACTGAAATCCTTTCATTACCTTTTGTGTACATTCTTAGATGAAATCAGTGCTTAATAGATATTATGCAGTAATTCACTGGTTCTTAAACTTTCATATTGGTGACCCCTTTCACATAGCAAGCCTCTGAGTGCAACACCCGCCCCCCCCCCCCAATGAATGCTGGAGGCAAAGCGGGGCTTGGGGTGGAGGCTGACAGCTCGTGACCCCCCCCATGTAATAACCTCACGANGTCAGTGAAATTTTCTGTGGTGTTAGGAAAATTTCTCAGTTCCATGAAAATGATACTAATCTTCTTTGTAAAGTGCTTCGAGATCTGCTATGTAAGAACTAGGCATTATGATTATTTTCTGGTATCCACTCTGAAATCTTATAATAGTTTTGATAAGGCTGTCCTACAGTTACTCTTCAAGAAGGCCTCTGCTTCCCTGCTTCCGAGCACCTGGGCAAACACTTGTTAGTCATTGAGTGGAATCTGTATGGACAATCACTCGAGGTAAGAATGCTTACTTACCTAACAGTGAATGTGGTACTTCGAGATGTGTTGTCCACACAGATTCCATAACCTGCCCTCCTTTCCTGCTGATCAGAATCTTGCTTCTTTGGGATTCTTATTGACAAAGGAACTGCATGTGGATTGCATCCACCCCACTCTTTTTGCCTTTGGCTTTGGGGAGCACCAACGTACTCTGGAGCTGGCAGGCCTCCCATGGATTCTGCTGTTCAAAAGAATCTGATCTCATGTGCATGTACCCCTAGAGTGGAATCTGTAACTTCAAAAAGGGAACTAGTAAAAAACGGGGAAGCTAGTTAAATGAAAGGGTGAAAACCTGTAAACTGCTTAGAGAGTATTAAAAAACACCATAATAGAGTCTCAAACTAAATGTGTATACATCAAGTAAAAAACAGTGAGGACCAAAAGGAAAAAAAAATGCCACCATGGCTGAACAGCAGAGTAAAAGAGGTGGTTAGCAGCAAAAGGGCATCCTTTAAAAATTGTTTTGGGATGAAAGTCTAAGGAACTGTCCCAGATTAAGGTGTCAGTAGAGGAGATTTTGGAACAAATTGATAAACAATAAGTCACCAGGACTAGATGGTATTCACTCAAGAGTTCTGAAGGAACTCAAATATGAAATTGCAGAACTACTAACTGTGGTATGTGACCTATCACTTACATCCAGCCATCTAGTATGGAGGCTGATTTAACATCGATTTTTAAAAAAGGCTTCAGAGGTGTTCCTGGCAAATTCAGGCCAGTTAGTCTAACTTCAGGCAAATTGGTTGAAACTACAATAAAGAACAGAATTATCGGACAAATAGATGTACACGATATATTGGGGAAGAGTCAATGCGGTTTTTGTAAAGGGAATTCGTGCCTTATCAATCTATTAGAGTTCCTTGAGGGTGTCAGCAAGCATGTGGACAAGAGTGATCTAGTTGATATAAGGTAATTGGACTTTCAGAAAGCCTTTGATAAGGTCTCACGCCAAAAGGTCTTAAGCAAACTAAACAATCTTGGGATATGAGGGAAGGTCCTCTCATGATCAGTAACCAGTTTAAAAAAAAAAAAAAAAAAAGGAAACAAAGGATAGGAATAATGGTCAGTTTTAAGAATGGAGAGAGGTAAATAGTGGTGTTCTCCCTGGGGGTCTGTACTGGGACCAGTGTTGTTCAGTGTATTCATAGATGATCTGGAAAAGGGGGTGAACTGTGAGGTGGCAAAATGTGTAGATGATACAAAATTACTGTACTTAAGATAATTAAGTCCAAAGCTGACTGTGAAGAGTTACAAAGGGATCTCACTGAACTGGGTGAATGGGCAGCAAAATGACAGATGAAATTCAATGTTGATGAGTGCAAAGTAATACACATTAGAAAAAATAATCCCAACTACACATACAAAATGAGGGGCGGTCTAAATTAGCTATAACAATTCATGAAAGATCTTGGAGTCCACATGGATCGTTCTCTAACATTTGCTCAGTATGAAGTGGCAGTCAACAAAGCTAACGGAATGTTAGAAACCATTAGGAAAGGGACAGATAATAAAACAGAAAATATCACAATGCCATTATATAAATCCATGATATGTCCACTCCTTGAATACTGCATGCAGTTCTGATCTCCCAATCTGGAAAAGGTACAGAAAAGGGCAACAAAAATGATTGAATATGGAACAGCTTCCATATAAGGAGATAGTAAAAAGACTAGGACTGTTCAGATTAGAAAAGAGGTGGCGGGGTGGGTGGGGGATATGATAAAGGTATATAAAATCATGAATGATATGGAGAATGAATAGGGAAGTGGTTTTTTTTGTTTGTTTACCCCTTCACATAACACAAGATGGTCATCTGATAAAATTAATAGGCAGCAGGTTTAAAACAAACATAAGGAAGTACTTCTTCACACAACACACAATCAACCTGTGGAACTCATTGCCAAGGGATATGTGAAGGCCAAAAGTATAATTGGGTTCAAAAAAAGAATTACACAAGTTCATGGAGGATAGGTTCATCAATAGCTATTTACCAAAATGGTCAATGACTCAACCCCATGATCTAGACCAGTGGTTCTCAACCAGGGGTATGCAGAGGTCTTCCAGGGGGTACATCAACTCATCTAGATATTTGCCTAGTTTTACAACAGGCTACATAAAAAGCACTAGCGAAGTCAGTACAAACTAAAATTTCATACACTGACTTTTTTATACTGCTCTCTATATTATACACTGAAATGCAAGTACAATATTTATATTCCAATTTATTTTTTCATAATTATACGGTAAAACTAAGAAAGTTAGCAATTTTTCAGTAATAGTGTGTTGTGACACTTGTATTTTATATCTTATTTTGTAAGCAAGTAGTTTCGAAGTGAGGTGAAACTTAGGAATACACAAGACAAATCAGACTCCTGAAAGGGGTACACTAGTCTGGAAAGGTTGAGAGCTGCTGCCTTAGACCTCCAACTTCTAGAAGCTAGGACTGGATGACAGGATGGATCATGCAAAATTGCCCTCTTCTGTTCATTCCCTCAGGCACTGACACTGTTGAAAGACAGGATACTGGGCTAGATGGACCATTGATCTGACTCAGTATGGTCATTTGTGTGTTCTTATATAAGGTTATATGTTAAGTTGTTATATATGCTGTCATCTGAAGAGATATAACCAACTGTCATCTGAAGAAATATAACCAAATATATAGAGCATTTAGGTGTCATTTTATAAAGACGTGATTATAATTTAAAATTTTGTTGTTGTTAAATATCTGCTTATATTTTTTGAGGTGTGTATGCTTAGAATGAATTGTAGTCCTGCTTCACTTGCTGTACTTGACTGATTCCTAAATCTTCTTTAACTGGCAGTTTTAATAATTCTCCTTGCTTCCCAATGAATGGAATGATTGTGGTTAGATTCAGATTGTCCTGTACACTAGTTTTCCATGAATACTGAACCATTCTTAGTAGAGGTGAACATGTATCACCTCATCACTGAACAAAAGGACAACATACATCCATAGAACTTAGTATAGAACTTAGTATAGAATGTTTGCTGTATCACCTAAAAGCATAGTTTTTATTGACACGTAGAAAAATCAGATTTTATTTTTGTCATTTTATTGCTATTAGGTTGAACTAGTATTAATGCCAAATGTAACTTAAAGTTTGCACTAGCTTAAAATTTTTTTTTTAATCTTACTGAATCTATATGTAAATGTAAACAGTTCAGGTTTGCAATATTACTTAGTTTAGAACGTATGAATGTAGCTTCTTTTAAAATGTGCAGTGGCAGTTCCCCTTAGTGAGTGGTAGAGCTACTGAAGTGCTTAGTGCCCTAAAAAATATTTGACAGATTGTGGCAATGTTGCAAGAGAAATAAAGACTGCATGATACAGGAAGCTTTTAAAAGAGAGAACTGGATTAAGATTGATGGGGAATACTGTTGGATGTGATTTGTTTGGCAGAGCCTATTTGATATAAATTTTGAACATGTTCATGGCTATAAATGTACTATAAGTGGTGATTTTTAGCTTTGATATTTGTCAGCTGTCTCTTGCATTTCTGATGCCTTAAAATTCTAAGTCAAGCCCTCTGCAGTAGTCTGTATAAGCTTACTCTTCCCCTCTTTTCTTCCTTTTATATGTTTCATGGCTTTCATCAATTTGGTTTATTAATTTGTTGTTGTGAGGAAAACACATTTCTAATTTAAAGTAAAAAATGTTTTTCAACATCGGACTTTAAAATAACTTTTTATGAAAAGATGTCACAAAATTGCTTTAGCATGCAAAGGATTTCAGTTCCCTCTTCTTGTTTTCTTAATGATCTATTTTTCACAATTAAAAAACTCAGATGAGTTCGTTTCCAATGCATGCCTTTTTGTTTGAGACAAATCTGTGGGAAAGTACTCTGGTTAGGTTTGTTCTTAGGTTCTGGATTTCAGCACAAGAACCCGCACCTGTTCGGTACATCATTTAGACTAGGATTCTGTCTGTGAGAGCCCAGATTAGTAATAGCTGTATGGAAGTTGTCTGTCTAGTTGTCTGCACTGTCTAGAATATAGCATGATGATGAAGTTGGAAGAGACAATTACATTGTTACAGTCATCTTAGAACAACACTCCAAATACTTGGTGAAAGTATGGTGAAATAGGGGTAAGGGTATTCATCTGTTGAATAAATACAGCAGTTTGTGTGTACGGCAGCTATCTATATCTTTTTAAGATGACTAATTCCAGTAAATCAGCTTTAATAAACACAAACTAGAATGGTCTCCCTTCCAATCCATCTCTCTCTAATCCCTTTTCATGGCCTTTAGGAAATGACTGGGTTTTCCATCTTTTTACAGTCTCCATGACAGCAGTAAGTTCTTTTTATAGCTTTCCTTCCCCTACAGCAACCTGCTTTACACAGTGCTTAAATTGTAAGGAAAGAGGTGCCAAGGCTTAAGCAGAGCGCACTGCATGGAGGACACCATTTTGCATGCCCCCGCTGACGTGACCTCACACTCATAATGCACGTAAGATGCCATAACAGAAATAGTATGAAAAGAGATGCTGGGGCTGAGCCACTGCTCAAGCCCCAGGAAAAATGAAGCTGTGGCTTTACAGCTCCCTCTGGTGATGCACCTTTTGGAGCTGCAGACGCATCTCTTCCCAGCGTCCGGACTTAGAGGAAGGAAGTTGCTCTAAGAAGCTTTCCTCAGGCTTTGGCTTTTCACTCTATTGCTTTGCACGTGTGCAAATTGGGTATAAAACACTACTATTTTAACTTTTGGCTGTAAATGAGTAATGGTTGCAAGGCAGTGGAGAATCAGGCCCAATATTTGATATTAGTTCTTTTAGAAGACAGTAGGATACCAGAACAATTCAATAATACACTGGCCCAAACATCTAATTTGGTGTCTGCTTATCGTCTACTTTATATACATACATACATATTTTAAGTTGAAAGCTTATTGTGTCAAGCTGTTTCGGTACCTCAACTTCTCAGGCTTTATTTCCATAATTTTTAACACTGCTGCTCTTTTTCTCATTTCCCATATATTGTAGCTTCTCTGTTGTATCTTTCATGTGTGGCGTTTTTTGGCCACTTAGACAGAACTTCTAAATAATGTTTTCTGCTTTTCTGAGCTTAGAATGTGCTGCCATTTTACGAGAAAGTAATTATATAGGTCATTGACTCTGCAAAATTTTGTGCATCTGGGTTCATTTTGTAGTATTGGAGCTGAACTATAGCACTGAGGTCTGCACAGTGAATAGCTCTAAAAGGCAGTTTTGACTTGTATGGCTACATTCATGTTGTGTTAGTTCATAGCTAGCTCATCACAACAGATAATTTTATGATAGAGTAACAGTCGTTTTACACATTCATCATAGCCTGTTATCTATTAGAATCTGATTAGTTTAATTGCAGATCCATGTACTTTAAGTGTTTATTCTTTAATATTTTTACTTAAATAGAACAAAAACAAAATGAATAAAAATGGTTTATTTAAAAAAAAAACACCAACAAATTTTGTTTAGCTGCTTTACAAAACCAGTGGTTCAGTAAAACATCTCCTCAGTTGACACTTGCAGATAGAATAACAGGTTGGGTGTTGTTTTAATAAAGGCAGTATAACAACATTGCGCAGGAGTTGAATCATATTTTCATAGAAACTTCTCAGCATTCAGTTTTGGAGAGGAACTCAATGTTAAATAACCTATCTGATGTTTTTATTCTTACCAGTTATTTATAGCACACATCACCATAGTATCTGAACTTTCGACAGTGCTGTTATCATAAAGTCAGCTGTTGGGGCTATGTAAACCTGCCATTTGTCGGCAGTTTCTAGTGGTAGCACACTCCCACACAACTGTGTGTTTGTGAACTGAGAATTTTGGTCCATTCTGGTAAATTTCATGGTCATAGGATTTTTGAAATCTGAAATTTCATGGTTTCAGATATTGAAATCTGAAATTTCACTGTGTTGTAACTGTGGAGGTCCCGACTCAAAAGAGTTGCGTGTGTGGGGGGGTGTCACAAGGCTATTGTAGGAGGGTCACGGTATTGCCATCCTCACTTCTGTGCTGCTGCTGGTGTGTGGCACTGCCTTCAGAGCTGGGTGGCTGGAGAGCGGCGTCTGCTGGCTGGGNTTATATGTTTCATGGCTTTCATCAATTTGGTTTATTAATTTGTTGTTGTGAGGAAAACACATTTCTAATTTAAAGTAAAAAATGTTTTTCAACATCGGACTTTAAAATAACTTTTTATGAAAAGATGTCACAAAATTGCTTTAGCATGCAAAGGATTTCAGTTCCCTCTTCTTGTTTTCTTAATGATCTATTTTTCACAATTAAAAAACTCAGATGAGTTCGTTTCCAATGCATGCCTTTTTGTTTGAGACAAATCTGTGGGAAAGTACTCTGGTTAGGTTTGTTCTTAGGTTCTGGATTTCAGCACAAGAACCCGCACCTGTTCGGTACATCATTTAGACTAGGATTCTGTCTGTGAGAGCCCAGATTAGTAATAGCTGTATGGAAGTTGTCTGTCTAGTTGTCTGCACTGTCTAGAATATAGCATGATGATGAAGTTGGAAGAGACAATTACATTGTTACAGTCATCTTAGAACAACACTCCAAATACTTGGTGAAAGTATGGTGAAATAGGGGTAAGGGTATTCATCTGTTGAATAAATACAGCAGTTTGTGTGTACGGCAGCTATCTATATCTTTTTAAGATGACTAATTCCAGTAAATCAGCTTTAATAAACACAAACTAGAATGGTCTCCCTTCCAATCCATCTCTCTCTAATCCCTTTTCATGGCCTTTAGGAAATGACTGGGTTTTCCATCTTTTTACAGTCTCCATGACAGCAGTAAGTTCTTTTTATAGCTTTCCTTCCCCTACAGCAACCTGCTTTACACAGTGCTTAAATTGTAAGGAAAGAGGTGCCAAGGCTTAAGCAGAGCGCACTGCATGGAGGACACCATTTTGCATGCCCCCGCTGACGTGACCTCACACTCATAATGCACGTAAGATGCCATAACAGAAATAGTATGAAAAGAGATACTGGGGCTGAGCCACTGCTCAAGCCCCAGGAAAAATGAAGCTGTGGCTTTACAGCTCCCTCTGGTGATGCACCTTTTGGAGCTGCAGACGCATCTCTTCCCAGCGTCCGGACTTAGAGGAAGGAAGTTGCTCTAAGAAGCTTTCCTCAGGCTTTGGCTTTTCACTCTATTGCTTTGCACGTGTGCAAATTGGGTATAAAACACTACTATTTTAACTTTTGGCTGTAAATGAGTAATGGTTGCAAGGCAGTGGAGAATCAGGCCCAATATTTGATATTAGTTCTTTTAGAAGACAGTAGGATACCAGAACAATTCAATAATACACTGGCCCAAACATCTAATTTGGTGTCTGCTTATCGTCTACTTTATATACATACATACATATTTTAAGTTGAAAGCTTATTGTGTCAAGCTGTTTCGGTACCTCAACTTCTCAGGCTTTATTTCCATAATTTTTAACACTGCTGCTCTTTTTCTCATTTCCCATATATTGTAGCTTCTCTGTTGTATCTTTCATGTGTGGCGTTTTTTGGCCACTTAGACAGAACTTCTAAATAATGTTTTCTGCTTTTCTGAGCTTAGAATGTGCTGCCATTTTACGAGAAAGTAATTATATAGGTCATTGACTCTGCAAAATTTTGTGCATCTGGGTTCATTTTGTAGTATTGGAGCTGAACTATAGCACTGAGGTCTGCACAGTGAATACCTCTAAAAGGCAGTTTTGACTTGTATGGCTACATTCATGTTGTGTTAGTTCATAGCTAGCTCATCACAACAGATAATTTTATGATAGAGTAACAGTCGTTTTACACATTCATCATAGCCTGATATCTATTAGAATCTGATTAGTTTAATTGCAGATCCATGTACTTTAAGTGTTTATTCTTTAATATTTTTACTTAAATAGAACAAAAACAAAATGAATAAAAATGGTTTATTTAAAAAAAAAACACCAAAAAATTTTGTTTAGCTGCTTTACAAAACCAGTGGTTCAGTAAAACATCTCCTCAGTTGACACTTGCAGATAGAATAACAGGTTGGGTGTTGTTTTAATAAAGGCAGTATAACAACATTGCGCAGGAGTTGAATCATATTTTCATAGAAACTTCTCAGCATTCAGTTTTGGAGAGGAACTCAATGTTAAATAACCTATCTGATGTTTTTATTCTTACCAGTTATTTATAGCACACATCACCATAGTATCTGAACTTTCGACAGTGCTGTTATCATAAAGTCAGCTGTTGGGGCTATGTAAACCTGCCATTTGTCGGCAGTTTCTAGTGGTAGCACACTCCCACACAACTGTGTGTTTGTAAACTGAGAATTTTGGTCCATTCTGGTAAATTTCATGGTCATAGGATTTTTGAAATCTGAAATTTCATGGTTTCAGATATTGAAATCTGAAATTTCACTGTGTTGTAACTGTGGAGGTCCTGACTCAAAAGAGTTGCGTGTGTGGGGGGGTGTCACAAGGCTATTGTAGGAGGGTCACGGTATTGCCATCCTCACTTCTGTGCTGCTGCTGGTGTGTGGCACTGCCTTCAGAGCTGGGTGGCTGGAGAGCGGCGTCTGCTGGCTGGGAGCCCAGCTCTGAAGGCAGTGCCACCAGAAGCAGCAGCACAGAAGTGAGGGTGGCATGGTATGGTATTGCCAATCTTACTTCTGTGCTGCTGGCAGAGATGGGTCTGACCTGGCCCATGCTGGAGAAGAGCAAGTCCTGTACCTCTGCAGCGCGGCTGGGATTAGCAGCTGGAGCCTAGTGCACTATAGGAGCCCCCAGCTGGGGTGCCCCCAACCCTGCCCTTCCCCAGCGCTTGGGGGTTAAAGGGACCTTGGGCTGCCAGTGTGTGTGTTGGGTGACCACAGCACACCCTTCCCCCCCAACCATGGCACCTTGAGCGGTCGCCCTCATCACCCACTCATAAGGCCAGCCCTGCCCTCCCCCCAAAAGCAATGACCCTGCCCATATCATGTCACCCTCACTTCTGCTGCTGGCAGCGGCGCTGCCTTCAGAGGTGGTGCCTGGCCAGCAGCTATCGCTATCTGGCCTCCCAGCTCTGGAGGCAGTGCACAAGTAAGGGTGGCAATACCAGGACCCCCCTACAATCGCCAGATTTCATGGGGGAGGCCAGATTTCACGGTCCGAGACGTGATTTTCATGGCCATGATTTGGTAGGGCCTGATTTATAGTGTATATTTATTTCCTAGCTAGCACATTTTAAAATCCTCAGAGAGAGGGGGCAAATTGTAGCTTTGAAATTAAATGAAATGTTTGTAGTTTTCACATGTGTTAGCAGGCCATGTACCCAGTTTTTGAAGTTTTTGTCCTGCTTGTGTAAATAAAATGGTAGCAAGTAACTTTGACTTGGTGATGAGCAAACATTGATGAAAAATAATTTTAGATCTTCACTGAATTTGTAGCCTTTCAACATCCCATAATTATGGAAACGTTTAGAGTGTTCAACCTAATACTATCTTTTCCAGGAGCCAGGTATATTTAATATGTGTTTATGAAGTTGAAGGAAGCACTCTTACTGTTTTATAGTTACTTCCTTCAGAGAGAGACCGTGGCTATATTATTAAAAAGGATTTCAGGTCAAAGGGAAGACAGCTAAGCTTGGATTTTAGTGTACACTGAAGAGAATGTATTCAGTGGTAAGGTTCAAAGAGAACTCTCTTTTCAAATTGAAATATTGTATTTTTTTCCCCACACAAATTATGTGGTTGGTTGTTTCTGCTAGTGAAGATTGTTGAATGAATTCTGCTCTTCAGTCTTTTTTTCTCTGAAACTTCAACATGAAAGCAATAAAGATTACGAAGTGTGTTATGGTTCAGGGTGAGCTTTATCTTTTGACCTCTCTCTCTGTCTCCTCATAGGCATCCCTTCCAAGTGACAGGCCTGCACTTGTATTTCTCTCAGGGTGGAATCATGCAATTCATCCCCACTCAGTGCTTGTCTACACTGGCAAGTTTTGTCACCAAAAACTGCCTTTTGGCAACAAAACAGCAAGAGCATACACACTACAATGGGACTTTTGTTGCGAAAAACGCCCAGTTTTGGGCTACAAAAAAACTTCCACCCCTACGAGATACTTTTGTATTTTCCCCTCCCTTTATTGTCGACAAAGAGCCAGTGTAGACACTGCTGATTGTTTTGTCGACAGAACTGGCTTTCCGCCAGTATCCCACCCCGCCTGCCCTGATTGCTCTGCTCAGTGTTTTGATCTCTGCTGCTCTGCAGGCATGTGCCCCTCCCCTTTCAAAGCTCTGGGAAGTATCTGTGTGCTGCTCCCTTTGGGGAACAAACAAAGAGCAAATCATTGGAATGCTCCTGTTCTGCCCTGTGGTAGGAACACAGCAGCAGGCAGGCTGCTGCTGCAGGGGGAGCGGGACAGACTGCTGTGCTGCTTTGCCATTCCTCAGCACGGAGAGCTCACAGAGCTACTCATGATGCTGCTCTCGGCAGCTGAGGGGGATGTGGGAGAACTCGGAGAGAATCCCAAGATGCGCAGCGATCAGCTCTGTTTTGTCAACAAAACTTGGTAGTGTAGACAAGCCCTCAGTCTGAGTCACCAGATTACAGTACCCTGTTTACTACCCCTGTCCTCAGCAGGTCCAACTGGGTTTTGGCCCCTGTTATAGGCTTTCCTTCAGGAGCCTATGAGCAGTAGGAAAGGGGAGTGACAGAATACTGCTAGTTCAGAATGAAGTACAGGTCTGTCGCATCTTAGGCGCATTTAACATGTGCGATTTCAGCTTGATGCGGTCGGCAAAAACAAGAAAAAAAAAAAAAAGAGAAAAACAATTTAAATACTGTTTCTGTAGGGCGGGCGCCATTACACTCAATGTAATCTGCCCGCCATTACACTCAATGTAATTTTGACTATACGCGGTTTTCGCTTTAGGCGCTGACCGAGGAACGTAACCCCAGCGTAAGATGAGACAGACTTGTATAATTTATTTATCCTTAGGAATATAACAAAGAGAGAGGAAACGGCTTAAAACAACAGAAGGCCTGTATGATTATTCTGTTACCTAAACCAGGGATCTCAAACTCAAATCACCACGAGGGCCACATCACTAAAACCTTTTCATACAACAATACAAAAGTATAGTCAAAAATGAAAAAAATGAAGAGTAATATAGTATGCTATTAAAAATCAATGTATTAATTTTTTTTAAACTAATGTGAAGAGGGGTTTTAATAAAATATAAAGACCTGTAACTATTCCTTATGTGATCAGTAACACTGATGATGATCTACGCTAACAGTCTATCAACATAGCTGTAATGACAGGAACTTTTTAATGTAACTATTCATACGAAATACGTTGCCACTTTTAACAAACATTCTTCCCAACTACTCTCAGCAAAGAACCATACATGCTGAACTTCATACCTCAGACTGCTCGTCTAGTCCATGAGGCCCCGCCTCTGCCCTGCCTCTTCCTACCCCTTCCCCGCCCCCATTCCAACCCCTTTCCCAAAGTCTCCGCCCCCTCCCTGCCCATATTCCAACCCCTTCCCCAAATCCCCGCTCCAGCCCCGCCTCTTCTCTACCTTCTCCCCTGAGCATGCTGCATCCCTGCTCCTCCCCCCTCCCTCCTGGAAAGTCCTAAGTGCCGCCAAACAGCTGTTTGGCGGCAGGAAGCGCTGGGAGGTAGGCGGAGGAGCGGGGACGCGGCATGCTAGGGAGGGGCAGTGGGGAGAGGAGCTTGGCTGCCAGTGGAGTTGGCACCTATGGTGGGTCGCAGGAAATAACTCCGCGGACCGCATGTGTGAGACCCCTGACCTAAACGGTAGCCTTTTCTTGCATATTTAGATAGGCTCCCCTGTTTCCAGGCATCCCTCCATATTTGGGGGCTGGGTGAAATTGGCTGTACCTTTGGAGCTTCTGCCACTTAGTCTGGTCCTCAGTAAGTGTGTCTACCCTAGTTCAAAAGCAGTCTTTTATCTTTTTCAAAGTCCTTTTGTTTGTTGTGGGGCACCTGAATCTGGTCAATCTGGTTTATGCACCTCTACAGGGCTGTTGCAGGTAGACTTTCAGCTGTGGATTTACTGTACTATCCGTTTGAGCACTGTCAATTGCCTGGTTCCTGAATACATGTGTGGATCAGAAAATTAACCCATGGTGTTCTATAGAACCAGACACACCACAATAAGCAAACAGAGAGAGAGAGAATATTCATAAAAATACAGATATCTCCCACATTCTTCGCAATGAATTTTGCTATCTCTTCGTTTTAGTGCTGATATAGGTTGCAAGTATTGACATTCCTGAGGGAAGAGAATTGCAGACATTGTCAAGGTTGCAATGGTAGCATTAAGATATAGTACTGTTTATAATTTTATGATAAATGATCAAGTGAAAAGATGCAATGCAATATTTTGATCCCTGTCATTGAACGTGTTAACATGGACATCACAACTGAATAAATTACTGAGAAACTTTTTAAATTTAAACCAGATTTTATAAAATATTTTCAATGCAACATAAGAATTAACCGAATAATAAGTATTCTTGTATCATACAATACATATTATTTGTAGATATGAGGGTGTGATCTACACTTAGCATGAGCATATTCCTTTGGTCCAGAGCGCCGATTCATTTGTATAGTTTGTGCTTCTTTTTTCGTTTCCTTTTGCTTTCTGCTGCTTTTTTTCTAAGCTCCGGTGGAGACCAGGAGAAAGCATACCTATGCAGGATGTGAGCGTAACTTTACTGTACCAGGTGTCTCCAATGGATTGTCAAAATGCATGTTGGCGAGATGCACCTAGTATATGGATAGGTGGATTTTAAAATCCAAATAAATAATATACATATAATATATATTAAATATAAATTATAATATTGTAATATTATAATATATAAATAATATAAATAAGTCTAAATAAATAATTAAAATCATACCAAAATTTGAAGTGATATTGAAGGTGGTGGAACAAATAAGATGATTAGAATTACATGGCATTTGATCCATTTGATCACAAATATCCATACTACAAATATCCTGACAGACCCATGAAGAGCTTTGAGGACAAGCAAATGTTTCCTAGGTCTTGGACCAACAATCAGAAAGGAAGGTGGGAGAAAGGAAGAATATAGTGCATGAGCTGATCCTTCTAGGTCACACTTCAGGCACCTGGGCAAAGTGGAATGGGAAAGTCTGTCCTGCCACTGCTGAATTTGGTCAGTGGATAAGCAGAAATTAATTCTTCAAGCCTTGTCTAAACACCTTTTTTTGGTATTGATTTAACTAAATTGTGGAGATGCTTTATGTGGCAGATATGACTTGTCCTACAATATCCTTGGCAAACCTTATGGGATTAAGTTTAATAACTTTGAGGGTCCACTGTATTAAAAATGCAATTTTTTGTTGTTGTGGAATTGTATGTAACTTCTCTAGGAGACGTGACTAATGCAGTCTCTAGGAAGGACTGCTTGGGGCAATGTGTGTGAAGTGTTTTTCCTAGGAATTTCCCTTTGAAGTTACTCCTTGAGCAGCAAACCATTGTGTGGCTGATTACCTATTCACGGTCTTTCCAAAGACCCAAACTTAATAAATAGGGGTTCTTGTTATGGGCAAAAGGATGTCATGAATCTGAAACTACAGGAACATCCTTGTGTGGCGTTTTGAAGGACTGCTCACCTGCCAGAGCCCAGGTTGAATTTGAAGGGTAATCTCTGGTAAGCTTATTAGCATGTATGTAGGTTCTTTTATTGTTTTTAATATGTTTTCTCTGTAATACTTTTACCTTAGGAATAAAATGTGCTTGCTTAAAAAAAGCTGTATGGTAATTTAGACCTGTGGCAATTACACTGTTCGCTGTCTCTGAAGAGAAGGCAAAGGAAGCTTGCATAGGCAACCTCTCTTTTGCTGGGGATTTCACAATATAGTCAAGGACTGTGCAGCCTGGAAACACCCTGGTTTGAAGGGAGAGAGACACGTGTCTCCACTCAAGACAGCCAAACAGAAGCCTAGAGTGGGTGCCCTTGCTGGGCTATAGACGCTGGGAATATAGGTGCATTTGTCCTGATATGTGACACTTTGTACTGGTTTAAATTGTTTGTATCTATTTAGTTTGCATTGACAGATATGAATAGTTTTAAACTGGTATGAGTGTCTACCCTAAGGGTCTGCACCGATTTTGTTATATTGGTGCAAAAACTGCATGTAGAGTAGGAGCATGGCTACATTTGCAGATGTAGAGCGCAGTGAGTTAAACCAGCCCTTGGAGATCGCAGCAGGGAAAGCGCTGCAGTGTGTTCACACTGTCAGCTGCAAGCGCACTGGTGTGGCCACATTTGTGGCACTTGCAGCGGCATTGGGAGCGGTGCATTATGGGCAGCTATCCCACAGAGCACCTCTTCCCATTCTGGCGCTGTGGCTTGTGGGGGGGCAGGGCATTCTGGGTCCTGTCCCAATGCCTTGTGATGCATCGCTTCACATCCCAGCAGTCCCTATGCTTCCATCCACATTTGGCGCCATCTTTCAACGTTTTTTGTACTGCGCGCTCTGTCTTCCCTTTCGGTCTGCGGGAATGGATCCTGAACTGCTGAGGAATATGCTGATGGGTCTCGCCAGCGCGTCACGAATTGCAGTTGAGTTACTCCTTAAGCTACAAACTGACAGTGAGGAGTCCGAAAATGATGTCGACTCACAACGCATACGACACGAGATTGCTTGTGGCATTCACAGACATGCTCAACACAGTGGAACACCGCTTTTGGGCTCAGGAAACAAGCATTGAGTGTTGGGATCACATCGTCATGCAAGTCTGGGATGACGAGCAGTGGCTGCAGAACTTTCGGATGAGAAAAGCCACTTTCATGGGACTGTGTGCTGAGCTCGCCCCCACCCTGCGGCGCAAGGACATGAGATTGAGAGCTGATCTGCTGGTGGAGAAGCGGGTGGCTATTGCAATCTGGAAGCTGGGAACTCCAAACTGGTTAGCGACTGATTGGTAGCTGTCTGGAGTGGGAAAGTCAACCGTTGGAATCGTGTTGATGCAAGTTTGCAGGGCCATTAATCGCATCATGCTCAGAAGAACCGTGACTCTGGGTAACGTGCATGACATGGTGGCTGGCTTTGCACAAATGGGTTTCCCTAACTGCGGAGGGGCGATAGATGGGATGCATATTCCAATTCTGGCACCAGCCCACCTAGCCTCTGAGTACATAAATCGGAAGGAGTATTTCTCTATGGTTCTCCAGGCGCTTGTGGATCACCGTGGGCATTTCATTGACATTAATGCAGACTGGTCTGGGAAGGTGCATGACGCACGCATCTTTTGAAACACAGGCCTGTTCAGGAAGCTGCAAGGCAGGACTTTCTTCCCAGACCAGGAGATCACTGTAGGGAAAGTCGAAATGCCCATTGTGATCCTTGGAGACCCCACTTACCCTTTAATGTCATGGCTCATGAAACCCTACACAGGGAGCCTTGACAACAGCAAGGAGCGGTTCAACAACAGGCTGAGTCGGTGCAAAATGACTGTGGAGTGTGCTTTTGGCCATCTAAAGGGCCACTGGCGCTGTCTGTTGGGAAGCTCGACCTGGCCGATGACAACATCCCCAGGGTTATATCTGCGTGTTGTACCCTCCATAACATTTGTGAAGGGAAGGGTGAAAGATTCACGCAGGCATGGACCTCGGAGGTTCAACACCTGGAGTCTGAATTTGAACAGCCAGAGAGCAGAGCTATTAGAGGGGCCCAGCGTGGGGCTGCGAGGATTAGGGATGCCTTGAGGGAGCAATTTGAGGCTGAAAGCCACCAGTAATGTTTGATGCCCTGCACAGGAGTGAAGTGCAGTGGTTCCAATGTTAGTAGGAATCTGTGTTTGCTACGTATGATGCACTGACTTGCAGTGCCTGTTGCTTTCCTGGGCTACAGTATCTTTCACTTAATTCAATAAAAAAGAACGTTTTCAAAGCCAAAAAATTCATTGAAAAGAAAATTCATTTATTGAAAAGAAACACAACTGCTTGGGAAACAGAAAGGGCATGACACATCTGTGGTGTTTGGGATGAGGGAAGGGGGTGGGGTGGGGAATGGGACAACCACAGATTTGTGCCATGCAGTGAATGCTGCACTTCAGGCTGGCTAAAATGCATAGTGATGGGGGTTGAATGCAGTGGGTAAGGGTCGTAGTTTGCAGGGCTGGGTGGTGAAGCTACAGGTGTGGGAGGCAGCTGGTGGCGATAAGACCCCGGATGTTGGGGAAAGTGGCTTGGCGGTGACATGGGGGCACAAGGGAAAGAGTTTTGGGACAAGGGCTGCGGGGGGGCGGACGCAGAAGTGCTCCGCCTGCATTGCTACGAGCACCTGTATTGAGTCCGCTTGGCGCTCCATGATGCTTAGCAGCTGCTCCGTGCTTTGGTGCCAGCGATCCGCATTCTGCTGGTGGACCCTCCTTTCACTCTCCTGCCACTCCTGCACTTTTTGATTTTCATTAAGGGACTGCTGCATTACTTCATGCAGCATGTCCTCCTTGCTTCTATGCGTCTGCTTCCTGATTCTTTGGAGTCTTTCGGCCGTTGATAATAAGGACGGCTGGGATCTCAAGGTTGCATCTGTGAAGCCAAAATGCAACACTTAACAGAGGCAGCATTGTTCACACCAGACAGAGCAATGATTCGGCCGCACTTAAAGACAAGCACAGTGTACACAATAGCAGAAATTTCCCATCCCAAAGCGAGTGCACATAACCCACTGAAGCCCCAAAATGGTGAGTAAGCACAGGGGCAAGGGGGACTGATTGTTTCATGGCCGTACTGTCCTTTGGGGATCTGTGCCTTGGGGAGAGCCAACAGCTGCAGGGGGCCCCTGTACTGAACACTGTCCCCTCATTTTCCACAGGATGAGTTCGTCCTGGAAGATATCTCGCTGCTGAGGGTGACCTGGGAAGCAAGGGAGGGTCTTCTACTACAATGCGGCTTCTGCCCTGGCCCATATGCAGCTTGCCTGTGTGCAGCAATGGTCCCCCCGCCTGTCACGGCACAGTGGTGCGGACATGTTAGCCTTACTGGGACAAAGAGCACAGTACCTCTGCCAAAGAACCTGCGCAAGCCGATTGCCCAGCTTCTGCATGAGACCTTTGAAGAGATCACTGAGACCGATTACCACGATGTGACATCAGCGCCCTATTCCGCATCTAGGCATGCATGCAGCCCTAACCCTCCTCGCCCCAAGAGCCCGCACCGAACAACTTCCTTCCCAAAATAAAAGCCGCTTACCGGGCACCTCCTCTGGTGTCTGTTCTTCCCCATGCACCGTCCGCTGCGACTGGCTACCTTTCTCCTGGCTTGAAAACCGCTCCTGGCTGCATGCATCTAGGGATGCTGGGCTGTCTCCCTCCTCCTCAGCACCCTTGCTCCCGCTTTCCTCCTCCTTCTCCCTTGTTGAACTGGGCTCTGAAGTGTCCATGGTGGTCTTCGGAGTGGAGGTGGGGTCGCCCTCAAGTATTGAGTCCAGCTGTTTGTAGAAATGGCAGGTCGCGGGGGCAGCACCGGAGCGGCGGTTTGCCTCGTGTGCTTTGCGGTAGGCATTCCGCAGCTCCTTCACTTTAACCCTGCACTGCAGTGCGTCCCGGTTATGGCCCCTTTCCATCATGTCGCTTGATATCTGCCCGAAGGTATCGTAATTCCTGCGGCTGGAGCGCAGCTGGGACTGGACAGCTTCCTCCCCCCAAACACTGATGAGGTCCAGTACCTTGCCATTGCTCCATACTGGGGATTGCCTGGCGCGTGGAGGCAGGTCATCTGGAAAGATTCACTGAGAGCACTCCACACCAGAGAATTTAAAGGGCGGGTCTGATGGCTGGTCACCTGAGAGCAGGGCTGTAGAGTTCAAAGTGATGAACAGGCATTTTGGGACACTTCTGGAGGCTGATCAGAGCGCATTAATAGATCAGGGCATCCACACTGGTGCTGCGGCGCTCCAGCTGGGGCACATCAAGCGTTATGCTTCTTGTCGAGGTGGATTACCAGGAGCGCTCCAGCCGCGGAGTCCGGGCATTCTACGTGCCTTGCCAGTGTGGACGCGTCATGAGTTAGGGCGCCCGGGGCTGCTTTAATGCGCTCTAACTCGCAAGTGTAGCCAAGTCCTAGGTCTCATTGGTTATTCTGACATGTTCCATAAACTTGGGGTGGTCTTTGTAGGTCCAAAGAGTACAAGATACCCTCTGATAACTGCACTCCAGTACTGTCTGGGAAACTCCCAGGATGGCTTGATTTCTTTTCCCCACTTCCGTCAACAGTGGAACTGGAAGTACTGGTAACTTGCTGGCTGATGGTGACTTCCCTATCGGGCAGTAGGGTTGGAGAAAGTAAGAAGCAATAGCATAAGCTTCATTTTTACCCCCTCCTGGTGCGTTAACCAGGAATACTCTCTACTTATATCTTGTTAGTGGTTAACTGGATATGCCCTAGGTTCCACACCTTAAAGCCTCACCCAGCAGATTCGTTTCCCCAACCCGCATCTATCATCGGCGAGAAACTACAGACAGGCTTAACTAATGAAACAGATTTGATTTATTTAACAAAGACTTAAACAGTAACTGATAGGACCCCCAAATAAAACAGTAGAATCATAGAATATTAGGGTTGGAAGAGACCTCAGGAGGTCATCTAGTCCAATCCCCTGCTCAAAGCAGGACCAACACCAACTAAATCATCCCAGCCAGGGCGTTGTCAAGCCGGGCCTTAAAAACCTCTAAGGATGGAGATTCCACCACCTCCCTAGGTAACCCATTCCAGTGCTTCACCACCCTCCTAGTGAAATAGTGTTTCCTAATATCCAACCTAGACCTCCCCCACTGCAACTTGAGACCATTCCTTCTTGTTCTGTCATCTGCAACCACTGAGAACAGCCTAGCTCCATCCTCTTTGGAACCCCCCTTCAGGTAGTTGAAGGCTTCTATCAAATCCCTTCTCACTCTTCTCTTTTGCAGACTAAATAACCCCAGTTTCCTCAGCCTCTCCTTGTAAGTCATGTGCCCCAGCCCCCTAATCATTTTCGTTGCCCTCCGCTCGACTCTCTCCAATTTGTCCACATCCCTTCTGTGGTCAGGGGACCAAAACTGGACGCAATACTCCAGGTGTGGCCTCACCAGTGCTGAATATAGGGGAATAATCACTTCCCTCGATCTGCTGGCAGTGCTCCTATTAATACAGCCCAATATGACATTGGCCTTCTTGGTAAGAAGGGCACACTGCTGACTCATATCCAGCTTCTCATCCACTGTAATCCCCGGGTCCTTTTCTGCAGAACTGCTGCTTAGCCAGTCGGTCTCCAGTCTGTAGTGGTACATGGGATTCTTCCTTCCTGAGTGCAAGACTCTGCATTTGTCCTTGTTGAACCTCATCAGATTTCTTTTGGCCCAATCCTCCAATTTGTCTAGGTCACTCTGGACCCTATCCCTACCCTCCAGCATATCTACCTCTCCCCCCCAGCTTAGTGTCATCTGCAAACTTGCTGAGGATGCAATTCAGCCCATCATCCAGATCATTAAAAAAGATGTTGAACAAAACCAGCCCCAGGACCAACCCCTGGGGCACTCCGCTTGATACTGGCTGCCAACTAGACATCGAGCTGTTGATCACTACCCATTGAGCCCGACAATCTAGCCAGCTTTCTATCCATCTTCTAGTCCATTCATCCAATCCATACTTCTTTAACTTGCTGGCAAGAATACTGCAGGCAAGAATACCATATCAAAAACGTTGTTAAAGTCAAGATGTATCAAATCCACTGCTTTCCCCATATCCACAGAGCCAGTTATCTCATCACAGAAGGCAATCAGGTTGGTCAGGCATGACTTGCCCTTGGTGAATTCATGTTGACTGTTCCTGATCACCTTCCTCTCTTCCAAGTGCTTCAAAATGGATTCCTTGAGGACCTGCTCCATGATTTTTCCAGGGACTGAAGTTAGGCTGACCGGTCTATAGTTCCCCGGGTTCTCCTTTCTTCTCTTTTTTAAATATGGGCACTATATTTGCCTTTTTCCAATCGTCTGGGACCTCCCCCGATCGCCACGAATTTTCAAAGTATACAAAAGGGTATCCAGGTACAGGTTGGCTTAGCAAACTGACATGAAGTCAAGGTCCCAAACCCACAAGACAAGGGAGTTTACCACAGGTAAGGTACAGATACTACACCAGGTTCAAAGGAATGGACCCATGACAATGGACTTCATGAACCAAGTACAACAGGATCCTCAAACACAGGTAATAGGTAGCTGGAACATGAGTGAGTTTGGATCTTCTTCTGTTATGTTCTGTAGATCCCTCGAAGCCTTGGCTGGGCCATACACTGCGCTGCCACCAGGAATGACAGCCCCTTCTCTCAGGTGCAGCAGTTATTTATGTTCTCTTGTTACTAGGCGGAACATGTACCATGTGACCCTTGCTCTTTTCCCACCTTAGAAGGAAAAAGGAGCCAATTGTCTCAAGAAGAAGGTCACCAAAATTGTGGACAAACAACTACTATTTAAGATGGCGAAGTGCCTAAACAAAATGGAGTTTGTAGATTTTCTCCTACAGGTCCACTTCTCTTTTCTAGCAGCCCTCTTCACCCTCTTCTCCCCGCCTACTTCTTTCCATCACCTCCCACTCATCCCCTAGCCAGCTTGTAGATGTAAAAATCACGAGACTGATTGTGCATGACTATTGAGTGCACTTAAAATGTTGTTGGGGGGGGACGGACTTTTGTCCTCTCTGCCCCAATCCTATATGAGCACCATGATTTAACATAGGTGTTTGCTTACTCAGATTTTTAAAACTAGTGTACTTAGTGCTGCATAGATATGATTAATGTATAAGTGGGCAGGTATCTAAAACTGCCTGAATGTGTTTCAGCACATTTATTCAAATATAACTTGAAGCAATGAGTAGATTGTCACAGGGGAGCTTCCTAGCACCACTCATACTTTTTCACAGATCTCACCCTGAGGCTTCCCATTTGTACTGTCATATATACGTATGTTTGTACTTATATACTCTAAGTTGGTAAGCTTAGCAGAAGAAACTGCTGTAGCAGAAGAAAGCTGGTTAAACCTGCAGCAAGCCATTGACAAAATTGCAGCATATAATTTAAAACTAGTTTACTCAATGATTTGGTGGAAACAATACTGCTTCAAACAATGAGGCTTTTAAAGTGAGATGTAGGTTAGAGAAACAGGTCTAGATTCTGAGCCACAACCAGAGGGGGCTGATCACAAGGGATCTAGTTGCAGCTCCTTGATTATAGGGCTGGTTCTCTGCTATTCTCAGTTTAGATTAGAGCAGCCGGAGGGCTGCCCTAAACCACACCAGAGGGCTATGGCTCACAAGGGGGCTGTCCTCCAGCCAATGATAACTGGAGCACAATGTGCTTGGACTAGGACTCTTTCTACTCTCTATTCTGGGAACTGTGGGAGGTAGGATGGTGAAGTAGAAGCCAATTATACGAGCTATCTGCCCTCTGGTGACTTGCCCACACTGTGGAAATCCCCAACAGAAGAGAGATGGCTGCGTCATTCAGGAGAAACAATGCAAAGGAGGATGAGTGGTCCTTAGAATGTGGTCTGCTGTATTTGTAGGGGACTTCAGTGTAATTCAGAGTTAGTGTATTTACCTTGAAGTTAGAGATGGTGTTCCAGTGTGTGTTGTGTAGCTGTTGAGTTGGACTGTAAAGCATAATGTGGAGAAGCATGAGAGAGCCAGCAAGTGATTTATAGGTAGAAAGCTAATACAGTTTTCTGTTACTGAACAATTGAAAATGTGGTATACAGGAAAAGTTTGTTGTTCTGGTTAACTATTAGAAATACTATTTTTTTCAGTTCTCAACTTCCTCCATTCATGACCATCAAGCTACCTGCTTTTAGCAACTCCAAAGCCCATATCCCAAAAGTCTTTTTCTTAAATGCAATGCTTAGGAACTTCTTCATTTCACATTTTTAAGTACAAAATTGTTTCTGAAAATTCTAGGAATTGCATCTTAATAGTTTTTTTTTTTTTTTTTAAATCAATAATATTGATTATTTGGAAGAACTTGTTTACTACTTGAAGGGTTAGAAACATTTTTTTCCTATTTGCATAATATTTTTAGTTTTCCTAGACAAGTCCACACAGTAGGTTTGGAATTGGAATAGTATAAAATAAACTTCAGGGACTTGACTTTATGAACAAATATGATGGTTACTTACTGTTTAATACTTCTAGATCAGGGGTCGGCAACCTTTCAGAAGTGGTGTGCCAAGTCTTCATTTATTCACTCTAATTTCAGGTTTCGTGTGCCGGTAATACATTTTAACATTTTTAGATCGTCTCTTTCTCTAAGTCTAGAATACAGTGAAACCCCGTGATAACGCGCCCCGCGATAACGCGAATTCGGATATAACGCGATCATAAGGGGGCTCCGGCTGCCCCAAGCAAAGAAAAAAAAAAAGCGGCCGGAGCGCCGCCGAAGCAAAAAAGAAAAAAAAAAAAGCCGCCGAAGCGCCGCCGAAGCAAAAAAGAAAAAGAAGAAAAAAAAAAAAAAAAGTGGCTGGAGCGCTGCCGAAGCAAAAAAAAAGAAAAAAAGAAATGTGTCTTTCCCACTGCTTCTTCTCCTCTGTCCCCGCTTCCCCTTTTGGCGAGAAGAGCTGTTCTCCTCCCCAGCTGCTCCTCGCTCTTCCTCTGCCCCTTGCACGTCTCCCCTGCTCTCCCCAAGTGTTTCGCTCTCTCCCTGCATGGCTGAGAGCCCCCGCTGCTGGAGCAGGCTGACAGCCCAAGAGAAATTGACCGGCTTGAAACTGACCGGTTTGAAACTAACCCTGCTATAACGCGACCCCGCATTTATCACGATCAAATTTTTTGGACCCCAATCATCGCGTTATAGCGGGGTTTCACTGTATATAACTAAACTATTGTTGTATGTAAAGTAAATAAGGTTTTAAAAATGTTTAAGAAGCTTCTTTTAAAATTAAATTAAAATGCAGAGCCCCCCGGACCGGTGGCCAGGACTCGGGCAGTGTGAGTGCCATTGAAAATCAGCTCGCATGCTGCCTTCGGCACACGTGCCATAGGTTGCCTACCCCTGTTCTAGATAGATGACCAGTATTACCATTTTTTTGTATTGCATTGTATTTTGTGCTGAATTAGGGAAGCAATTCTCTGAGCACAATTCAGAGCAAATTTGTCATAATATGTGGATTGCTTGAAGCAGAGCCGATCCATTATGGCTCTTTAACACTTCATTGAGATGATTTTTTTTCATACTTAAATTATACAAGTTTATTCTTCAGGACTGAGGTAGAGACCATAAACTAATCAAAGTTCATAAAGTGTCTGGGGTTGTTTTCTTAGTGTAATTAAGAATTAAGTTTAAGATAGCTTACCAATTCTTGTATCTAGCTGTCAATAGCAGGGTATACATTAAGTATCCACAGAGTTTTTTGGGACTATTAAATAAAAAGGATACTGGCTATCTCCAAGGGAGAAAGCCTGGTTCATTTTAAGTCCACGGGCCAAAATTTCACCCCAGATCTTCTAGCCTGAATGATACTTTCATCAGTGCTCAGTTCACATAAGATGGGGTAAATAAGATAAATATTTCATATTTCTAAATCATATCTAATTAATTTGAACTCAAAAATTTGTTAAATTAAAGGGATACCCTTAAACTGAAATCATGCAAATTAAAAAAACCCCAAAACCTGAATTAAAATAACTTCAGATACTAAACCTGTCTCCCTTGCATATATATATACTTGTAGTTTTATAGTCCAATTTTTTTAAATCTTGGTGTGGGAGAATAGCACAAACAAGGGAAACTGACTGACTCGCTATTTGTGTGGGAAAAGCTGCTCACAGTGCTGTCAAATGGACAAAAACTGAAAACCAGAGAGATTTTTCTCTAATCTTTCAGTTTATGGTAACCATAGGTGTTCTATTGCAACAATAATGGCGGGGAAATCAGACAAGTGATTTTTTTAAAATTGGTGGTATACCTTTTTAATAAGACCATGTACAATCTGAAATACAAGCTAAAATAAGAACATTGTCCAGGAAATGCAATTTCCCTCTTCTGGGAAAAGCATAAAGGAATATATTTCTCATGAAAATGTGTCAGGCACCAACCTAGCACCCAGCAAATACCTGCTAAGAGCATTGATTCCCTCCAGTCTGTTTGTTGAATAACAATTAAATATTATTTAGTGATTTGTCAAACCCTTAAAAAGCTACTAAACACTAGCAGGTTTCAGAGTAGCAGCCGTGTTAGTCTGTATCCGCAAAAAGAACAGGAGTACTTGTGGCACCTTAGAGACTACGAATTTATTTGAGCATAAGCTTTCGTAGGCTGTAGCCCACGAAAGCTTATGCTCAAATAAATTCATTAGTCTCTGAGGTGCCACAAGTACTCCTGCTCTTTTAAACACTAGCAGTACAGTTACGAAATGGTATAAAAGTTAAATGTTTGTAATAAAAAAGATTCCATTTTTTATCTAGGTTGCCTTTTTAGTCACTGTAGTACAGGGAAATATAGCTTTAAATCTAACACCCTTTTTATGTAAAAACTTTAAATTGGAATTTTCCTTCCTTTTTAAACTGTTTTGAGGTCTGACTCTTCCTTCTTGTGTCTTTGGAACCAAACTTAAAAATCCTGTTTGTAAACACAAGTATTTTCCAATATATTTAGCTACTTAGCTTGTTTCTGGAGTTCAAGTAGCTTATTTTTGTCTTTAGAGTAACTGGGTGGGGCATAGCAGAAGCCAAAATCTTTGATATCCCAGTAGAGAACTCCTCCTCATGGGGATTATGCAGTCTCCCTGTTTTTCTCACTCTGGGATTCCTTGTCTTCCTAGCCCAAGAAGCTAGGCTGCTAAAGCTATGTCTGGACAGGGATTAAAAAACCTGCAGCTGACGTGGGTCAGCTGACTCAGGCTTTTAGGGCTTGGGCTCTGGGACTGAAAAATTGCTATGTAGATGTTTGGGCTTGGGCTGGAGCCTAAGCTCTGGGACCCTGTGAGGGTGGAGGGTACCAGCATTCAGACTCCAGCCCAAGCTCGGATATCTGCACAGTAATTTTTTTTTTTTTTTAAGCCCTGGAAGCAGAGCACTGTGAGCTCGAGTTAACTTGACCCGAGCCAGCTGCGGCTGTGCCGCGGGTCTTTTATCCCAAAGTAGACGTACCCTAGGTAGCCACCTTACCAACCTCCTTCTCTGTACGCCACAGTGACTTCAGAGGAAACTCCCTATGCTCCAGGGGAAAATAGGGAATCGTGGATCCTCCTCCAGCACTTTCTGTTCCACTGGATAAACTTTTAGAAATGGATACATATTAGACATGTATCAATCATGCGGTAGTCGTTCTTCTGAAGAGGCTGTCTGTAGAAGATGAAGTGGCCCTGGTGAGGTGGGGGGACCCAACACCTTACCCTTCTCTGTATGGCCCGGAACCAGGGAGGAGGTGCAGAGAGGAGTAAGTTCTTGCTTTAGCTGAGAATATAAATGAATTAAGCTGAGCCAAAATAAGGTCACTTGAATTTTGAATGTGTCCCCACATACGGGTTTGTTTAATGCAGTTTAACTGATCCACTTTTAATTCACACCTTTAGTTAACTAAATTAATTTTCCTGAATGTCCCCGTGTAGACAAGCCCTGAATAAGTCCTTGCCACCCATACTCTGGTATTATCAACAGGATGGCATCAGGGTATTGGGCTGCACGTTTCTCCACTGCCTTGCCCAGGTGGCTGGAGATGCTCAGACTAGATTAATTTTCTATGATCTGTGGCTTGCTGATCTCAAAATTGGCTAAGTGGTAGCATTCTAAATAATCTGATCCCACCCCATACCCTCCTCTGGAGACAAAATTCTCATGGAGGCGCTCCCTGGACCACAAGGTAGAGGGGCTATTAGAACATGTTTGGAGAAGAAGGCAATTACTGTAACTTGCGAAAAAGTAGTGAAACATTCAATGTGGGTACATTATTGACAGTGGATTTCTGTCGTTAGCCAGTATGTAATTCAAAGGGTGTGTGGGTGGGGGACCAAATGTTTTCTTTGAAAGCTGGGAAAATCTGTAGAATGGAATGAACACATGATCAAACTTGTACTGCTGAGACCACCATGTACGTGGGAGGAGGTCAGATACAAATTCATTAAAAAAAAAAGAAACTACCTCACTAAAGAGTCCCAAACCAACTGTGCTCTTCTGAGGTTTTTTTGGGCAAAGTCTAAGCCAGGAATAGAAAGTGAACTAGTAACAATGAATTTTAAAACAGCTTTATCTTTGGTATAATTTATTTGGGCTAATCTTGAGAAAAAATGATTGATTAGAAGACACAAAATGTGAGTACATTGTGGTGTCTTTATTTATAGCTAAGTCGATCACTGTGAAGTGTATAACTCATTTGTATAAAATGTTCAAAATTCTGTTTTTGTCTAAAATTGGAACCATGTTGTAGTTAGAGCTTTACATAATAATGCTGCAAATCTTAGTGCTAGTAAAACATTCACATCTTATTACTGATAAATATAATAAAGTAACTTAAACATGTTAGAATAAATGTAAAAGTAAATTTATTGAAAAATGTTCCCTTTTTTTATAAAGGGAAGAGAGTTAAACCCTTAAATTTGAAAATCTTGAAAGCATGTTTGCAATCTGCCACAAACTAAATGGACATCTAGAAGTCTTTTTGTTGAATTTTATAATGCCATTAAACGTTGCTTAATATAAACCAGATCACTGGTAGGGGTTCCAGTGTTTTAGACAGCAATACAGAATGCTGACCATTTTGGATGGAAGAGTTATGCACTATATTTAATGTGTGAAAGTCTGAGAGAAGCTTATGTAGATAGATGTAGACAATTACATCTGCCTACATAAGCTTCTCTCACAGACATCTACACATACACCATCCATTTCCTAGTGAATCAACCTTGCTCAGTCATAGTCACCAAGGAAGGTCACATCCAGACACCCTAACTTTGTCTTCTGTGAATTGAATGGAAAAAAAATCCTTGCTACAACCTTGATGTGTTTCCTGGATAAGAAATAATGCAAAGCAGTATAGATACCAGAAATCAACACAACCACACTGCTAATGACACATAACTAGGGCCCTACCAAATTCACGGTCCATTTTGGTTAATTTCATGGCTGTAGGATTTTAAAAAATCATAAATTTCACGGTTTCAGATACTTAAATCTGAAATTTCATGGTGTTGTAACTGGGGGGGTCCCGACCCAAAAGGGAGTCATGGGACGGTCACAAGGCTATTATAGGGGGGGGTCACAGTATTGCCACCCTTACTTCTGTGCTGCCGCGTTCAGAGCTGGGCTCCCAGCCCACAGCCATGGAGCTACCTGCAGCCGGTGGAGGTTCCCAGAGATGGGTTTGACCCAGCCCCGGGAGCAGCCCCTGCAGGGGAAGAGGAAGTCCCAGCCCTCCCCAGCCCGGCTGGGACTAGCATCTAGGGACTAGCACAAGATAAGAGCCCCCAGCACTGCTTCTCCCCTACACTAGCTAGATTTCACAGGTGAGACCAGATTTCAGGGGGGAGATTAGATTTTAAGGTCCGTGATGCATTTTTTACAGCCGTGAATTTGGTAGGGTCCTACACATAGCCAAAGGAATATAAATGATAGAGGGAAAAACAAAATGTTAACAATTGTTAACACACACTATTTTCATAAGGGGAAATTATGCCAAATTTGAAGCTGCAAGTAGTAAGAAATAAAGATTAATTCCATAAGAACATTGTCATCAAACAAAGGGAATTAGGGTTGACCTTGGTGACTGGTTGAGTAGTGTTCATTTGACAGAGAAAGAGAGGGGAAAAAAAAAAAGATATCCAGTCTGTCTTAACTGGATTTCACAATGTGTTTTCTTGTTCGTGTTTAGTATATGCATATATGAAATACATACTATTTGTAAAAATGTGTGTGAAAATAGTTTTACATTTATTAATATATGACCTGAAAAAACAAGTGACTTTTTATATTTAACAGTGTTTCCCGATGTTGGTTTTCCCGAAGGGATGTAAAGCACTAGCCAAAAGGTGGGGTAGACAGGCAACTTAGTTATTTTACAGTTTCTTCTTTTCCTTTTTTCCTTTTACATTTTCATGCAAGTTTCTAGCTGTTATGGTTGCAAAGAGAACCTTGAAAACATGCCCTCAGTGTAACCTGTGCAGCAATGTCTGAGTGAGTTTGGCAAGAGCCTCAAACAGCTCTGATATGTGAACCATCCCATTCATTTCAGTGGGTGTTAAATCAGGTGCCAATGATAATACTTTAAATGACATCACTGTTAACTATTTCACTGCTTAACAAAACATGTAAGAAAAAAGAAATACCATACCCTGAAGAACTATACAATCGGTTTTAAGTGAAAGCTAATTGTGCATACATTTTTAACAAAACATGACATGATTGAACGGATTGATTGGTTTCATCATCCTGAACTGGTGATTCAGCTTTCAAAATAAATCTGCGGAGCAGTGATTTAAAGGATGTTTTTCCGAGAGACAGTAGGGACATACAGTCAACATTTCGGTAAAGTGCTTTTTTATGCTGCCATAAACAATACCTGTGTGCGAAAATGTAGGGCGGAGGGCAGTTGACTTAAAATGGTGGTGATGATAAAATTTTTGGCAATGTTGATGCCGCTTGTGTGGTAACACATCTCACTGCACTTTAACAATAGTAGATTAACTGCTGTATTAGTATTGTATTAAAATATAAAATAGTATAAGGATTATGGCACAAATTATTGGAGAGAAGTAGACCCTGATGTCAGAAATCAACAGATGCAAGCTTATGTACTTTGGTCACAGGTGTGGAGATGCAGATAAAGTTATTATGGTGGAGGGTTGTTGTAATAGGACGATCAGCAAGGAAATGAATGGATAGTATGCAGCTGATCCCTGGAAGGTCAGCTGCTGAGTGCTCGAAGTTAGAGATGGTCATGAGGGCTTCTGAAAATTCTGCTGTAATGTTATTGGTATTCAGACATGAATAAATGGATGTACTTACTTATGGCGAAAATTGGGAAAAGTTGTGAAATTCATATTTAAGGCTGACAGTGACTTATACAAATGTGGGATGCCAAAAGCACATTACAAGTATCTGAATTATAGCCGGAATAGGAGTTTTATGAATTCTTTTAGTCAATTAAATTTTTTCATGGAAGGTTGTAAAATGCATATTAGAAAGCATACTGTGTGTTAGAGAGACTGCTCTACAGTTTCATTGCTTCTGGTTATAGTATTTAGGGAAACAGTGCTTCACTGTCTTCTTAAACAGTGGCAATACAATATGCTTTGATCACCCAACAGCTGGTTGCAGGGTTGTCATTAATCTAGACAGAATAGTGGTTAATTTCTACATCTAGGATGATTTACACATGAAGTGAGTGATACTTGATCATATCATAAGTGCCATTCATTCATACCAGTGAGAGACAGAAAATAATTAACTGTAAACAAGGACTGATACTGACTACACCCATTGGAGGAAGGAGATGACCTAATCTGAGAACATATGAAATTAGCTAGTTGTAGCACAAGCAGAACTGGTCCATAGATACTGCCCTGCCAAGCCCAAAAGTGTGCCCAGCCCAAGTCTTTCATTTAACTTTTCTGCCATTGAATATTTGTCTTAAACATTTTGACTGTATTTCCAGAATCCTGTTTGTTTTTCTTGAATGGAATATTGTCAAATCGCTTGTAGGGAATTCTGGTAGTTAGAGCAGTGGTCTAGCAGCCCTGATATCTCTGGGCTCTGCCAGAGATTTGCTGTGTTGACCTTCAGTAAATTAAAACCTAGCCCTCATCCACAAGTGCTTATCCACTTGCACGTAGGGCGCAACTGTGAAATGGGTATTTAATTCCCAGTGTACTGATGATCTCTCTACTCCATAATTCACATGATAAAAAGTGTACTGAGCAAAGATTTAATAGTAGGATGCTGTAGTGAGGTTTCAGATTACAGCTTCCAAATTGGATAAAAATATTAGTTATAGTAAAGTGCAGTGTAAAGGCTAAATATTAAGATTTTCTTAGTTATTTTCTATAAATGACTATAATGTGAAGTGTTACGAATTAAAACCAAACATGCGTCAAATTACCAAAATACATTTTTTGATGTGCTTTTTTGTTTGCTCACTTACTAGCTGGTAGAATTCAGTCATTTTCAGTGTTCTCGCAATAAGGAGTACAGATTAGTAAAGCTCTACTATAAAAATGCGTACCTACTTAATAATAATGTTGAGGATTGATTTTAATGTTTGTAAAGCTTCTTTGGATGCTCAGATGACTTGTTATTTAAGTGTGGTGTGGCCATAGTTTATTTTTAAATTTGTTGTAACTGTGTGACAAACTCCTGAGTTCTAATCTTGTCTCTGACAGGTACTCATTCTGTGATAAATTGCTTAACACCTCTGCCTCAGTCTCCTCATTTATAAAGAGTGAATAATACCTACTTTATTGGCGTTCTTTGAGGATTGTTTGTAAAAGTGCTTTGAAGTTGACAGTTGCTGTAGTATTATTATTTATAATTTATCATGGAGCCTGGTTTCCAAAGAATCCTTATTGCATCAGTGTAATATGCAGAATCTCACAGGAAATCTTACAGAACTGTCAGTCTTCTGTTGCAATGAAATTGGATCCTTTGTAAAGGTGAGTGTTGAGTCAAGTTCCCGACAGCCTAGTTAAATTTTTGCTTTCCTGTGTTATATATGTTACATTCTCTACCCCATCTCTCCCCTCGTCCCCCTTTCCCCCATGCCTATAACTATAGCCAGTTCTATTGAAGAAACCTTAATAGTGTTCAGCTTATTTTTGGCACATGTTTGAACACACTTGGAGTGTGTTTTCAGTGTAGAAAATAGCCACATAGGGAAACTTGAAAATTATTTAAAAATCTCTGTATTTCCTCTTGTCTGGCTACTCATCTGGAAAAATAACTCTAGTTCTCAGGCCAAAAACTAGCCCTTTCACCCTTTGTGAGTTTTTTCATGTTTTGTATAATTCCTCTTGTGAGTTTGATTTTTTTTTTTTTTTTTAAGAAAACCAATTAAAAACAAAACAAAAAAGGTAGGAGAATACAGCTGTTTACAATCACTAACCTAGAACCTTCTATAAGAATTTCAGGATCATTAAAATGTCAGTTATCTATTTTTACATAATTCAGAGGTATCTATGTTGAAACATACTGAGCTATTGTGTAATGAGCAAATAGTCAATTTGTACAAATCCCTTGCACGCCCGTACCCCTACCAAAGTCATACATTGAAAAGTAAGGTAATAGCTTGTAAGATAAGGAAAAATAAATGTAATTCGTTTTACCAGGCTAGTTACAGTCATTTATCATAAGAATACTTTAAAAAAATTATATAGAAAACCTGTTACCCACAAGGAACCATCACTACCTGAAGCAAATATGCAGAGTAGTGGAGAGCACAGCAAATAGGTCTGCATTCAATTACAACTAACTCTTTGGTGTTGATCATGTATCCTCACTATAATTACAAAGGCATTTGGTATTGGTACATTTTATTAACATACTACGTTGAGAAGATAAACCATCTAAACTTATTACTGTAGAGTAGCTGATACAGTCTAGCAGTTAACGTTAAATACATTGGAGCTAAAGATAATTGCCAGATTCAGTATCACAATGAACAGTGTAAGGAGGAGGGTTAAAACCACTGGAAAAGTCATTTGAATCAGTGGGAGGCACCACTGAATAGGAAAAATAATAAAATGAATCTGATTACATCTGTAATAATGCCTTGCACTTTTAGGGTCCTCCCCAAGGCCCACTGAAATCAATGAGAATCTTTTCATTGACTTCATAGGAGTTGGATCAGACCCAAATATGCCTTGCATCTAGAGTTCGCAGAGTTCAAGTTATGCAGTGAATCACTTACAGGGTCTGCAACAGAGTTTGTTGTTATTTCCCAGTCCCCAGATGTAACCCCTGGATAATTACTAGCATTTTGTTGAAGAAAATAATCTTAAAGGCTAAATATGCTTAAAGGTTAGATGGATGTCTTGATCTGTATGTATGAATGTGAAATTTGGGATTGCTTTCCAGTTCTGAGGATACTGTACTCACAAGCTTTCATCACGTCACACTCCCCATCATATCCGGCCTGGGTCAGGGAAGCTAATGATCCAACCAGCGGACCAAATTTGGTGATGAATCGTGGTCACATGCTACCTGAGGCACGTTGCGCATACGCCAAGAAGGAGGAGGAAGAAAAAGATGGATTCTGTCACTTCTGAATATTGAGCCAGTTTGTCTAGGAAAGGATTGCCATCAACTCCTGAAAGTGTGTGTTGTTTTGTTGCTAGGTATTTCAGATTCTAAAATAATACTTAGATACCTAGACCTAAATTGAGACTTAGGGTTCTGTCAATAACTTAGAGAATAAGGAAACCCTGCAGTCTGTTTTTAAAGAGTGCTGAACAGGGACTTTCCAGATGGGTCTCCGCAGAGACTGGAAAACTGAACTATATTTCTACAGATTTCCTTTGTTTCCTGCTTCCAGAATTAAACTTGTTTCTGAATTAGCAGAGTTCAAAATGGGACACCTGGAACTGTACCTCTCCAAAAGTTTTGAATAAGGTCTCTTTAGTTTGTGGTAAACACCAAAAAGAATTCTTAGCCAAGAGTGCGGCTATGAGGATGGTATGTTTCAGGAACAACGTATAGTGAAGCTGCTTGTTCAAATTCACTTGTTTATTATTAGTCGGAATGCTGGCTGTAGGCTGCAATGGATAATACTTGTGTGTAGCTTGAAAGACGCTTCTTTTGAACAAATAAAATCTTTGTTTGAATGATTGTAGTCCACATAGCTATAATGCAATTAGAAAAGGGGGAAGCACAAAGTGACTTGGTTATCTGAAGCAGTTGTTCCAAGTAGAGGAAAGAGAAGTTTAGCATGTTTTATGCCACTTACTATTTACTTGATACAGTAGTTTAGAATGTGAACCAAAAGTAAATAAATTTATGCCATGAAGACTAAGACCGTGTATAATTACCAGGACCAGACAGGAAATCAAAATCTAAAGAATGGTAAAAATTTTTAAATTTAAGTGCTTTAATTTAAGAATCTATAATTCTTATTTAGCTTCCTTAAGAATTAGAAGAGATTGCTCACTATCCTAGCATATCTAATTTCTGTTTTACTTTGCTGATGATTTTCAATATGGATATCTAATAGTACTAAAATAAATCACCCTGGCTTTAACAATAGAAATTTGAAGAAATATAATTAAATTTTAATACAATTTCTTTTCTGACAAGTCTTATTATTTAAGTGGTATTTCAACTTTTTTCCAACCCTAATTTTAACTTGTTTTCACAGCTCAGAAAATCTGTCTTTGAAGTGTGTGTATATGAAATAAATACAATAAAAGGGGTTTAATATTTTCCAACACCTGTTTAGAATAGGTTTTGTGTGTGTGTAGATATTTGCCATGATAAATTATTATTTTTAAAATGGAGAGACAAGGTGGTGAGATAATAATTTTTTATTGGACCAACTTCTATTGGTGAGAGAGGCAAGCTTTTGAGCTACTCTGAGCTCTTCTTCCGGTCTGGGAAAGGTACTGTCACAGCTAAATACAATATCAAACAGATAGTTTAGCATAAGTAGTTAGCACATATTCTAGGGACCATTCAAGATACAGTGGCCCGTTAACATCTCTGTAGTCATAGGTCAAAAAGGAGGGGTTAGTGGGTTAGATTGTTGTAATGAGTCATAAATCCAGTGTCTCATTAGTCCATGATTTTTAGTGTCTAGGAAAGTAATCAATTTAACTCCCAGGCTCGTCTCTTGAAAATGTTGTGCAGGTTTCCTTTGAGGATGATGACTGATAGGTCAGATATAGAGTGATCGCTTTGTGATCATCAGCATATTCTGTGGTACACCTCTACCCCAATATAACGCGACCCGATATAACATGAATTCGGATATAACGCGGTAAAGCAGTGCTCCGGGGGGGTGGGGCTGCGCACTCCGGCGGATCAAAGCAAGTTCGATATAACACGGTTTCACCTATAATGCAGTAGCAGCTGGAGAGTGGCAGCTGCAGCGTTATATTGGGGTAGAGGTGTATCTGAATACCTGGCTGTAGATAACCGATTTCTTGGTGTGTTTGAGGTGGTTACTTGGTAGGTGTGGTGATCCGTGGGTTTCTTGTATATGGTTGTCTGTAGGGTTCCATTGTTGAATCTGATTGTGGTGTCCAGGAAGTTGACTGGTATGGGAGTGTTCCAGAGAGAGTTTAATGGATGGATGGTGGCTGTTGAAGTTGTGGAGGAAATCTGAGGGAGTTTGTCATCTGTCCAGAGGATGAAAATGTAATCGGTGAATCTCAGGCATTTCATTGGTTTTGTTGTATTCAGAATTTTTTCTTCAAGGTGGCCCATGAGGAGGTTGGCATATTGGAGAACCATCCTAGTACCTATGGCTGTTTCCGTGGTTTGGACAAAGTTTTTGTTTTTGAGTGTAAAATTGTTGTGGTTGAGGATGAAATGGATGAGTTTGGCGATGGGGTGGATATCTGAGGGTTGTCCATTGTCTTGTAAATATTTGAGGCAGCCAGCTATGCCGTTATTGTGAAGGATGTTGGTGTATCAGGAAGTGGCATCCATGGTGGCAACGATAGTGTTCTGAGGGAGGCTCTAAATGCTGCGGAGTTTGTGGAGGAACTCAGTTGTGTCCTGGAGGAAGCTAGCCCTTTGTGTGGTGAGTGGTTTGAGGATGGTTTGTAGGAGTCCCGATATTCCTTCGGTCGGAGTGCAGTGGCCAAATATGTCAGTTACTCACAGTAAAGTACTGTGATTTTAAAATAGGAAGGGAGAATGAATATTATTGTCATTAAAAGAACCCTCTGATTTGACCACAGTTTAAAAAAAAAAACCCAAACCCTCCAAACATTGTTCTGAGATGAGCTTTGAATGTGGTGTTGCAGATGCAGAACAGCTGTTAATAGTGCCTGCAGTTAGTAGTTTATACCAATGCAGCTGGCTGTTTGTCCTGTGGAATGTGCAAACAAGCAAGAATTTGAGTGAAGTAATGAGAAATAACTTTGCATCTTCCATGGCTTTTTGGTTCCTTTTTACCCCTGCAGCTGCAAATGAATCATGGTGGGGAAAATGACCAGATAGTGGGGCACTCCTTTTCCATATATATGAAATAATATAATTATCCTTTTTACTTTTATTGCACCTTTCATCTGAGCACCTTGAAGTTTACAGAACTAAATTAACTTAGTCTTTCAGCAGCTAATTACAACTAACAGATGGAACTGAGGCACAGTGAAGTAAGTAATAGTGAATCACTGGCAGAGCTGAGATTATAACCTAGTTCACTTGATTCCCAGCCCAGTGCTCTCTGATAGTCTTTTGTTTGCAGAGTAGTAGGGCAGTTCGTTGGACATCTTAAAATTCAGTAACTTTTTCATAACTTTAATTGCAAAAAATGTAATGCTGTGCTTCAGCAGCCCGTGCTTCAGCAGCCCATGCTGCTCATGTTATTAGGTCTTCTGTGCTTATTTGGATTAGTGTTCCGATTATGGCCCTACTAAATTCATGGTCCATTTTGGTCAATTTCACGGTCATAGGATTTTAAAAATGGTAAATTTCATGATTTCAGCTATTTAAATCTGAAATTTCACAGTGTTGTAATTGTATGGGTCCTGACCCAAAAAGGAGTTACGGGGTGGTTGCAAGATTACTGTAGGAGGGGGTTGCAGTACTGCTACCCTTACTTCTGTGCTGCTGCTGGCGGCAGCGCTGCCTTCAGAGCTGGGCAGCTGGAGAGTGGCAGCTGCTGGCCAGGAGCCCAGCTCTGAAGGCAGTCGCTGCCAGAAGCAGCGCAGAAGTAAGAATGGCATGGTATGGTATTGCCACGCTTACTTCTGCACTGCTGCTGGTGGGGCGCTGCCTTCATAGCTGGGCGCCCGGCCAACAGCTGCCGCTCCCCGGCTGCCCAGCTCTGAAGGCAGCGTAGAAGTAAGGGTGACAATAATGACCCCCCAGCAACTCCCTTTGGGGTCAGGACCCCCAATTTGAGAAATGCTGGTCTCCCCCCTGAAATCTATATAGTATAGGGTAAAAGCGCACACAAGACCAGATTTCATGGTCCATGATGCATTTTTCATGGCCGTGAATTTGGTAGGATCCTAGTTATGATCCTTGTAGCACAGAGTGAAGTATGGAGCATTGATTGGAGGGAGGCGAATCTGAGAAACTATAAATGACAATGGGTAGAGAAAGGGGGGGTAGGTATCTTTTATCCATAGGGAAAAGGAGACACTAGTGTTACTCTCTGGGGAGAGAATATTGTGGTGTCTTAAGTTTCTTGAGGGCCAAATTATAAATTTATAAAGGATTAATAAATGATAAATCGATGCTTTAATAAATGGCTAATAAGTTGCTATATAAATAGTTATATATTCCAACATGTCAGTAGGTTACCTGTAGCCAGGGTGCAAAATCATCCGTAACTTAGGCTGCGTCTACATTACCCGCCCGGATCGGCGGGTAGCAATCAATATATCGGGGAGCGATATATCGCGGCTCGTCTGGACGCGATATATCGATCCCCGAACGCGCTCCCATCGATTCCGGAACTCCACCAGGGCGAGCGGCAGTAGCGGAGTCGACGTGGGAGCCGCGGCCGTCGATCCCGCGCCGTGAGGACGGGAGGTAAGTCGAAATAAGATACTTCGACTTCAGCTACGCTATTCCTGTAGCTGAAGTTGCGTATCTTATATCGACCCCCGCCCCTAGTATGGACCAGGCCTTATAATCCTCTATAACACATACCACTCATATCTGTAACATGTTTATAGCATCTTTTAATCATTTATTCACTCTTTATGAACTACTTATAAAAGTACCCTTAATGTGAACTGGGAGCCAGTCCTTAAATAAGAGTGTATACATAGAACCATTTTATAATCATCAAACGACCTGAGAAAATATGTTGTGCTGATATATTGTCCCTTCTACACAGTTCTGTTGTCTCTGTTTTCAGTATTCTTCTGAGGTAGCTGAGCGTGTATTCACTGAAGGGTTTGTGAGATTGACATGTTCTGTCTTAGCTGTGTTAAACATTAGACTTTGTAAATTACATTGCAGAGAGATATATTGTTTAAGTACCATTTCTCCTTCAGTGATCTTGTTCTTTGAATGGTTATCCTAAAAGGAAAAACTCTTAAGGGTGGGGGGACGACCCTTCATTATAGTACGTGCACATGCAATCTTTTTTCAGATTATTTTTTAAAAGTAGTGTGGTTTATTCTTTATTTTCATTTGAATACATTATTCTTCTCGGTTTCCTTAACTGATAAATAGTGTTACTGTACACATTTCAGTAGCTAAGTCACTGCTGTGTTCTACTCCAGAGATAAATGCATTTCAGTTATGTATTTATTTGTTTTACTACATCTCTTTTGCTTTTGTTTAGAACCTTCTGTCCCTTCCTAGGTTCACTGCAATTTTCTTTTACTTTCCTAGAATACTTCAGGGTTATCTATTTTTCCAGAGTTGTCTTCAGTTGTCTGTTCTCTCTCTCCTTTTTCTCTGAAAAGCATTTCAGTGAGAACTGCTTGGTGCTCAGTTCTCGAAAAATCAGGTCACTTATATAGGAGTCTAAATATGGATGTAGGAGTTTTAGCTAGGGTTGCCAACTTTCTACTTGCACAAAACCAAACACCCTTGCCCTGCTCCTCGTCCAAGGCCCCGCCGATGCCCCACCCCTTTTCCGAGGCTCCACTCCTGCTCACTCCATCTTCCCCTCCCTCTGTCGCTCGCTATCCCCACCCTCGCTCATGCACTGGGCTGGCTCGGGGCTGGGATGTGGGAGGGGGTGAGGGCTCCGGCTGGGGGTGCGGGGCCTGGTATGAGGGGCTTGGGGAGATCAGGGCTGGGGTAGGGGGTTGGGGCATGGGAGGGGGGCCTCAGGGGTTCAGGCTCTGCGCAGCGCTTACCTCAAGCAGCTCCTGGAAGCAGCAGCATGTCCCCCCTCCAGCTCCTATGTGGAGGTGCAGCCAGGCGGCTCTGCACACTGCCCTGTCCGGAGGCGCCCCCCCCCCCCAGCTCCCATTGGCCGTGCGGAGCCCCCTGGCTGCCCCTACGCATAGGAGTCGGCGAGGAGACATGCCGACTGCTTCCCGGGAGCTGCACGGCGTGGAGGTTAGCAGGGAGCCTGCCAGCCCTGCTGCGTGGCGCTGCCAACTGGACAGTCAACGGCCTGGTCAGCAGTGCTAAGATCCCTTTTCGACTGGGTGTTCCGGTCGAAAACTGGACATCTGGTCGCCCTAGTCTTAACTTTGAATATATTTTTAAAGAAAATCTTGGCCCTTATGTATAGGAAATCTATTTTATATCAATTTTAGAGTATCTTAAATTTGAAGTTTCCGATTTGTTTTCCTCTGAGACCAGTATGCTTGGACTCGCTAACAGGTGGAGAGATACAAGAGTCTCAACATTTATAGAACCTCTTCTAAAATATTGTTTTCATTTAAAATATGACACATACAGGAAACCTGGTTGTCGTAGAAGTTTTATTTATATTCATTTGGGATGACTTCCATAACTCACTTGTGGCTTTGTCTCGAGTAAGTAATGCTGACATCCGAAACTCGTTTGCTTTCCTTTTACAGAAGATCTATTTAGGCCTCAAAATTTGTTGCCTACATCTCTTGAATAAGGCTATGTAATGTTTTGCCTTCCATCATCAGCTTGTTTCATCAGGGTGTCCAATCCTACTTCCTGTTTTCAGAAGGTATTCTAACTCTTCCTGAAACAAGAGGATCTCCTAAGCCCCCAAGTGGGGGCAGGGGGTGGGGGAGGAAAATAAGTTGTCTGTGCTAAATATTGCTCAGAGCAGCAGAGGAGGAAGCAGTTATAAGACCTGTTCTGATTAGGGTTGCCAAGCCTCCTGATTTCACTGGGACTCTCCCGGAATCGGGCTCTATCTCCCAGAGGCTATTGGAGCCAAACCGGGAAATTTTAGGCGCTAAACGTCCGGCAGTGCAGCGGGGCTAAGGCAGACTCCCTGCGGTTGGGGTGGGGGGAAGCAAGAGGTCTCCGACACTGCGGGTGGGGGCAGCGCACAGCTCCACTGCTCCCATTGGCTGGGAACTGCAGCCAATGGCAGCTGCGGGGGTCGTGCCTGCAGGCAGGGGTGGTGCCTCCTGCAGTGGGGCTAAGGGAGGCTCCCATGCTGCTTCCTGGAATGGCACGGGGCCAGGGCAGCCAGGGAGCCTGCCTTCGCCCTGCTGCCCGGGAGCCACCTGAGGTAAGTGCTGCCCGCTCCTGCTCCCCAACCCCCTGCCCCAGCCCGGTGCTCCCTCCTGCACCTAAACTCCCTCCCAGAGCCTGCACCCCTCACCCCCTCCTGCACCCCAACCCTCGGCCGCAGCCCAGAGCCCGCACCCCGTCCTGCACTCCAACCCACTGCCCCAGCCTGGTGAAAGTGAGTGAGGGTGGGGGAGAGCGAGCGATGGAGGGAGGGGAGATGGAGTGAGTGAGGTGGGGCCTTGAAGAAGGGGCGGGGCAGGGCCTCAGGGAAGGGGTGGGGCAGTGGAGTGGGGCAAGGGTGTTTGGGTTTGTATGATTAGACAGTTGGCAACTTTAATTCTGATGCCAGTCCACAGCTACCCAGTTCAGCAGGCCTTACTTTCCCTTTGATTAATTTAATAATAGAAGATTAGCTGCAAATAAGATAGCTGTTACTTTCTAGTGCTCTGTATGAAGTTAGTTGGCAGTTGGAGTCCAGTTTTTTATGGACAAGTGAACACATCTAAAAATACTAGCACTAATTGGCACCTTTGTTGACAGCCTCAGAAAAGAGGTCAAGTATTAAATGGGCTTGGAAGTTTCGGGTTTCTTCAGGTCAGGTTGGAGGCACATTGGTGCATTAGAAACCTGCACTGGTGGTATCAGTACTGTTCCTGTTCTGTGGATAAATAGGGGACTTAATCTTTGAAGCCTGCCAGTATATATCTCTAACACGATGTATAAACATAACGTTTTTCAACCTTTATTACTTAAGGTTAGCCTTTGGTTTTAATTTGAAAGTAGCACACCAATGTGGAAAAGTCAAATGTACAAGATGAGCTGCTTTATTTCTAAGTGTTGTTCTCAGAGTGTTTTCCCTCCTAATATAAAAGTAACATTCTCCTCTCCCCACCACTCCTCCATATTCCCTGTTTAGCTATTAAACATATGCTCAAGAATGACTATAAACTGACCATGTGATTAGAGCCTTTTAACTAACCAGGAAGTTCGTTTTTCATGTGTTCTTACCAGTGGGTTTTTAAAATTTTAATATCTTTAAAGAAACAAAATCCAATCAATACTACAATGGACCATGACAAATGTCATTATTGTTAATCATCATTCATATATTTTAAGGCCACGTGGAACTGTTATGATCATATTCATGTCCTGTATAATGCAGACCATTAATTTCACTTGGGGATTCGTATGTATAGCCCACCAACTTTATGGTTGAACTAAAATATGTCATAGAAAGATAAGTCACTTCTTAATCTTCTCCTTGATTAGTTAAATAGATTGAGTTCCTTTAGTCTCTCCTTGTGAGGAATGTTTTCCAGTTTTCCTTGATGTTCACAAATCATTCTTCTAGCTCTTCTAACTTTTTTCCGTTACTGTCTCCAATTTTTCAATTCCCCTTTAAATTGCATGGACACAGTATTACACTAGTGGTCTCATCAGTGCTGTACACAGGGGTAATATTACTCCTTCTCAGTGTTAACCTTGGTTAATACATCCAAGTATTGTTAGTCCTTTTTTTGTGACATCATCACGGAGTAGGAGTTCATATTCTGGTGGCTATCTACAATGACTTTGTAGTCCCTTTTGAAGTCACTGTTTTCCAGAATACAGTCTCATATCCTGTGAGTATGGACTGCATTCTTTCCTTGAGTTAGGCTATGTAAAATATGTTTTGATTCATTGCATCCAGCCATCCAAGTGACCCTGATTGTTTTGTATCAATGACCTGTCCTCATTGTTATTCACTCACTGCCAATCTTGGTCATCTGCAACCTTGCTTAGGAATGAATTTATATTTTCTTCCAGGTCATTGATAAAAATATTGAATAGCATCATAAGGACAGATCCCAAAGGAACCTGATGAGTTGATAATGTCCCTTTACCAACTCAGGTTGATAATTCCCCATTGTCAGCCTCATTTGAAATCTTATCAGTTAGCCTTTGAATAAGTCATTGATTTTTTGAATAATGCAAATTTTTAATCAGAAAAGTTTAGAATGTTTTGAATCGTAATTTTTTTGTTGTAGATCTTCCATACAGTACTATGCCTAACTGATTTTGTAAATTTTGTTTTTCATTGTGATATAAGGTGGTGAAATTATATATTTTTGGAGTTGAACAGATATTTCAACACTAACTTTTCTATCAGATTTCTGTTTTTAGATTTGACTCAATGCTGAGCCATTACATAACTTCTAACTTGGAAATATTTAAAGCACTCTTTTAATAAGGAAGACCATGCTATGTTCTTTATCTCCCAAAATATAACCTATTGTCCCCATTTCAAGCTGCTCTCCAATTTTTGTGTGTGGATGGATTAACATATAATTAAATTAGTTTGGTATAGTTTGACAGTAGGTTAAGTTGATGCTGGCAGGAGTGTGGAGGATTACTTAAAGGCAGTGAATATGATGATTTCTACATGACAGTTTCAATTATATTTATTGAAGTATGGAACATGCCAAACTCTGATTCCTGTGTTACTGATACAGGAGAAAAGTGGCCAAATCTTGAATATATTTTTAGGGCCAACTTTCTATTTTTTCAAATGTTCCTACAAATGTAAAAGTTTTAGAACCTTAAATCATTTTTTTACAAGGATTAAATTAGTTATAAGGATACGAGATCTGTGTTCAACTTCAGACTGGGCAACTGATTTAGTTTGTGATGTTGTGCAAGTCACTTTCCCTCAGAATTCCCTCATCTATATTTAAAAAAATGTAATATAAATCTTCTCCACCTTTAATAAAGCACTTTCAGATCTATTAATAAAAAGCACTATAACTGGAAATTATTATTCCACTTAAAGGACTCTCTCAAGTCAAATCTAGCCAAACATTTGTTTTGCAAAAGTATGCTTTTATTAAACCTAGGACCAATAAAAACATTTCTGTAATGTTTGTTGAGGTCCTTTAGAAACCATTTTTAAGCAAATAAACCTTTTCCCTGAAGAGTTTGCAACCTGCTCAACAGTAAAAATTGACTAGAAACTGACTAGTCTTGGAGAACAAAGATGAGAGCAGTTCATAAGAAAACAAACATCATAAATAGTGAAAAGCATAGGTGCCGACTCTGTAGGTGCTCTGGGACTGAAGCACCCATGGAAAAAAAATAGTGGGTGCTCAGCACCCACCGGCAGCCCTGTGGATCAGTGCCTCCTCCTCTCCCCAGTGCCTCCTGCCCACCAGTGGCCTCGCCAATCAGCTCCTCCCCCTCCCTCCCAGCACCTCCTGCCTACTGTGGATCATCTGCTTAGCGGTGTGCAGGAGGCACTGGGGGGGGATGGAGAGGAGCAAGGGCAGGGTCTGGGGTAGAGCAGGGGGTTGAGCACCCCCAGCAACTCATAAAGACAGTGCCTATGGTGAACAGTACACTTTTACGTTTGAAATTTATTCATTTTTGTCTTCTATGAGAAGTTATTTGTTATAGGCACACATGTTTTTTGTTTTAATTAAAACAAAAAACCAGCAAGTCCCTTTAACTGCTACTGGTTGTTCAAAATACCATACACCCTGGTGTGCTGCTGAACACATGCCGGGTATGTCCTGATGTGTAGATTTCAGTGGAAAGTTAGTGGATGGTGTCCGCTCAGTAGATACAACAGAGGGAAAGCTAAAGGGAAAAATAATATTGTGGTGGGACCTAGGCAATATATGGTTTGTAAATATGCTGAGATAAACTTAGAATCCATTAAGGATCATCACACTGTGACCTCATATAGCCCTGTAGAGAGAGTTCTAGAGGGGTATTGGGAGTTCTTGAGTAAGAGGCAGATTCTGTTTGGTCAGTGTTCAGTTAAGTGGTTAGGCCGGGTGTGGGAAACAAGACCTCCAGTGTGATAGCTGTAAATCTATGCCAAATAAAACAAACCTGAAAACCAAACTGTTCTGTGTCCTGCAGTCCTGTTTAAGCAGAGTAAGAACCAGCATAGCAGAGGAAGTGCTGTATATACTTGTTCATTAGGCCGTTCGTTTATAAGCTGACCCCCCCCAAAGATGGATAAGTAAAAATAGTAAAAACTGTATGACCCTTTCATAAGCCGACCCTGTATTTCAGGGGTTGGAAAACTTTGGCTCCCGGCCCATCAGGGTAAGTCGCTGGCAGGTCGGGACGTTTTGTTTACCTGGAGCGTTCCCAGGCACAGAGCCCTTCAGCTCCCAGTGGCCGCGGTTTGCCATTCCCAGCCAATGGGAGCTGTGGGAAGTGGCGCCACTTCCCGCAGCTCCCATTGGCTGGGAACAGCAAACCGCGGCCACTGGAAGCTGAGGGGCTCTGTGCCTGCAGACGCTCCAAGTAAACAAAACGTCCTGACCTGCCAACGACTTACCCTGACGGGCCGGGAGCCAAAGTTTTCCGACCCCTGCTATATTTTAAAAGTTGGCATCACAAGAAACACTCAAAAGTTTTGCTAGAATTATTTTAATATAATCTAATGAAAAACCTGTTGTTATAATAATAACTGAACAAATATGTATTCACCTTCAAAATTACAGTCAATATTTAAAATCAGTAAATGGATATTTAAAACAAGTAACTTTGAAGGATTTTAAGACTTTTTAAAGTCTCATATTGTTCTAAGTCTGAATCAGTCTCTGATTCACCAAACAGTTCATTAAACTCCGCTTCAGTCACAGCTGCACCTGCATTGTTATCGTAGATGTCGGTATTGTCGTCTTCAGACTCGGATTCCTTCTCATCATCAGCTTCTGTTGTGTCATCATCAAATATGGTATCATCTTCTGACCCGTTGAGTGCATTGCTGATACAGCATTTCCAAAATGATTTTTCTATCATTTTCCCAGGGAATGGACACCCACTCGTCCTTGATCCACTGGGCGACCAGATTGATTTCGGGCTTCATAAGATTCCCGCCTTTTGTCAACTTTGCCTTGCCTGAGCACATCCATTCAGACCACATTTCGCATAGCCTGTCTTTAAAGGGTTTGTTCAGGCAGACATCAAGGGGTTGTAGAACTGAAGTTAAGCCTCCAAGTATTACAGCCAAAGTAGTTTTTCATATTTTTGGCCACATTTTTCACCTCATCTGTCTTGTGTGCCCTGAACATGTCCCAAATGAGCATAGCAGATTTCTTGAAAAGTGCTCCTGGTCTCTTATTCCACACTTCTTCCAGCCATTCAATAGTCCCACTTTCATCCATCCATCCCTTTTCGTGTGTACGTATGATGACACCAGCAGGAAATTTCATGTTTTAGGCAAGGTTTTTCTTTTAAAAATAACAGGAGGGAGCTTTGATCCATTTGCCAAACACGATAAAACCACCGTAAAATGGATTTTTTCATGGCCAGTGGTTTTAATTAAAACAGTTTTTTCACCAACACAGGTTACCGTTCTGTTGCTCGGGAGATCGAATGTCATCGGTGATTCGTCCATATTTCCTATTTGTGACCGTTCAAATGCATAGTCCTTTCGATATTTTATAATAAACCTTTGGAAAGATTAGATTTTTTTTCTTCCAGATCTCTCGGCAGCTTTTGTGCTATCTTTGTTCGCTGACGAAGACAGAGACCATGACGGTTCATGAAGCGAGTACACCAACCCGCTGATGCGACAAACATTGACGGCTTTACTGACTTGTATTTGTCGTCTTCCGACATTTGCAGAGCACGCAGACGAATTCCAGTTCTAGTGACAATGTACCCATTTTGTTGACATTCAACAAACCAATTAATGAGATCTTTCTCCAGGTCAGGAAATGAAGCACACCTCGGACATTTTTTCTTGCTTCTTGGCATGTCTTTTAGTGTTTTATTTTTTCGCAATTCTCTTGTTTCTCATTGATACAGAATTCACAAGCAGCGGTGCAATTATTGTTTGCTTCTGCATATTCAACAACTTTAAGTTTGAACGCTGCGTGATAAGCAGATTTTGTTTTCTTTTGATTTCACCGTTCATTTTAAATACTAGTATGAAAATAGATTATTATTATTATGGTTATAGGTTTTGTAGGACTTTATATAGGAATGTCACCTGCTTTATTACTGTCAAATTATTATTGTTCTTTGTTTATTTCAAAGCAGCCCCGTAGATTGTCATGTCTGTGGCGATAACAGGCTATTTAAATCTTATTAGAGATTCCATCGATTCTGCACGTTATATTTTCATATTGGCTCGAGACTTATGAGGTCCATTGGTAGAAATGCATGAAGAGATCAAATTACACCGTAGCGGACTGACACCAGTGCTATAGTACTGTCGTTCATTGTATTTTTCTGATTGGCTTGTAAGGTGTACATTTTGTGAAATGCATGAGTCAAATGTCATGCAGCTCTGCAGCACTGCTCTTTTAGTATTCATTTCAAGCCAATCTAGTCCACTAAACAAAGCCTTTGCAACTTTAAAAGGCTGCAGTATTGACATCAATAAATGGGTCGGCAAACTTTGGCTCCCGGCCCGTCAGGGTAAGCCGCTGGCGGGTCGGGATGTTTTGTTTACCTGGAGCGTCTGCAGGCATGGAGCCCCTCAGCTCCCTGTGGCTGTGGTTCGCTGTTCCCAGCCATTGCCTGCAGACACTCCAGGTAAACAAAACAACAGTGTATTAGATATTCAATTCAATGATTCCATAGAGTTTAAAATCATCAAATTTTGGTGTGGACCCGTTTATAAGCCGACCCCCGCTCTTTGATGCGTCACCTTTTTACCAAAAATATTGGCCTTATGAACGAGTATATATGGTAGCTTGGATGCAGCAACCAAGGCAGCAAGAGGAACAGCATACTGCAGAGAGCTAAGTACAACGCACCAGGAACTACACTAGTTTTAAATGAATCCACTCTGCCCTTGGCTTATGAGAAGTAAATATCTCTCAATTTCACAGCACAGGACTGTGAAGTTTAAAAAGGTAGCAGATTCAGACTTAACCTGTGCTTCCTTTCTGCCTCAAATAGGGCTTTCTGCTTATGGTGTTATATAAGTGTTGGTACTTAACACACATTGAAAAAGACAAGCTCCCTGCCCTGAGGAGCTTACACTATAAATCACCCTGATAACATGAGGAAATATGACTGTCAGCAACGATGATGAGGAAAGGAGGAGGGATATAACAAAGGGAATGGAATATAGTTTTGGAAGATGTGGGGAGACTGTGGAAAAATATCCCACAGCAACAGGAACTTTTGGTATTTCTGCCCTCAGTAAGGGAAGGTAAATTTAAATAGGGACATAGTTCTGCTCCCTAAAATGTAGCATTCATATATTGATCCTGGTTAGAAATACATTTCTAGAGTTTCAGGAGTGAAAGCAGGGTTCTACCTCTTCACAGTTGTGTCTGCCAAGCAAGGATTTTGTCTTCTAAGGCTTGGATGCTGTAAAAATTGTGCATATACATAACTATAAGCATATACGTCGTCAATTGAAAATAGTGGGATTACTCCCATGGATAAAGTTAAGCACATGCATTGTTTTTTCAGGATCTAAAGCTTTTTGAATGCTAGGCATAGCCATGGCAATGTGTTAATACACAACCATTTTAAAAAATGGCTTATTTTATTATCTTATTATGCGGTTACATTTCTTTTTTGCTGCATGATTTGCGGTAAGTCTCTTTCAGATCAAGAGCACGCTGCTACAGAAATGTACATAGAGACAAATACAGGGGGGGAAAACCATTTTTGTAGCTTCAGTATAGGGATGTAAAAGGTTAACCAGTAAGCAACAGTCTTACCGGTTAACCCGCCCTAACTGTTAACCCTGTGCTGGCCTGCCCCCAGCGGCCCCGCACCGGCCGGAGTAGGCGCTGCCTGGCCAGAGGGGCCGGAGCAGCTCCTGCCCCAGCCGTGCCGGCAGATTGGCCCCAGCCACGCTGGCCGCCTGGATCGGCCCCAGCTGCTTAATCGGTTAACCATTTAAACTACATATTTTTAATCGTTTAAAATTTTAAATGGTATTTACATCCCTACTTCAGTATGTGTTCCCATAAAGAAAACTAATAGAAAAACGGTACGAAAATATTACGGTAAAACTCCTGCAGCCTGTTCAGTCGTATGGAATTTAGTTCTTATTTTTCACTGAAGAAAAAATAATTGTATTGCCTAGTCACTTATGTTATTAACATGTAAAGGTTACTAATATAAATGTAATGAAATACTTCAGAGACTTCTAAGACTCTGGTGTCGGGCTTCCAATGAAGTGGCGTGACTTATTTTTCATCTTTTAAATAAGTAAATGACCGATTCAAGACAATTTATCTGAACTTTGCTCCTGGCGGAATTCTGCGCCACTGTGCATGTGCAGAATTCATGTCCTGAGGAGATTTCTTTGCTTCCCTGTAGAAAAATGACTTTCTGACAGGGAAGCAAAGGGAAGTTGCAAGAACGGTCACGCACTCCTCCCCAGCAGCACGGGTGTGTTATTTGGGGTGTCCAGAGCAGCCAATGGAGAGGTAAATCACTGCGGGGGGAGGGGGCGCTGGGCTGGGGATGCCCTGTCCTGTGCTGGGTCAGACCAACCGCCCCGGCCTAGCCACATCCCTCCCACACCCAGAGTCCCCCAAGCTGAGCCTCAACCATCTTCATCTGGACTCCCATGCAGACTCCCATTGCACCTGGAACCTCTCCCCCCAATGAGCCCTTGCACATCCAGATCCCCCCGGACCCGCCAACTGAGCTGCCCGCACCCAGATTGCCCCACACAGAAACCTCTTACCTCACACCTGGATCCCCCCCACCCTAAGCCCCTCCACACTTGGATCCTGCCGGGCTGAGCCTGCCCGCCCACACCTGGTGTTCCTAACATGGGGCTGCTAACCCTGGGGAGTTGCTTCACCTGCTACTCCTGAAGGAATTCTGTGCACAATATTGTAAAATTCTGCAAATTTGTCAATAAATAAATGTGGAGGCTCCAGCATGGCAGTGGGGAGCACTCTGCAATCCCCCGCCCCCAGCCAAGGACCGCTGGAGCACTCAGGTGCATCATCACTGCCGAGCCCGTGTCCTGGGAGGTGGGGCTGGAGGGTGATCTCCCACCTCCGTGCAGCCAGTGGCCTGTGCTCCCCACTACCATGCTGGAGCCTCCACATTTATTTATTGACACATAACATTTGCAGAATTTTAAAATACTGTGTGCAGTTTGTTGTTGTTGTTGGTTTCTTTTTTTTTTTTTTAAGCAGAATGTCTAATTTTTGGTGCAGAATTCCCTCAGGAGTAGAACTTGTTAGATTTCTTTTTGAAAGGTGGTGGTCTTTGTGGTCTTGTTGTAGATTTTTGTACTCTGCTGATGGGAGGGCATAAGAATTTGGATAGATACCTGAGAAACTGGGAGTATAGAACACTATTTCTTATATTAGGCAAAAGTGTGGCAGTTGAGCCAGGTAATGCACAATATGTGCAGTGTCTCTCATACAACACACGGTATTGTGCATGCAACTTAGCTGTAAAGTAAGTGTGGTGATTGGATTGACGGTACCTGAAAGCCTTTCACACGGGTGCAATTTGTAAAGTTGAAATGGCTGAGAACTTAAATATTGTATGGTAACAGGCAGCAAATTCCAGTGATGATTGAAACTGGTGATATCTAAACAAAAAGAGCTCTCAACCATGCTTATAGCCATTTCCATTGCTTCACACTGACTCAACAGACATTCTAGGCTACAGAATGACACCCCCCCACTCCCATTTACCTTATGGGGAAATTGGATTTGCTTAACATCGTTTCGCTTAAAGTAGCATTTTTAAGGAACATAACTACAACGTTAAGCGAGGAGTTACTGTACAGGTACTGTATGTTGCCCAAAACCTGATTGCAGATGGGACACCTGCACGTTTTATTCTATCAGCTGTGGTTTTAAAAGAACAAAAAACCAAAACCACCACATCAAACGCAAAACTTAATGTGTTAAAAAGTATTTTCTAACAGTGATTTCCTTTAACTGGCTCCTTGGTTAACATATTTAAGCTTTTATCTTTTTCCCTTTCGTATTAAGGGATACTCAACTGTCATTCATTGCTCATTACAATCCATTTGTCACAGTTAATATTATATTGAGTTAGGTATCAGTAAGAAAATGTGTGTTCTTCTCAAGAATGTTCTGCCTTTATTTGTAATCGGGTTAGTGGAAATATCTAGGAAAGCCATTGTCGTGGAAAATAGTCATAATAAATCCCATAAGGAAATATAAGGGTTGAACAAATAGTGAAAAGTATGTCAATAAAAAGTTTGTCCTTGGAATATGATGCTTTTATATAGAATCCCTTACAATTTACCATTTTTCATGGCATATACTTTTGGAATGTTCCCTTCTAGAGAAATAATACACTACAAGGATGCCCACTTCAAGGACTAAATTGTGAATGAAAATACAGTTTTGAAATGAATGTATTCTTTAAATACCAAATCTTTTTGGATAGCTGTTTTTTAAAAAATTATTGCTATTAAAAAAAGATGAAAATCTTCCATTGGTGGAAGATGGTTTCCTTCATTAATTCTGATGCCATAACCATTTTTGAATTAGTTACTTGATCATTGTCAAATGTTGGTTGGTAAGATATCTTAACTTTCTTACATGTCTCCTTTACCACTGGAAAACTAAAGGTTGAGTGTACTTTTTACTTTGGGATTGGAGCAAGATAAGCTAGTCTAGTTGTTCACTCTCTTATTCTGTTTTCTACTCCCTTCTCTCAGTCAACAAGATCCTTTCTAATGCTCTGACCACAGTGCTACACTGAAATGTTACTTCCTCATCAGTCGGCTGGAAGGCTCCATCTACTCTCATGTGCCAGACCTACCATCCTGATGTGTCATGCTGTTCCCGCTGCACTAGCTCTTTCTTGACCCAGCTTCACTTCCTGATATGACCCTGTGACGGGTTGGATCACAGAAACAACCCCTGGGAGCTGCCAACCGATGTGCCAAGGCTACTTCTATCCCTGTTTTCCTGCCAGTTCATTGGCTCCAGCACCCTGTCTTGCTGAGCCAGACACTCCCGTCTGCTCCAACAGAGACCCAGGGTCTGAATTACTTGCCCCAAGGTTTACCAGAAAACAGCTCACAGAAGTGTGCTTGTCTTTAGCACTCAGATGCCCAACTCCCAATCGGGTCTAAACCCAAATAAATCCATTTTACCCTGTATAAAGCTTATTACCGTGTAATAAGTAAAAAGTGATTTTATTAAATACAGAAAGTAGGATTTAAGTGGTTCCAAGTAGTAACAGACAGAACAAAGTAAGTTACCAAGCAAAATAAAATAAAATGCGCAAATCTATTTCTAATGAAACTAAATACAGATAATCTCACCCTTAGAGATGCTTCAGTAAGTTTTTTCCCCAGACTGGACACCTTCCAGGCCTGGGCACAATTCTTTCCCCTGGTACAGCTCTTGTTCCAGCTCAGGTAGTAGCTAGGGGATTCTTCATGATGGCTCCTCCACTCTCTCTCTGTTCCACCCCTTTATATATCTTTTGCATAAGGCGGGAACCCTTTGTCCCTCTTGGTTTCCACTCTCCCTCACTGGAAAAGCACCAGTTTAAAGATGGATTCCAGTTCAGGTGACATGATCACATGTCACTGCAAGCCTTCATTACCCACTTGCCAGCACACACATATACAGGAAGACTCTCAGGTAAATACAGCCATCTGCAGACAATGGTTCTAGTTGATGGGAGTCATAATGGCCCACACTTTACATAATTACAATAGGCCCTCAGAGTTATATTTCATATTTCTAGTTTCAGATACAAGTGGCACATTTATACAAATAGGATGATCACCCTCAGTAGATTAGAAGCTTTGTAATGATACCTTGCAAGAGACCTTTCGCATGAAGCATATCCCAGTTACATTATATTCACTTATTATCATGTTTTTATAAAACTGTTCAAGTTACATTATAGTTCACTTATTATCATGTTTTTATAAAACCATATAGACTGCACAACGTCACAGACCCATCTCTTCCTTCACTGCTTCCTTGGGAATAGCCAGTGTCCTAAGAGTATCAGAGGGGTAGTCGTGTTAGTCTGGATCTGTAAAAAGCAACAGAGTCCTGTGGCACCTTATAGACTAACAGACGTTAAGCGTCTGACGAAGTGGGTGTTCACCCACAAAAGCTTATGCTCCAATACGTCTGTTAGTCTAACACAGGGGTAGGCAACCTATGGCACGCGTGCCGAAGGCGGCACGCGAGCTGATTTTCAGTGGCACTCACACTGCCTGGGTCCTGGCTACCCGTCCAGGGGGCTCTGCATTTTAATTTAATTTTAAATGAAGCTTCTTAAACATTTTAAAAACCTTATTTACTTTACATACAACAATAGTTTAGTTATATATTATAGACTTATAGAAAGAGACCTTCTAAAAACGTTAAAATGTATTACTGGCACGCGAAACCTGAAATTAGAGTGAATAAATGAAGACTTGGCACACCACTTCTGAAAGGTTGCCGAACCCTGGTCTATAAGGTGCCACAGGACTCTGTCGCTTTTTACAGTGTCCTAAGAGTTAATTCAAGCACTGCTACTTTAATAGTTCTGGTATATTCAAATCCTGTCACTTTATGAATCTTGGGAATTACTCATACACCATTAATTTTAGATTTTTTAAAAAGTGGCAATAACCTGTATTGTAGCATTACTTGCAATATCTGAGTTCTTCAGGGTAAGGCGCATGTGGAAGTTTTAGCCCTGAGGCCTTCAGTCTTCCAGTTCTTTTCAAGATTTAAATGTCCATCTTCTGGAAAGGTTAGAGAAAATACTTCAGCATTGGCATGCCAACCCTTTGCCGCATAAGATAGCATTGTAATATTGCAAATCATGATGGATGTAATTTAAAAAAAGAGATAAAATCAATGAATGAAGCACTATGGTTAGTGAAAATTGTGAAAGAATCACAAAAACTCAGTAGTGGTATCTCAGAAGTTCCTAATGCATCTTATTGCAAGAAGCTTTAGCTCTTCCATTTCTCATAATGGTATAGAAATAAAATATGTTGTTAGATTACAGGTTTGAGAGTTGAAGTTACATCCGTTCAGCAGTTGGAACAGTGCACAATTTTATTGATCTTGAACAGTATTCAAATTGTTACTTTTCAGATTATACCACCATATTTCATTTTGCTATATTCATTTTGGTACTCCTGAGACCTAATGTCTCTATGTGACGTTAAGATTTATTCTCTAATTACTTTTCAACAATTCTCGATTACAGAGAGCTCAAACCTCAGTTACTTTTTTATTTTAATCCTGAACAGATTCAGATGCCGAGCAGGATGCTGCTATCAAACTTGCCCAAGAACGAGCTGAGATAGTTGCCAAGTATGACAAAGTAAGTGCTCCTGTTAATAGTGTAATTTTGGCATTGACTATTAGAAATTGAAATGTGGGCTTCCTCTGGCAAGTTCAAAAATAAATAGCCTTCTCCTAAAATATTCTGTGTGATATTCTGCATCAAGTTCAGTACACATTAACATTAGGAGAGCTTGCTTTTTTTTTTTTTCCCCCTCCTCTGTGTTTTTGCTGATGGTTTGATTAACTTAAGTTTCAGATTAATGTAAGTTGCTTCAGGGCTATTTTAAGATTTTTGTCATTTTTCTCTCACTTATATTGAGGTGCCCGTGTCTTACAACCAGTCAGGTTTTATTTATTCTGATTGATGCTGTTTAGTGAATCCAATGTATTGATCTAGAGACACTATTTTTTTTTCCGGATACACATACTTTAACTCTTTATTGATGCATGATAATAGCAATTTAATGCTAAATCAGTAACGGCGATTGAAAAGAAAAAAAATAACCACATTGATTTGCTATAGTAACCTATTTTATGTAAAGAAAAAACATTTCAGCCTGTGCTGTTTTTATACCATATAGCAAGTAAGACTGTCATATAATACAACTGGGTTATGCATGCCTACACCTTACTCACATATTCTCATCACAGTATCATTGGTAGCCATACGACGTGCTAGACCAGTGATACTCAGACCTCAGTGGTTCAGGAGCCAAATTAGTGATCAACATTACCCAAAAGAGCCACAGTAGTAGGAGGCTATATTACTATATATTCATGTTTAAATAGTATGCCAGGGAAATATTTAGTTACACACACACACACACAAGCGCGTGCGTGCGTATACACACACACACACACAATATGTCTATAAAATAGTAGTATATATTATTCTCACAGCAAATAAGTTAATAACTTAGTGCAGGTTGATAACTTAATTGGTTAATAACATAATAAAAGCATCCTTATTGGTTAATAAGTTAGACTGGTTAATAATTAAATCACACAATGTTTTAATATCATGTGTTGCAAAGAGCCACAGTAGACACATTAAAGAGCCACTTGCGGCTCCCGAACCTCAGTCTGAGTATCACTGTGCTAGACTGTAATTTGTGGAGGTAAGGAAACATTATGCAAAATTGTATATAAAGTAAAGCTGTATAATGTGGAATATATTTGATTTTAAGGGAGCCATAGGGATTTTCTTTTCACTGACATTTGTTTTGCAGCAATAGCTTTAGTGCAAAGTTGGTAGCAATCATGGCTGAAAGACTGTTTAATTATAGTGGTGCAGCGCTGCCACTATAGTTGAGGTTGCATCACATCTGTTTAAAAGTTTACCTTGCTCAGTAATCTAGAATAGACAAACGTTTTCAGATTTCTTTGAAAGTTGGTGCGCCTCTGGAGTGTGCTGGCTAAGGTTAATGACTTAAATTTGGAGTCATTTGAGCCAGGGGTTCCAGATATGTAAGCGCAGAAAAAAATAGAAACTTAAAAAAATGGCTAGGTGGTGTGTGTCTTTTTTTTATTATTTTATTTTCATTGTACAGAGCTAAAGGTCAAACTATTGATATGATGCAGGTCAAAATGGTTCTAATCTGTCACATTTTACCCAAGGTAGTGCACTAAATCTTTGGGTACCCATGCTGAGAACAGTATTTAAGAAAATATACATTTTTAATATTATGCATGCATCAATACAGAAAATCACCTAGAAGGTTTATATTCTTGCCATTTTATATGCTTTAAAATTCGACTCTTGTAAGCAAACTACAATCTGAATAGTTACTTGTATTACATTGAAATTTAGTGCCCCTCAAGGGGGACAGGATGCAGGGTAGCATTAGGAATCCAAATTTGGGGTTATTCGGCCAAGGAGTTTCTGAATTACAGGCACCTTCAAAAATTGTTTCCTAGTGCTGCCTTGTACTGAGACACGTTAATGATTGGCTGAATCACGATGGCTGTGAACTTACCCTTCAATTAACATAATTAAGGATAAGTTAATCACAAGCCCCCACCTAAGACAAAATGAGGTTTTTTTAACTGAGCAGCTGGAGGTTGCTACAATTTGAGTCATGGGTGGCAGTTTTAGTTTGGGGTGAATGTAATTGAAGTCTTTTGGTGGGGAGGGAAATTGGATATGTAATGCATCCTGGGAAGGGCATTAGGAGATGGAGGAGTGGGGGGTTAGGGGAATAGGGATTTGGGGCTCCAGCAAGGGGAGGGGGTTATCAGGAGGGAGATAAATTAGGATGGTAGAGGAGGCAAGGCCTCTATTCGGCATTGGTGAGGCCTCATCTGGAGTAGTGTGTCCAGTTTTGGGCCCCACACTACAAGAATTATGTGGAAATATTGAAGAGAGTCCAGCGGAGGGCAGCAAGAATGATTAGGGGGCTGGAGCACATGACTTATGAGGAGAGGCTGAGGGAACTGGGATTGTTTAGTCTGCAGAAGAGAAGAATGAGGGGGGATTTGATAGCTGCTTTCAACTACCTGAAAGGGGGTTCCAAAGAGGATGGATCTAGACTGTTCTCAGTGGTAGCAGATGACAGAACAAGGAGTAATGGTCTCAAGTTGCAGTGGGGGAGGTTTAGGTTGGATATTAGGGAAAACTTTTTCACTAGGAGGGTGGTGAAGCACTGGAATGGGTTACCTAGGGAGGTGGTGGAATCTCCTTCCTTAGAGGTTTTTAAGGTCAGGCTTGACAAAGCCCTGGCTGGGATGATTTAGTTGGGATTAGGTCCTGCTTTGAGCAGGGGGTTGGACTAGATGACCTCCTGAGGTCCCTTCCAACCCTGATATTCTATGATTCTAGGATTCTAAGAGAGGGTGGGGGCACACTCCCTAGCTCTGCCATTGTACCTCAACCTTCTTGCACCCTAATCTTCCTGCACTAAACACTCTGCCAGTGTACCACTACTCCTGCACCCCACAACTATCAGTGTACTTCAACCTTCCTGTATCTCAGCCCTGCCAGTCCACTCCAGCCCCCTGCATTCCAACTTCCATTCACTCCACAACTCTGTGAGTGCACTCCAAGCTCCTGCACCTCCAGCTCTACCATGGTTCTGGTGGTCCATTCAATATTCTATGAGACAGGAATTCCTATAAAATAGCCATCACAGCTAGCGCTAATGGAGACCTTTCCTAGCACCTTTATCACAGGGGTTATTGAATGTATAGGCATCAAAGACTGGACTTACCCATGGAGGAGGCCTGGGCAGGTCAGTGCTGAGGCATACGGGCTGTCAGAATGGCACCTGTCATGAACAACAAGGATGTTTGTGCATACATGCACATCAGCTTTGATTTATTATTAGAAATTGTCATCTTCTGTATCAGTCAGGCTTGTATGTAACCTGGGGGAAATTCTTCGTCTCCCTCTCACTCCTCGTATCCAGACAGTATCTAAGTGTGGCTGCTCTTCATCCACATATGTCTAAGATTAATCAATTTCTTTCTGCCCATACAGCTAAAATGCTGCATCATCTCCCATCTTTACGACTTCAGCCGCCTCCACCACCTCCTCAGACCTCTGACACAAACATATTACTCCCCCTGATTCTACAAAATGCAGCTGCTAAAATAATCTTTCCCTGTTGATCAGTCCATATCACCCCCTCCCTTTTTAAATCTCTCCACTAACTCTCCCTTGTCCACCACATGAAGTTAAAGACACGTCCTGTCCTTCAAAGCCTTTTAAAACATTGTTCCTCACTATTCATCTGTTCTGCTTTTACCACATTGCTCCCCAGCTCCACCAGTGACATGGAGGGTTGTACAAAAAAGACAACCTGAGGAACTCTTCTGCAGTGGAAATACTGTTTAAATGAGTAAAGTTGGTGGGATGGTTGTGGAGCTCTCTCATCCTTTGTAGGTCAGATTGGGAGTTCTATGGTGGTGTTCTGCGCGACAGATATAGAATATGCCTCCAACTGCAGAACTCATGTCCTATCTCTTTAAGTTTTAGACCAGCTTGCTATGTGGTGCCATAAACCTTCATTGTTGCCTTTCTTTCTCTTTTTAGGGACGAGAGGGTGCCCAGATTGAACCTTGGGAAGATGCAGACTACCTTCTTTACAAAGTCACAGATAGATTTGGTTTTCTACAGTAAGTTCTAGTTTGAAAAGGAAATAAGATTTTTTATTACTTATTAGTATTTTTTGATGTATGCCTAATTGGTGAAAGTATTGATTGCTTACTTGTAATAGAACTGCTGTGAGAACAGAATTCCATTCAGTGTATAAATTTTAAATGGTCTTGCACTGTGGTTTTTCTATTATATTCTCAGCTTTTATTATTCTATGTTTGAAATTGATCTGTAGTTGGGAATAGAAAAGTTTTGGACTATTTTGTTTGGGTGTGAATGTTATATTTAGTTACAGTGGATACTTATAATGCATCTGAATTAAGATTGGATAAGTTATTTGTATTTTTTTGAATTACAAAATTAAAATTTGCAGTGTAATTCTAGCTGTGTTGGTCCAAGAATATTAGAGATTTGAAGAAAAGAAAAGCTCCGTGTAAGTGCAAAAATTTCTCTCTCATCAATAGAAGTTGGTCCGATAAAAGATATTTCTTCACCTACCTTGTCTCTCTCAAATTAAAATTGTAATATACATATAAAATTTTTGAAAAGTGCAGATCAGAAGTTTTGAAGTCCTAGAGAGGGAAGCTTCTTTTTATGTTTTTACTAATTTTTCCATCTTTTTCATTTAAAAAGTGTAGGAAATTCCATACAAAATTCTACACTAATAAAAAAAGTAAGATCCTGACCCTGCAAAGACATATGCATGTGTTTCAGGTTATTCACTGACTAGTCCCATTAAAGTTATAGGGACTGTTCATATTGCGTAAAGTTAAGCTCGTGCATAAGTCTTTGCAGGGTTTGGGCCTAAAATAATTAAGCACTCAAAATCAGCAAATGCCAGAATCCAGATTCTGTGCACCCCTGGTGCATTCTAATATAGACTTGATCACATACTATTTATTAAAAAAAAATACAGGATTAAATTGAAGTGTGTGGTATTGTAAGTAAAGACCAGCATAACAAATATACAAAAGGAGACAGAGTGAAGATTGGTATTTCTTCACTTTTCTGTACTCAGTAACAGTTATGACAGTCTGTTAACATTGTGGCATCTTTCCATTGACTTCATAGAGGATTGAATCAGGCCATAAATAAGCCTTAAGAGCTGGAAACATCTTTACCAAAGCTGCCTGTGTTCCATTAGTGCCGTTAGATGGGTGTAAGAATATATTATTAGAAGGCCAATTTAAAGATATTGAACAGCACAGAATGATTTGCTAACCTTTCTACTAGTCAGTCAGGATTCTTCAGTATTTTTAGGCCATGATTACACTACAAACTGTGGTGGATGCAATTATGTTGGCATCAGCCACTGAAGTTTTTATATCGCTTGGACTTGTGCATACTTGGCTGCTTGTGTCAGTGCTGGTGTACTCACCAAGAGTGCTTGTGTCAATGCAAAATATGTTGCATCATGCCACCACCGGGTATTGTGCCTTTTGAGAATTTTTTGCCACGTGTTGTAGGATAGAAATGACTTGCCCAGGAATTTCTGGGAGCTAGGGGTCAAGTTCCAAGCATGCAGCTTTTTCCATTTCAGAATACCAGAATACCATTAATATTCCATACTTTTCGTGCCTTTTCAAAAAAAAAAAAAAAAAAAAAAAAATCCCACAAATCCACCTGGCGCTTTTCTGTCTCTGCAATCTCTGACAGAAGCATGGAGCCCGCAGAGCTTTGCAGTATTCTCATGAATGCTGCAAATACAGGATTCATGAATCTCCTGTATTTGCAGACCTGCAGGATGTACTGCAATAATGAGAGATGTGAGGATTTCTTCTAGGCCAGTTTGCTGAGGGACATCGAGACAAACAATTCAAGGCTGTTGGTGGTGTTCCTGGAGCAGCTGCAGACAGGTCCATAAGTGGCGCTTCACTGAGAAACAAGCACTAACTGGTTTTCCATGCTGTCAGTCATATTGGCCCACCAAGCTCTTTGTTCACGGTCTGATGCAGCACTGGTTTATGGGATCTCACAGAATGTGTCCTCCCTAATCCTCTTCTTTCTCTTCCTCAGTGTTCTGCATAGGTTGACCATAGCTCTACGCTGTTCAGGATGTGGTTTCACTGTGCCGCTGTAGCAGGGTGTTTGTCAGCTGGAGACAAATTTGAGGATAGACACATGCACAAATAGATTGATGCAAGGTGACTTATGTCAACCTAACTTTATAGCGTAGACCAGGGGTCGGCAACCTTTCAGAATTGGTGTGCCAAGTCTTCATTTAGTCACTCTAATTTAAGGTGTCGAGTGCCAGTAATACATTTTAACGTTTTTAGAAGGTCTCTTTCTATAAGTCTATAATATATAACTAAACTATTGTTGTATGTAAAGTAAATAAGGTTTTTAAAGTGTTTAAGAAGCTTCATTTAAAATTAAATTAAAATGCAGAGCCCCCCGGACGGGTAGCCAGGACCCAGGCAGTGTGAGTGCCACTGAAAATCAGCTCGCGTGCCGCCTTCGGCACGCGTGCCATAGGTTGCCTACCCCGGTGTAGACTAAGCCTTAGCGTTTTATGGAATATTTGTCCAACAGTGTTAAAACAAATAGTTCAGAAATTGGGAAGTCTAGATTGTTTACTGGCTAGTGAAGACATTATTTAAAAGGCCTAATAAATATGTTCTTACAGCATTCTTCCTCACTTCCTGCCCATACTGTTCTGTGATGTTGCTGCAAGCTGTTAATTAGCTGTCAAATTTTGCCTTGGGGGTGGTTTTGCTTCATTAGTGGGTGAATTGATTCTTGCATATATGGTTTATAAAGTGCTTTTGAGTCAAGTGGGATGAAAGATGCTGTACTTTGTAAACTACTATTATTACCAGGAGCGCTGCCAGCTTTTTTGCCGCCCTAGGCGGCGGAAGGTCTCGCCCCCAAAATGCCGACCCCGACAGAGGCGGTGGAAGGTCCCACCCCCAAAATACTGACGATGTCCGTGGCGGCCAAGATCCGGCCGCCGCCCCCAAAATGTTAGTGCCCTAGGCGACCGCCTAGGTCGCCTAATGGGTTGCGCGGGCCCTGATTATTACATTGCATGTATTTTGGGTAAAAAAGAGAAAAACACATATGTGGGCAGTGGGAAGAAAAATTATTTCTTGTTGCTTTCCTAGGGCCTAGTTCAAAGATCACTGAAGTCATTGGAAAAAGTCTCCCATTGACTTTAAGAGGAGCTGAATCAAACTGCTGGAAATTTGCAAACTGATTCTGCATTTAGGCATCTCTTATGAACTACTCCTTTAAGTTGATTTTTAATGCTTTCTACCTGAATAACCCTCTCTTTCTTGACTAACTTCTGAAGGTCACTCAACCCCTCACTTCTACTATAATTCTTTGTTCTGTTCAGCTAGTCAGTGTTCCGGAAACTCAGATCTCATGAACCCTAGTCCTGTGTCTTAATCATTAGATCATATTTCCTCTCAAGTACTGACATTATTCATTGGTACATAGTACTGTACAAAATCCAGTCCCTGTGTACTCAACTGTATGGGATGGAAACGGAAAGATATATAATGCACACAGACTGCATAAATTAGCAAAGATCTTAGGTCTGTGTAATTAGTGAAGAGACATAGTATCTGTCTGCTTATGCATTAATCCTTGAGAATGAGAGTTCACTTGAGTGCCATCAGTGCGGCTCCATGATTCTCGAACCTAGAACTCGTTCCAGATGACATTTATATTATTCTGAGATGTGCCCAAAGAAGAATTTACTCAAAACAGGAATGTCAAACTCCCTTTGTGGGAAAGCTAATTTACACTGGATTCACTTTTTAATTATGGTCACAGTCTTGTGTCTTTTGCCGTACTGAAGCTTCAGAATTTATCCATTTGCCAAAGAATTGTGATTCAGGTTGTAAGCTTTCATATAAGGAAAAAAAAGAAGACTCTAGCTTCATGGTTGTAAAGATAACCTTGAAATTATGTACAATGTACTCATAATGCAGTTTATAGAAAGCCTTTAACAATGACCCCAAGAGATCTGAACTGCCCCATTCTTTTCAATTTGCCGTTAACTCTGAAATCTAAAGGTAACAAAAGTCTGCATTAACAATTTCACTGGTTGATAGTTTTATGGGAACAAACTTGTCTGAAGGTTTTTGTGTTCCCAACTGTTCCTTACTCAGTTGTCAAGACCAACTTTTCCTGACAGCATTTATAATGCCCTTGAATTGTGAAATAAAAAAAATGTAGAATATAGAAAATTGGAAATGTGAGGACAGTGTAAAATTCAACGAGACATCAGAATAAAAAAAAAAGGAAATCTGTAGTGATTGTATAATTAATCTTCATTTTATTTAAAACTTCATTTTAAAAGTTTAATTTAAACTGCTGCAGAATTTCCTGTCTGATGCAGTGGAATGCGCAGAATGTAGGGAACTTATCACAAGATTAGGTCTCACTAGTTACAGACTGCAGTAGGCCTTGATTATCATCTATAGTTCGTATTTTTCATTCTTCCTCCTCATTAGAAAGCTGCATCCTATTTGTATCATCCTTTGGTGGCTCTGTACGTACACCTTCGGCTGAGCTGACTGCTGATAGGACAGAAAAGTTTAATTTGGTGGGTTACTTCATGTGCCTGGAGGCATGTACACACAAGCTGCTTCTGTGGCCATTTACATTATGAACTGTGGAAGAAGCAGTAAGAAAGGAAAAGTTGAGAGGCTTTCAAGGAAGAGTTGTAGGGGCATGTTCTCTTCAAATGCTTGCTCATGTCCGTTCCATATTAGGTGTGTGCGCTCGCCACATGCATCGGTGCCAGAAGTATTTCCCTCAGTGGTTATCCATAGGGGACCGGCTCTGGTGCCCACTGGACTGGCGAGCACATGCCATGGTATAAGGGGTGCCGCCAGCTCCCCCAACCCTCAGTTCCTTCTTGCCGCCAGTGACGGTGCTGGAACGTCTGCTGCTAGAGGAGCCATCGGACTCACTGTTCGACTTTCTTTGTTCCATGGCACCCGCCAGGGTGGCTTTACCCTTACATGAGGGGGTATCAAAATTATTAATGCTCTATGGCAAACCCCCTCCTCCCTGCCACCTATTTCAAAAAGGACTGAGTGCCAATATTTTGTGCCAGCTAAAGGCCATGGAGTATCTCTATACTCACCCGGCTCCAAACTCCCTCATAGTTGAGGCGGTTAATCAGAGGGAGAGGCAGGGTCAACCCAGGGCTACGCCCAAGAATAAAGACTCAGAGACTGGATCTGTTTGGGCAAAAAAATTATTAGTCTTTCAGCCTTCAGTTGAGAGGGGCCAATCACCAAGCCCTCCTTGGCCGCTACGACTACAACATGTAGCAGACCATGGCCAAATTCAAGGTCTCGTTGCCCAAAGGGTCCAGGAAAGAGTTCTGGGCGATCCTCAAAGAGAGCATGGGGGCGGCCAGTGCGGCCTTCCAAGCAGCTTCGGACATGGCAGACTCTGCGGCTCGCACCATGGCCTCAGCCATTTCCATGCGGAGGGCATCCTGGCTGCTCCTCTCGGGTCTGTTGACTGAGGGTCAGCAGTCGATGCAGGACCTCCCCTTCGACGGCCAGGCCCTGTTTGCAGAACAGATGGACAGTAAGCTGCATGGATTGAAAGACTCCAGCACTACCCTGAAAACTCTAGGGCTGTACGTCCCCGGTCCAGCCCGTAAGCCATCTCAGGGTCAAGGGAGCCAACCCCGGCAGGAGCCGCCCCATAAGAAGAGGAGGGGCTACAAGTGCTGCCCGAGCCACCCACCTCCACCCTCAGCCCAATCGGGCCCGACCCGCAATAAGCGGGGGGGGGGGAGCAAGCGTTTTGAGGGTGCGCTCGAGGGCGACCTACCACACTGTACTCCGGATCCGTCTTTCCCGCTGTTTTCCAACCGCCTTTCTTTTTTTCCTCCCCACATGGACCACTGTAACTTTGGACCGCTGGGTCCTCAATACGTGGTGCAGGGTTACATCTTCAGTTTCTACCTCCCCACCCCCCTTCCCCCTTCAGGGACCCCTCTCACAAGAGTCGTCTTGTGCAGGAGGTAGAAGGGTTGCTGCAGCAGGGTGCAGTGGAAAAGGTTCCTCGCGAGTACAGGAACAAGGGGTTCTATTCCCGATACTTTTTAATCTCAAAGGCCAAGGGTGGTCTACAGCCCAACCTGGACCTGCGAGACCTAAACAAATACCTAAAGAAGCTGAAGTTCTGCATGCTGTCCCTGGCCTCCATCATCCCCTCCCTGGATCTGGGAGGCTGGTATGCTGCCCTCGATTTGAAGGACGCATATTTCCACATAACAATCTTTCAAGGTCACAGACGTTTCCTACTTTATATGGTGGGACCCGACCACTATCAGTTTGCGGTCCTCCTGTTTGGTCTCGCGACAGCACTGAGGGTGTTCACCAAGTGCATGTCAGTACTAGCCGCTTACCTCAGACATTGAGGTATACAGATCTACCATACCTCGACGACTGGTTCGTCAAAGGCCGCTCCAGGTCCAAAATTCAGAGGAGTGTTGCGGTGCTGCAGGCCATGTGCCCATCCCTGGGCCGGCTGGTAAACAACAAAAAGTCGACGGTTAGTTCCAGTGCAGAGAATAGAGTTCATCAGAGCGGTGCTCAACTCCACCTGTGCCAGAACGTGTCTACCGCAGGAGAGGTTCCAAGCGTTGGTGGACCTCATTGCGGGAATCTCTGCGTTCCCCCGACCATGACCAGGGTTTGCCTGCGCCTGCTGGGCCACATGGGAGCATGTACATATGTTGTCTGCCATTCCAGGCTCCGGATGCGGCCCTTACAGCAGTGGCTAGCGACAGTCTATTCCCAGTCCAGAGATCACCTGGAAAAAATGGTTACCATCCCCCCCGACGATACTTACCTCACTGGGTCTCAAACTTTTTTACTGGCGACCCCTTTCACACAGCAGGCCTCTGAGTGCGACCTCCCTAATAAATAAACACACTTTTAAATATATTTAACACCATTATAAATGCTGGAGGCAAGCAGGGTTTGGGGTGGAGGTTGACAGCTCGCGACACCCCATGTAATAATCTCGTGACCCCCTTAAGGGTCCTGACCCCCAGTTTGAGAACTCCTGGCATAGCGTCTCTCCAATGCGCTCCTCTTTACAATCTATCTTAGATTACCTGCTCCATTTTAAGAACCGAGGGCTGGCCCTCTCCACCATCAGAGTAGACCTTGCGGCTATCTCCGCTTTTCACCTGCCGATCCAAGGTCAGACGGTGTTTTCACATAACATGTTGGTCTGATTCCTGAGAGGGCTCCAGAGACTCTTCCCGCCGTCCCGGGCTCCTGTCCCACAGTGGGACCTTAACTTGGTTCTTTCTAGGCTCACGGGCCCACCCTTTGAGTCTATGGGCTCCTGCTCCCTCTCCCACCTGTTATGGAAGGTCGCATTCCTTGTGGTGATAACATCCATGAGACGAGTGTCGGAGCTTAAAGCCCTGATGTCGGAGCTTCTGTATACAGTGTTCTACAAGGACAAAGGTCAACTGCGACCCCATCTGGCCTTTCTGCCGAAGGAGGTGTCTTCCTTCCATGTTAACCAGGATATCTTCCTCCCGGTGTTTTGTCCCAAGCTGCACACCACTGGGGAGGAAAGGAGGCTTCACGCCCTGGATGTCATAGAATCATAGAATCATAGAAGATTAGGGTTGGAAGGGACAACAGGAGGTCATCTAGTCCAACCCCCTGCTCAAAGCAGGACCAATTCCCAACTAAATCATCCCAGCCAGGGCTTTGTCAAGCCTGACCTTAAAAACCTCTAAGGAAGGAGATTCTACCACCTCCCTAGGTAACCCATTCCAGTGCTTCACCACCCTCCTAGTGAAAAAGATTTCCCTAATATCCAATCTAAACCTCCCCCACTGCAACTTGAGACCATTACTCCTTGTTCTGTCATCTGGTACCACTGTGAACAGTCTAGATCCATCCTCTTTGGAACCCCCTTTCAGGTAGTTGAAAGCAGCTATCAAATCTCCCCTCATTCTTCTCTTCTGCAGACTAAACAATCCCAGTTCCCTCAGCCTCTCCTCATAACTCATGTGCTCCAGCCCCCTAATCATTTTTGTTGCCCTCCGCTGGACTCTTTCCAATTTTTCCACATCCTTCTTGTAGTGTGGGGCCCAAAACTGGACACAGTACTCCAGGTGAGGCCTCACCAATGTCGAATAGAGGGGAACGATCACGTCCCTCGATCTGCTGGCAATGCCCCTACTTATACAGCCCAAAATGCCGTTAGCCTTCTTGGCAACAAGGGCACACTGTTGACTCATATCCAGCTTCTCGTCCACCGTAACCCCTAGGTCCTTTTCTGCAGAACTGCTGCCTAGCCACTCGGTCCCTAGTCTGTAACAGTGCATGGGATTCTTCCGTCCTAAGTGCAGGACTCTGCACTTGTCCTTGTTGAACCTCATCAGGTTTCTTTTGGCCCAATCCTCTAATTTGTCTAGGTCCCTCTGTATCCTATCCCTACCCTCCAGCGTATCTACCACTCCTCCCAGTTTAGTGTCATCTGCAAATTTGCTGAGAGTGCAGTCCACGCCATCCTCCAGATCATTAATGAAGATATTGAACAAAACCGGCCCCAGGACCGACCCTTGGGGCACTCCACTTGAAACCGGCTGCCAACTAGACATGGAGCCGTTGATCACTACCCGTTGAGCCCGACGATCTAGCCAGCTTTCTATCCACCTTATAGTCCATTCATCCAGCCCATACTTCTTTAACTTGCCGGCAAGAATACTGTGGGAGACCGTATCAAAAGCTTTGCTAAAGTCAAGGAATAACACATCCACTGCTTTCCCCTCATCCACAGACCCAGTTATCTCCTCATAGAAGGCAATTAGGTTAGTCAGGCATGACTTGCCCTTGGTGAATCCATGCTGACTGTTCCTGATCACTTTCCTCTCCTCTAAGTGCTTCAGAATTGATTCCTTGAGGACCTGCTCCATGATTTTTCCAGGGACTGAGGTGAGGCTGACTGGCCTGTAGTTCCCCGGATCCTCCTTCTTCCCTTTTTTAAAGATGGGCACTACATTAGCCTTTTTCCAGTCATCCGGGACCTCCCCCGATCGCCATGAGTTTTCAAAGATAATGGCCAATGGCTCTGCAATCACATCCGCCAACTCCTTTAGCACCCTCGGATGCAGCGCATCCGGCCCCATGGACTTGTGCTCGTCCAGTTTTTCTAAATAGTCCCGAACCACTTCTTTCTCCACAGAGGGCTGGTCACCTTCTCCCCATACTGTGCTGCCCAGTGCAGCAGTCTGGGAGCTGACCTTGTTCGTGAAGACAGAGGCAAAAAAAGCATTGAGTACATTAGCTTTTTCCACATCCTCGGTCACTAGGTTGCCTCCCTCATTCAGTAAGGGGCCCACACTTTCCTTGACTTTCTTCTTGTTGCTAACATACCTGAAGAAACCCTTCTTGTTACTCTTAACATCTCTTGCTAGCTGCAACTCCAAGTGTGATTTGGCCTTCCTGATTTCACTCCTGCATGCCTGAGCAATATTTTTATACTCCTCCCTGGTCATTTGTCCAAGCTTCCACTTCTTGTAAGCTTCTTTTTTGCGTTTAAGATCAGCAAGGATTTCACTGTTTAGGCAAGCTGGTCGCCTGCCATATTTACTATTCTTTCTACACATCGGGATGGTTTGTTCCTGCAACCTCAATAAGGATTCTTTAAAATACAGCCAGCTCTCCTGGACTCCTTTCCCCCTCATGTTTTTCTCCCAGGGGATCCTGCCCATCAGTTCCCTGAGGGAGTCAAAGTCTGCTTTTCTGAAGTCCAGGGTCAGACGTGCCCTGGCGTTTTACCTGGCGCATACCAAGCCATTCTGCAGGTCGACCCAGCTCTTCAGCACGACAGCGGATAGGATGAAGGGCCTTCTGGTGTCATCACAGAGGCTTTCCAACTGGATCATCTCCTGCATCTGGACCTGTTATGAGCTGGCACAGGTCCTCCCGCCGCCGATTGTGAGGGCCCACTCGACCAGAGCTCAGGCATCCTCAGTGGCCTTCCTGGCCCACGTTCCCATCCAGGACGTTTGCAGAGGCGCAACGTGGTCTTTGGTTCACACGTTCACGGCGCACCATGCCATCACTCAGCAAGCCAGAGACAATGCTGGGTTTGGCAGAGCTGTGTTGCAATCTACACCTCCGTACACCAACCCACCTCTGTTAGCACTGCTTGGAATCACTTAATATGGAATGGACATGAGCAAGCACTCGAAGAAGAAAAGACAGTTACCTTTTCTGTAACTGGTGTTCTTCGAGATGTGTTGCTCATGTCCATTCCATAACCCGCCCTCCTTCCCCACTGTCGGAGTTTCCTGAAGAAAGAACTGAGGGTGGTGGGAGCCGGCGGTGCCCCTTATACCGCGGCATGTGTGCGCCGCTCCAAGGGGCGCCAGAGCCAGTCCCGTACGGATACCACTGAGGGAAAAACTTCCGGCCCAGTGCATATGGCAAGCACACCCACCTAATATGGAATGGACATGAGCAACACATCTAGAAGAACACCAGTTACAGAAAAGGTAACTGTCTTTTTGCTGATGCGCAGAGGTGGTTCCAGGGTTATGCAGCCTTCCTCATCTCCTCACCATTTGTGTCACACACCAGGAACTACTGGCTTCATTTAAAAAAAAAATTACCCAGTACAAGCTGGCTATTATGCACCTTGGGAAGACCTAAGTGACACCAGTACTTTCCCTGCTTCCTCTAATATTGGTACAAGAGTTAGAGCTTTCTCTGAGTCTATGTGGAGTAGGAGGGAGGAGGTATCATTGCATATAACATTCTGGAAATGTGACAAATTGGCAACAAAAATAGTACAAAAGTGAGATTACGTTTCAAGGTAAATTCCTAACCTTGATACTAAGTGTAATTTAAAACCACAGTGAAATATCAATTGTGAAACTTTGGTCAGTTCCAATGATTATTATAGTGGTAATTTACAATATTATTTACAATGACTTAGTACTGCCTGCTTCTAATGCATACTATTCCATTTTTAATAACTACTGCCTCAGGAAAACTATTCAAATTATTCACATTCATGTTATTTTCCATTTTGTAATTCTTCTGATGAATTTTGGATGTACTATTGATTCTGGATATTGAAAAGAAATTGGTGTGGCCCAGTTATTAAAATGTTTTTAAAAATGAATTGTCAGAATAAATAGCTGGTAAATTAAGGCAACAGGGGCCATAAATGGGGCAGTGTTCTCAGAGAAGTACAAGGCAGTACAGTAATAAGGATTAACAGTGTGAAATTAATAAAGGGAAATTTTTAAGCTGAATATCAGGAACAGCCTGCTGATAGATATACTAGGTTGCAGAATAGACTCCAGGGGAAGTGGCAAAAGAAATAGTCACAAGATTGAAATGCCTTCAAGCTGCATGGAAACTTTGAAAACACCGTAATAGAGGCTCAAACTAAACTTACACCCAAATAAAAATAAAAAAACAAAGCAAAACAGAAAGAGGACCCCTTCCCCCAAAGCCATCGTGGCTAAACTGCAGAGTAAAAGACAGGTAGAAGCAAAAAGGCATCCTTTAAAAATTGGAAGTCATATCCTAGTGAGGAGAATAGAAAGGAGCATAAACTCTGGCAAATCAAGTGTAAAAATATAAGTAGGCAGGCCAAAAAAGAATTTGAAGAGAAACTAGCAAAAGACATAAACTAACAACAAACATTGTTTTTAAGTTCATCAGCAGCAGGAAGCCTGCCAAACAATCTGTGGGGCCACTGTACAATTAAGGTGCTAAAGGAGCACTCAGAGAAAACAAGGCTGTTGCGGAGAAGCTAAATGTATTCCTTGCATCGGTTCTCATTGCAGAGGGTGTGAGGAAGATTCTCCCACCTGACCGATTCATTTTAGGAACTGTCCCAGATTGAGGTGTCAGTAGAGTAGTTTTTGGAACAAATTGATAAACTAAACAGTAAGACATCATCAGGAGCAGATGATATTCACCCCAAAGTTCTGAAGGAACTCAAATATGAAATTGAAGAACTACTAACTGTGGAATGGAAGCTGTTGCTTAAGTCAACCCCTGTACCAGATGACTGGAAGATAGCTAATGTAATTTTTTTTTTTTTTTTTTTTTTTAAAATAAAAAGTAAGGTTCCAAAAGTGACCCTGGCAATTACAGGCTGGTAAGCATAACTTAAGCACTAGGGTTGAAACTACAGTAAAGAACAGAATTATCACACACATATAAGACAAGATATGTTGGGGAAGAGCAACATGGCTTTTTTTAAAAGGGAAATCATGCCTCACCAATGTATTCGAATTCTTTGAGTTTGTCAACAAGAATGTGGACAAGGGGCACATGTGTTTCACCTAAGCCGTGAACACACTGAGTGTGTCTGTCTGAAACCAGTATTTAAAGCCTGCAGGTGAGGCAGTGTTTAATCCCCGGTGAACCAGGCATGCCCCTGAAGGGAATATTTCCCTTCCCCCGTAAGTGGAGAACTAAACACTATTCTAACAGTTAAACAAAAGAAATAAAACTTTTTTTTTTTTTTTTTTAAGAAAAATAAATGTGAAGATAAACAGAGAACGCTATCTATTCAAGGTAGAACTAACAGGAAAAAAAGGGTTAAGTTACTAAGCTCTGAGGCACTGCTGAATGCTCCGACTCAAGCCAAAGGCGGTAGAGAAGGAATTGAGGAGGGGTTGGTTGCACCGCACCAGTTAACCACCTCAGGCGGCACGAAACAGAGACTGTGCATGTGCGACCCAACCAGGCAACTGCTACTTTCCTCTTCATTCATTTCATCTTGGTCAAGGCTTGACTCTCTCAAAATCTATTGGTCAAAAATATACTGTAACAATATGGAGATTTCTCTGCTATCAATTTACAGTTTTTAAAAGGAAACTATCAAGACGTAATAATAAACTTAATCTTACCCACTTTAAGCACCCCTTAACTTTGTTTTTCCCCCTCATCCCATCTCCCACTTTGTTGCTGTCACCCATTGTCATGTCTGAAATTGGAGTATAACGTTGCAGGGCAGAGACCACTATATTTGTTCTGCAAGCATGAGTGGCGGGTGGAACCCCCACTTCGGGGAGGCTAACCCCCTGGCCCAGCACCTTCCGCCCAAGGCCCCGCCCCCACCTGCTGGAGCCCCAAACCTCCCTCCTGCCGTGACCAGAGCCCTGAGTCCCCCATGGCGGGAGGAGCCCCGAGCTCCAGACCGCCGGCTTCATGGGAGAGGGGGACTGAGGGCGGGGCCTTGGGCGGAGCGACAGCATTGGTTAGGGGAGGCTTAGCCTACCCTGGCCCTCAGTACCTGCTGCCCATGACTGCAAGTAGCACCAAGGTGTCGGAGTCAAGCATTGTTTGGGGCTGATTCTGGAAAGTGCACATTTGTACAAACTTTTTTTAAATTAGAAGTCTATCAGTTGATATTGGAACATTGAAATTTAGGTCCTTAAAAAAAGGTATTGGACCAGATTCTCAGCTTTTGTAAATTGAGGCAGCTCTATTTAGTTCAAGTATTGATTTCAGTGGAGCTGCACCGATTTACAACAACTGAACTTTTGGCTCATACACCTCTACCCCGATATAACACTGTCCTTGGGAGCCAAAAAATCTTACCGCATTATAGGTGAAACCGTGTTATATCGAATTTGCTTTGATCCGCTGGAGTGTGCAGCCCCGCCCCACCGGAGCACTGCTTTACCGCGTTATATCTGAATTCGTGTTATATCGGGTCGCGTTATATCGGGGTAGAGGTGTAGTTTTATTCTCTTTATCCTAAGAGTCTGTTAAAATACTGAACATGTTTCAGAATAGTTTGCTAATGCTGGAGATTATTGCTTTGCCTGGGGCATACATCAGGCAGCAGAGATCAGTACTTTTTCTCTCACTAAGAGACTGATATGTATCCATTTTTTTTAATCAAACTGTATTCTTTAAGTGTTTTGAATTTTTATTAGTTGCCTAATGCATTTTTGCAGCAGGCGGCAAACATGAAAATAATGAAGCAAAAAAATGGATTTCAATCAAGAACTGTTAGATTCTCCATTAAATGCCTCCAAATGAAGGCATTGATTTTTTTTATCCATCTAACTTTGGTAGGAAACATTTTGATAAGCATAATGTTGGGTTTTTTTCTTCTTTTCGTTTCAGGGTATTTATGCATTGGCCTTGTTGGAATATTGTCTTTAGTCCCTAAAACATCAGTTCCTTTTAATACCATCAGTACATCATTTATACATTCCCAAGATCACTTCTACGTAGCTCAGAATAACACCATGACTTCCAAAAGCAGTCATAGTCCTGGGTCCTGCAAACATTTATTCGTGCAACTGGTCTCACTGACTTGAATTTGGATGTCAAACATGTTTGTGTGTTATAGTGAGGCATATAAAAGTAGTAGGGTTTTACAAGGGAATATAAATTGAAGATGGAAACCAGGCTGCTGAAGCTTTGCATCGAGTAATATTAAAAATGGAAGTACTGTAACTTTAATTGATCTTGGAGGTAGAAATAAATAGAAAAACCCATATACCAAAGCTGTATTAACTTGGTGTATTAGCAAAGCTGTATTAACATTAAGTAAGGTTTTTGGAGAATAGTTTATAGTGAGGCATAACCAATATCCTTCAATTCCTGGGCCCAGCCAGGCATTAATGAACTCAAGTGGCACCAAATTGCGCATGTGTACTAAAAAAAATCAGTGAAATGTTTGTTCTGTACAAAGATTAATTATGAATTCAAATCTTGTTACGTTATTGGTATTTCTGCCTCACATCCAGGCTTGCGGTCAGGGTTTTCCTCCTTCTCATCTGCATGTGAGGAAGGGTCAGGCCTGTCAGTCAAGATAGTGACTTGACTCCCCCTTCTCTGGGGAGATCCTAGTAGTCTCCGCCACAGGCAGATCCTCAAACAAATTCAGAGCTCAAAGTTTATTTTTGTAAATTCTCTTTGGGATTGAGCCCTTGTATATGGGAGTTTGATTGGCAGAGATTTTATTTTTTTATGAAGTTTATTTTTTTTACCCCTGAGAATAGGGAATTATTATCAAAGTTGTAACACAACCTTACATAGTGTACCATGAATTCTGCCTTATAATGTGTGATTCATTTCCCTAGACTGATTCTACTCTCTGAAATTATGCATTGCTAATCAGCACTGGTGGAATTGTTGGGGAAGTGCTGTTAAAAAGCAAATTCAGCTCCAATTAACCTTTTGGCCTTTATAACCTATTGTGCAGTCAAGCTTTTTTTTAAAATGAGCATAGTGGGAGTTTTTTCTTAGATTAGTAATGGAAAGTCAAAATAAATTTCAAGATTCATTTTACTAGCACAAGAAAAGATCCTTTTGGTGATTTCAAAGGCATTCAGCGGTTTAAAAAATATTTTTATTGCATATTTTAGAATAATTACAAAACATAACTAACAATATAATACACAAATACTCTTGAAGATATACAAGCTTCAGGTCAAGAAACCATCTGTATCATTTTGTCTTAATTATTATCATTCCTGTTTAAAAATTAAGCAGCAAGTCTGACTGAATTCTGAACTCAGGAGCATACAGAATAATGGCATTCAGGGCCTTTTCAAATTGTGCAAACCACTGAATGTGATGGTGGTGTTAAGGTATGGATAACTTTGTATTTTAACAACCAATTATTTTTATTTAAGTATTGCATAACACAGCAATAGTGCACGTGCTGTAAACTTCAGCCATGCCTCTTGTAGTACAGGAACCTGCTTTCCAAAATGGAGGATGAGCTTTGATCTCTACATCCACATTCTTATACAATAATGGCAGCTGCATCACACATCCTTCCCTTTTAATAAACAATTTTTTTAAGCTTCTATGTTTGAAGATTCTGAATGCATATGCCACACGTCTTTCCTTTGCAGTAGTATTGCATCCATTTCTGAAATCAGCATTTTGTTGTAGACTGAAATGTGGTGAGAAATGGTGCTGCAAGGCGGGTACTAGTTCTGGCTACTTTGGAGAATTCTTTAATGGTCACTATTGCCCCTTCTAGGGTGATCAGACAGCAAATGTGAAAATCGGGACAGGGGGTGGGGGATAATAGGAGCCTATATAAGAAAAAGACCCAAAAATCAGGACTGTCCCTATAAAATCGGGACATCTGTTCACCCTAGCCCCTCCAAAAGCACCTTTTTTGTCAAGTTTCAGTTTGTTCCTAACCATCTTGTGGATGATAGCTAGTCTGTCTGTGTCCAGTTCCTTCAGGATCAGAAGGATGGCATTCAGGACATTGTTCCAACTCTTTCTACTGTTATTTGTAGGGCCTAACGAATTCACGGTCCATTTTGGACAATTTCACGGTCATCAGATTTTAAAAAGGGGTTAATTTCGTGATTTCAGCTATTTAAATCTGAAACTTCACGGTGTTGTAATTGTAGGGGTACTGACCCAAAAAGGAGTTGTGGGGGAGGTCGCAAAGTTATTGTGTGTTGGGGGTTGCGGTACTGTTACTTTTACTTCTGCGCTGCTGCTGGTGGCAGCACTGCCTTCAGAGCTGAGCAGCTGGAGAGTGGCGGCTGCTGGCCAGGAGCCCAGCTCTGAAGGCAGAGCCACTGCCAGCAACAGCGCAGAAGTAAGGGTAGCATGGTATGGCATGCCGCCCAGCCCTCAAGTCAGCACTCAAGTAAGGGTGGCAATACCTTGACCCTCTAAAATAACCTTGTGATCCCCTGCAACTCCCTTTTGGGTCAGGACCCCTAATTAGAAAAACGCTGTTCTCCCCCCATTAAATCTGTATTGTATAGGGTAAAAGCACACAAAAGACCAAATTTCATGGGTGGGGGAGACCAGATTTCATGGTCTGACACACATTTTTCATGGCCGTGAATTTGGTAGGGCCCTAGTTATGTCTCCCTTAGTGAGAAGGAAAATCTGTGTCTCAGGATGGATTTTTCTTATATGTTTTCATCTTATGGTATCCTCGATAACTTTGTGTACCATTTCTTCACTCTTCTCATTACGTAAAGTCTGAGACAGCAGATGGATACAGACAGGACAATACAAAGCCATATTGGTGATGAGCAATGGTCATACACACCAGCAGTCTAACTGTTGTTAAGTTTTGTGTAGGCATCATGGCAACAAAGAGTTTTGAGGAGGGACTTGAAGGTGGGTATGCACAGCACTGATCCATGTTACCCATTATGCTTTGGAGGCATTCTCCATAAACATCCGCAAAGCTACCTCCTTAACCACCTCCAAATTAGTTTTGTTATACAAAAGGATATCTTGGTTTTTGTTCTGAGCTCAGTGCTAGACTTAAAAAAATGTGGGGGGTGGAGTGAGGGAAAGGGACACAAACAAAATTAACATTTAGATGTACTCTATATAAGGATAGAACAATTTAAAGATGGGTCTGAACAAATGTAAAATTAATGTATTGTTTTATTCCTATTTGTAAAAGTAATTGGTATCTTCTGGTTCATTTTAAAGGTCTGTTTGTTTTCTGACACATACTGTTTACAATAATTTAATGCAGTGATAAATATCAAAACTCATCCCAAGTAAGATTTGATATTATAAACTCTGATTTACACTATTAGTTTTAGTTACCTTGTGTATGACAATGTCAGTTAATTCTTTAATGGAGTTCAGCTGCTCTAGAATATTTTGTTATTGCCTCATTTCACATTATAGGGCATCAGTTTGAAAGCTATTATGAAAGGGTGACATGTTTGCATACACAAAACTAGAATATATCCTACTGCTAAATATCATAGTATTTTTATACTATCACTCTTTTGACAACTTTTGTGCGTCATAGAATCAAAAGGTAAAAGAGAAAAAGACCCATTAGATCATTTAGTCAATATATCTGCCAATGCAGAAATTTCCCCCTAAGGTATAATTACTAATATTTTGTCCAGCTAAGATGTAAAAGTCCTAAATACTGGAAATTCTGCTCTTTCTCTTTGGCTAGCTATACCACAGCTCACTCTAAGGATGTTTTTCCTCATGTATTTAATTTTTTTTATTATCATCATCATATATATGCTACTTGTACCCTCATATACCACACTAAATAAGTCCATATCCAGCTTTGTTTTTCCATCCATCAAATATTTGCAGACTTATATTGCTGCTGCTTCTAATCTCTTATCAAATCTATGCATATTCAGCTCTCTAAAAATTTAGTTCATGATCATATTGGTTGCTTGTGAATTCTTTTTGTTAATGTGGTGGTCAGAATTGAACCTCCTGCTCTAGGTCTCTGCACAGACCTCAAAATTTCAGTCCAAAAGGTTAATGTTGTTCTTCGAGTGCTTGCTCGTGTCGATTCCATTCTAGGTGTGTGCGCCCCCACATAAACAGTCATTAGAGATTTTTGCCTTAGTGGTATCCATAGGGTCAGCGGTAGCGCCCCCTTGAGTGCCATGCTTACGCGTTGGTATGCTAGGCGCTGCCGACCCTACACCCTCTTGGTTCCTTCTTACCGCCCATGACGGTTAGTCAGAGTGCCTTGTCTTGCATTCTGTCTCCTTTATTTTTAGTTGATAGGTACTTAGACCATTAAGTTAAGTGTTAGAATAGTAGTTTAGGAGTTAAAGTCCCATTAGTGACCCCCACACGAGCTGTTTAAAGTATTTGTGGGAGTTGCACAGAAAGGACAAGTGCAGGATCTGCAAAAACATTCGCCCTCGAACTCAAAAGGAGCGGGATATCCGCTTGAGGGCCCTCATGGAGGCTGTGCTTCGTACCTCGGAGACCTCCCGATCGGACTCCCACGCCCGGCACTTCGGCATCGGCGCACAACACACCGCCGGCACCGTTCCCCCTCCCCGGTGCCTAAGAAGCGTCTGATGTCAACGGGCCCGACAGCACCGCAGAAAAATAGGGTTTCGGGCAAAGGATCTGTGTCAGGCCACATGCCTGCCCCGGAGCTGCTTAGGGGTACTGCTGCAGTCAAAGCCCCTAGTCCAGCCAGGGACCCACCTCCGACTTCTGGGAGCGGCAGCGGGTCCCGGCCCCTAGCAGGGTCATCTGTGCCCAAAGCGGGCCCAGTGGCCAAAGAGCAAGTAGGCTGTCTGGCACCGCAGAGGCCAAGCCATGTGACGGCCCCAGCTAAGGGCTCTGCGTCTACGGGCAAGCCGGTTATGGGACCGCCCTCTAAAGCAGTGGAGTGTCCCCGATCCCTGGACCACAGGTGCCGGTCCCCATCACCGCAGCCTCGGTCCCCAGTTAGAAGACACAGGTCCCTGACGCCAAGGTCTCCATCTACCAGGCACAGGACACCTGAGTCATGACGCCGATCCCTCTACCCACGGTACCGTCGGGCCTCCCACCAGAGATCGCCACGGCGCAGATCACCATCGCCTATGCAGTCTCCCAGGTATCGATCCCTCCAGTGCAGGATTGTTTCCAATTGTGGCACGAGTCTCTGCCTCCCCAGCACTGCTTTTTGGGCAGACACCAGTCCCTGCCCTCTCCTTACCAGTTGCAGATAAGGGTCAGTCGGCAGACTCAGGCATCTACAGCTCTGCCCTGGTCACCGGAAGGGCAATGGTCCGAGTCTGAAGGAGAGTTCAGCCCCTTGCCTATAAAAGGCGAATCGCCACCAGCCTGTGAGACTGGCGCGGCTTCTACGGTGGCAGCTTGGAGGCAGGGGCTGTGGCCCGCTCAGTGGCACTACTGGAACCCCTGGGGTGTACCTGTTATGTCAGTCCCATACTCCCACTATTCCTCCCAAGCTGCCCCTGGCATAGCAGGCACTGGAGTCGGAGCACGGTGCCAGATCCGACGTGGGGGCGACACAGCAGGCCCCGATGCCCAAGGATCAGTCCCCGGATGAGCAAGGGGAAGCCACCCCTCCTCCTGCAGTGCAGTCGTTTTCATCGTCTCCAGCCGAAGCAGTGGTGGGCCCCTTGCAAACAAGCAGTCCCCCTCCCCTCCGACGACTTCAAGGAGGTGGAAAAGAAGTACTGTGTCCTAGCGAAGGGATTTGTGTACCTGTATACCCACCCTCCAGTGGGGTCCATGGTCATATCTGCCATCAACGAAAGGGACAGGCAGGGCTAGGCGACTGGCACACTGAAAAATAAAGATGCCAAGAGGCTGGACTTGTTCGGCAGGAAAATTTATTTGACAGCCAAGCCTGAAATTTCGGGTGTCTAACCATCAGGCACTGCTAGGCAGGTAGAACTTCAACCTGTGGGACTCGATCAGCAAGTTCAAGGAGGGCCTCCCACAAGACCGGGCCCAGGAGTTTGCCACCTTATGGAAGAGGGCAAAGCAGTGGTGAGAGGCGCCCTCCAGATGGCCTGGGATGCTACGGACTTGGCGGTCAGGGTATTCGCCTCTGCGTTGGTCATGAGGCACAACTCCTGGTTACAGTCCTCTGGGCTGTCCCAGGAGATGCAGACTAGCCTTCAGGACCACCCGTTTGAAGGAGCAGGGCTCTTTTCGGATCTGACTGATGCATGGCTTACTGGCCTTAAGACTACCATGCCACCCATCGTTCTTTGGGCCTACACACCCCTCAGTAGGCTAGAAAGCTGTTCTGTGCCTCACCTCCGTCAAGGTCCTGGGGTGTCCCCTGGTCCAGCTCCACAGGAAGAAGGACAGAGACAAAGGATTTAAATGGCATTACCTTTTGTCTTCCCGTTCCTCTGCCCAGCCTGGTTCATCCAGAGGCCAAGAAAGCCAGAAGCAGGCATTTTGAGGATGTGCCCCAGTCACTTCCCAGGATCTACCCCCCTGCTCTTTCCTCAACGGCCTGCACCCCTTCTGGTTGGCCTGGTTGCGGCTGACCTTGTACCATTGAGTGCTTGACATAAAATCTTTGGTCTGCACCCTGCAGTTTGTGGCCAACCCTCTCTACCACCCCCCATCCCCGTCCCTCTTCAGGGACCCTTCTCATGAGCAACTCCTTGTTCAAGAGGTTGAGCACCTCCTACGCCTGGGGCCGGTAAGGGAGGTCCCTCCAGACTTGAAGGGGAAAGGTTTCTACTCCCATTATTTCCTAATCCCAAAAGCGAAAGGGGGCCTCAGACCCATTCTGGACCTGTGTCATCTCAACAAGTCTCTCAACAAGTTAAAAACAACAAGGAGTCTGGTGGCACTTTAAAGACTAACAGATTTATTTGGGCATAATCTTTTGTGGGTAAAAAACCCACTTCTTCAGATGCATGGAGTGAAAATTACAGATACAGACATAAATATACTGACACATGAAGAGAAGGGAATTACCTCACAAGTGGAGAACCAGTGCTGACAGGGCCAATTTGATCAGGGTGGATGTAGTCCACTCCCAATAATTGATGAGGAGGTGTCAATTCCAGGAGAGGCAAAACTGCTTTTGTAGTGAGCCAGCCACTCCCAGTCACTATTCAAGCCCAAATTAATGGTGTTAAATTTGCAAATTAATTTTAGTTCTGCAGTTTCTCTTTGAAGTCTGTTTCTGAAGTTTTTTAGATTAAGTATGGCTACTTTTAAATCTATTATAGAATGTCCAGGAAGATTGAAGTGTTCTCCTACTGGCTTTTGTATGTTACCATTCCTGATGTCTGATTTGTGTCCGTTTATTCTTTTATGTAGAGACTGTCCGGTTTGGCCAATGTACATGGTAGAGGGGCATTGCTGGCACATGATGGCATATATAACATTAGTAGATGTGCAGGTAAATGAGTCCCTGATGGTGTGGCTGATGTGGTTGGGTCCTCTGATGGTGTCACTAGAGTAGATATGGGGACAGAGTAGGAAACGAGGTTTGTTATAGGGATTGGTTCCTGGGTTAGTGTTTCTGTGGTGTGGTGTGTAGTTGCTGGTGAGTATTTGCTTCAGATTGGGGGGCTGTCTGTAAGCAAGGACTGGCCTGCCTCCCAAGAAGTTAGTTTTGCATGGTGTTATACCAATAAAAACCAGCAGGATCTTATTAAGAGGGATAAGGCAAAGATGCCACATTTATTGTAAATATAATAATAATATAAAAGATAACAGTAAACAACGNAAGTTAAAGTTTTGCATGGTCTCTCTGGCCTCCATTATTCCCATCCTGGAAGCTGGTACACCACCCTCGACTTGGCCGCGTATTTCCATATTTCCATTTTCCCAGGGCACAGGTGCTTCCACCATTTTGTGCTGGGCCAGTGCCATTTCATCTCTCGTCATCCCCAAGAGTATTCACAAAGTGCATAGTGCCAGTGGCCACTTACCAGAGGTGCCAAGGTGTTCAAATTTTTGGTCTAGGGACCATCAACTCGAAGCAGAAGAAACGGTTACTTACTGTAACTGTGGTTCTTGGAGATATGATGCAGACCTACAACCCATCCTCCATTCCCTCTGCATTGGAGCCCAGTCTCTGGTTTGAAGGAACTGAGCAGGATCAGGGCTGCACCGCCTCATATAGCCAGGAGAGGGGCTTTGGCCACAAGGCATGAGTGCCGCCCCACTATCGGAACTGCTAGGCAAAATTTTCTGCCTCCAGTGCGCTGGGTGCGCGCACACGTAAGTGGAGTACACATTTGCATCACATCTCGAAGAACCACAGGTACAGTAAGTAACCATTTCTTCTTAGAAGACCATTCTGTGTAGCTGTTGCATGTTTGCTGTATAAGTGCCCTGCAGCCAAATCAATAATAAAGGAATTGGCTTTAAAAATGTAATGAACATTAACATTTTGAATACTCCAATTTAGGAATCAAATTGTAGCAATAATTGGATTTATACATCATTTTTCATTCTGAAGGATCCCAAAGCTCTTTATAAATGTCACTGATATATAGCATACTGAAATGCAGTCATGTCTGGGAGAGAGGACTACAGCCAGGCCAAATGGCACACAATGTAGAGGTAGGGGAACGCTGGCTAGGAACACCAGATCACATCTTTACTCTTACCTAATTGCTATAGGGACTTCAGGATCCATGCATGGTCGACAAGATCTTGGGTTTTTTAGAGTTTTTCTGAAAGACCTTCTGTGTATGGTACATAGTTGATCAGTTTTAGAAATACGAAGGACTGAATTTATTCTCTCAGGATTCAACTTGATGGTTCTAGGGAGTATAGGCATTTCAAAACTGATGTTTAGACCACTAACCATCCCTCCAGATTGAGATAGGGAATGCTTAATTAGGGAACGCTGAAAATCAAAGTTCTAAACTACAGAAAAGGAGGACATATCTATTTCCAAAATACATACCTTGAGCCAAATTGTGTCCTGGCCTGTGCCAGTGGTGAATTTGGTCCTTTAGGGTTAAACAAACACTATTAAATTTGGAAGATCAAACAAACCTGATGACTGGATGGGGTGAAGTCTACTGTATTATTATTTATTATTTATTATTTACCATAACGTTTATTATAGAGAGGCAGTAGGTTGTATTCAGTTATAATCTAAGAATTCATACTCTTTCCTTTTGTTTTGGGACAGCAACATTTTTGACTTATGTCACTGATACTGGAGCCTGCTAATTACTATACGCAGCTTATTGTAATAATGGCCAAACACACACATCTGTGGTTATAATGTTGTAAAGTGTTGTAAAAGCTGCACACAATTTTATATTAGACAACATATGAGTAATGTGAGGGTCTCTGTATTTTGAAAGATGTATGAAACGCTGCACCAGCCCCTTAGAGGCCATAATAAATTGAAAAATCTAAATTCATTCATCACTTCAAATCTAATAGAAATGTGTATTTGCCAGCAAAACTCTTGTATTGCTCAAAAATAAATATTGCTGCTTTGGTGTGATATAGTATTTTTCATGTGCACAGCTCTGCAAAGATGAACTAATCCTCAATGTTTCTGTGAGGCAGGGAGGTGGTAGTATTCCAATTTTATAGATGGGAATAAGTGACTTGGCCATTGCTACAGAGCCAAGATTAGAGCTCTGGAGTTCCTGGCTCCCAGTCTTATGCCAAGACCAGTACACCAGGCCCTTCTCTTTATGTATGTTTGGACAAAAAACACACCAAGGTGTAATGACCTTTAATTTCTGCCTATTTAAGCTGACTGTACAGTGTAGTTTGGTGGATCCTTTTTACAGAGAATAAAAGACTATTAAGTTTTTGCTGCTACTGGATTCTTATTTTAGATGTGTGTTAAATTTGTCATGGCTAAAGATTTTCTCCCTGGCTCCCTCTTTGAATATCAAGTAGCATGTCTTGAAGGTGTTTATATTAAAGCCTGCCCCCCCTCCCCCACATATCCATACTACCATAACTGTTTAAAGTTTTTTCACAAGGTAGAAAATAGATGGAGGAAGATATTTAATTTACAAATTCACATTATTACTGGACAGTGTGCACTGATCTAAAAATAGAAAAATGCAACTTTAAACAGCTTTGAAAGATAAAAAAGCTACAAATTGTATGCAAAAAAGAAGGGAATAATAAAATTAGGTTCAGTTATGACCACTAACTATTTCCTTATCTCTGATCCTAACAAATGGCTTCTTATATTCAAGTTTATTAGTCCCATTACTAATTACTGAGGGAGATCATCAGCTGTGTAGACTTGAACATCTCTGTGTTGGCATATGTGCATAGGCAGTGTGATGTAGTGGACTTGAATGTAGGTCCAGCAGCTATGAACTCCTGATTTCCAATCCACTGATTCACTTTGAAGCCTTAGGCAAGTCATTCAACTTCTCTACTTCAGTTTCCCATCTGTCAAATGGGAATAATACCTCAGAGAGCGATCATGAGGATTTTTTAGCATTTGTACAGCGCTTCAATGTTCCAACGTGCTATTGAGGTGCTAGGTATATTATTGTTCAAGCCCATCATTAAAGGATTAAGTTTTAATTTGTTCATCAGTTTATCTAAACTAGCGGTCCCCAAACTTTTGAGGGTTGCATCTCCCCTCCCCCAAGCTGGGGCCTGGAGCGGGGCCGTGGCTCTGGGGAGTGGGAGGGGGGAGAGGAATGCGGACAAGGCTAAGGGGGCCGAGGCTGGGGCCATGGCTGGGGGCAGGAGCGGAGCCGCAGCCGGGCTGCGGTGGAGACCAGGAGCCAGGCTCATAGCTAGGCGCGTCTCCACTCCAGGCCTCACCCTGAGCCTCAGCCCTGGACTGGAAACGGAGCAGCGGCTGGCGTGGGGCCAGAAGCGGAGCTGCGCTGAGGCTGGGGACAAGGCCAGGAGTCGGGAACATGACTGGGGGCAGGGAGGGGCTGGGTGGCGCTCCCTCTCTGCCCCCTATGGGAGCTGGCCCACGCCTTCTGTGCTCCCCCCCTCCCCCCCTGGACATTCCTCCCCACCCCTTCTAGGGGCGCGCCTCACAGTTTGGGGATCTCTGATCTAAACTAATCTATTATAGAGAAAAGAGAGAGACACACACACCTCACGAGAAAGGAGCCGCCTTGTGTCTACTCAGCAGACCCAGCTGACTGTCTTCCTTTGCGTGAATAAGCACTGCAGTTTTGTAGAAAGTTTACACATTGCAGCTCCTTAGTAAGTCAGTTGCTGTATTTCTATAGGTGGAACCAAAATTAGAGTTACTCGGTGTGCTAGACTAAGGTAGGACAGTGTAGAACACAGGCAGTACATAGTAAACTAGCTTCCACAACAAACCACAAAATGAAAAGTTAAGCTGCCAAACCAGACTAGCTTGGTGGTATAATAGCTGTGTGTCTTATATGAGATACATAGAAATATGGAGACATTAGAACACTGTCCTGTTTGCTGCTGATGGTGATATGCCTTGGCATTGAGAAAAGGCGTCTCTTGTGTTTGGAACTAGTTGCTTGCGTAATCCATAAGGTCGTGCAGAATGCAGCTACTGTATATTCATACAACACAAATGAAGCCAGATCTCCAGGTGCAGGCAGATGGTGCCAACAGCTGAACAAGACACTTGAGAGTTGTCACAGGGCGGGGGGAATGAAGGTGGTGATTGAAGAACTGAAAACACTTTTTTTGAGTGAAGTTGTATTTATTTATTACAACTTTTATTCGAGGTAGTTTAATTTTAGGAGATATTGAGTATAATTGAGGGCCTACTTTAATATGGTTTAATTGATATACAGTAAAAGCTGTTTTGTCCATCACTTCACCAACCGGAAAGCTCCATAAAATGGCATTTCTGATCTTCATTGAAATTCCAGTTTATAGTCCAGTTGGCGCGGGGCTGGCAGGGGGTTGGGGCATGGGAGGGGGTGTGGAGTGTGGGCTCTGGGAGGGAGTTTGGGTGCAGGATGGGATGCAGGGCAGCGGGTTGGGGTGCCAGATCTGGGGGATGCTCACCTCTGGCAGCTCCCCGCAAGTGGCGACCTGTCTGGGCTGCTCCTAGGCAGATGCGCAGCAAGCGGCTCTGCATGCTGCCCCCACCCCAAGCGCTAGTTCCGCAGCTCCCAATCGCAGCCAATGGAAGCTGCGGGGGCGGTGCCTGCGGGTGGAGGCAGCGCACTGAGCTGCCTGCTGGGCCTCTGCCTAGGAGTATCCGGGACAGGTCGCCGCTTGCAGGGAGCCGCCCGAGGTGAGCGCCCCCTAGATCCAGCACCCCACACCCTCTCCCGTGACCCAACCTGCTATCCTAAGCCCCCTCCCACACCCAAACTCCCTCCCAGAACCCACGCCCCAGCCCCACACCCAAACTCCCTCCTTCTTAGTTAACCGGCATTTTTCACTTATGGGCACCCCCATCCGGATAAAACAGCTTTTACTGTATAAAGAAAAACTTGTTAGATATAATAGAATAATGGTGCACATAAAGTAACAAGTCAGCCTTGTGATAGTCTAGCAGCCTTTCAACAGGTTAGAAGTTGTTACCTTGCTGTTTCTTTTCAGAAAGGCATTCAGATACTTTTAAAATGTTATCAAGTTAATTGATCCTATTGTTCTACTGTAGGTATATTGTTCAAAAGATTAACTGTCCGGTTTTTCACATTAACTTCCAGTATGTGTGCTGGAAGCCATGTGACCTAACCATGGGAATTCTATAGAGGGTGTTGCCTGGGGCGAGCTCTAATAATAAAGTAATTATTTTTCATCAATATTCAGCTCAAATATAAACCCCGGATTTTAAATGCCAGCGTTTTTTAAATGAAGTGAATGTGACCATACATCACTTACTCACATTGTGCTGGACTCTGTGTTCCTTCAGTTCTGTGCTGACTGCAGGAGCAATGAAGAGGTGGAAGGAGGCTTGAAACTACCTTTGCAATTTCCTTCTGGCTCTGGCAGGGGGTCCCTTTAGCCCAGTGGTTCTCAAACTTTTTGTACTGGTGACCCTTTCCACACAGCAAGCCACTGAGTGAAACCCCCCTTATAAATTAAAAATGGGGGAATTTAATTGTAATTTAATGTAACAGGGACTTGTCTAACAGCCCCTGCATCTGTCCGGGCTCGTGACCCTCCCCCTAGTTTGAGAACCCCTGTTTTAGCCCTTGTGCAACTTGGAGGAGCTCTATGTTATGCTAGTATGTAATGGCCCTCTACTTAGACCACTAGGTTGGCAAAAGAATAGGACGTTTTCTGATATATTCCGATTAAACGTTAGTACCTTTTCAACTTTGTCCCTTTTCTCCTTACAGAATAAGTGGTATCTAAAATAGTGAATCATATAAAGACCCCTTTTTTTAGTCTGTTGCTCTGCAAGCACTGAGGGTTTTGGCATGATAGCTCAGCTCTTACCCGTTGTGTTCAAAGGTTAGTGTTGCTTGTGAGTCCAGAGCTGTTCTCAGGTACAATTGCACATAAGTGACCGTATTATTTTTGCTCCTGTGTTTTTTGACGATTTCATATACCTAGACATTTCTCCTGCAAAGCCTTTGGCCAGCTTCAAGCAATTACTTACCTTGGTGTTTACCTCGTTATTGTTTATCCAAGCTCTAAAACAAGATAGGGGAATTCTGTTAATATTACAGATCAGCTGTTGGAGTTCCACAAAGGCTGAAGATGATACACACATGAGAAGGAAATGCTAGTTGGCAGCAAGTTCCATTAACCTTGTTTGATGGTAGCAAGGACAAGGGCTAAATTTTGAGTCTCAAAATGTAAATAGCTAAGAGAGCCTGAAAGAGCCCTTGGTGGTAAATTTTCAGTTAGAGTTCATATGATTTCAAGCTGCCTTTTAGAATTAGGGTGAGAAATAAAAAAAATCTCTTTTATAGGTTAGATACCTACTAAAAGCACTACGTGTACTTTTCCCACCAATCTGAGTGCGTTTACTAGGTAATTGAAATATTGAAGCTTCTCCCTCTAACACAGGGGTCGGCAACCTTTCAGAAGTGGTGTGCCGAGTCTTCATTTACTCACTCTAATTTAAGGTTTTGCGTGCCAGTAATACATTTTAACATTTTTAGAAGGTCTCTTTCTATAAGTCTATAATATATAACTAAACTATTGTTGTATGTAAAGTAAACAAGGTTTTTAAAATGTTTAAGAAGCTTCATTTAAAATTAAATTAAAATGCAGAGCCCCCCGGACCGGTGGCCAGGACCCGGGCAGTGTGAGTGCCACTGAAAATCAGTTCGCGTGCCGCCTTTGGCACACGTGCCATAGGTTGCCTACCCGTGCTCTAGCTCAAAGATTGTTTGAGTCCATCTGTGTCACGAAATTGAGTAAAATACAAAAAAATAAAAACCTGTCTTCGGGTCCTTTAGCTGAAAGTGGTAGACTCATACAATTTACTAAACAGGACTGGCATTGATTGAAAACCATATGGAATGGACTAAGGATTGCCGGGCCCATATTTTGGAACTAGCTAATCTTTATAAGCCAGAGCTATTCATTAGAAACATTTATTTGGGTGAAAATATTTCATTAACTTATTTGAAACTGTACAGTATACATCTAGAAATCCTGTAGGACAATGACTTTAAATTCTATTTCACTGGCTTTTTTCATGGCAGAAAATAACTTTTTTTATGTATTCTAATAAGATTTGACTATATTTTTGAAGCTAGGTTAACCCATGTTGATTTAGATGGCTTACTTTCTATTTATGCCATCTGTATTTTGCTTTTTAAAATTGTTGGGACTCTCTTACTGCACAAAATCTTGCAATGCTTTTCTGTGCTGTTGTGATCGCTTGCAGGAAATCTTGCAGTAATTTGAGTTAACAGTTCGTTTTCTCCATTCACCTCTGTAACTACATACTTGTAAGAACCTATGAAAAAAATGAATTTGTGCCAATTAAGCAGAACTAACATATTTTTCTTTGTTTTTAGTGCAGAGGAGCTTCCTTTTCATGATGCAGCAATAGAAAGGGTAAGTCCTATGTCTTACGTCTCTTAAAACTGTAAGTAAGCATCAACACTTGACAGTGTGTCCTTTATAATATGTATAAGTTTTATAATTGGGGGATATAGTGTCATACTATGGACTTTCATATTGATAAACACATTTCTCGCATCTGCTAGAGGATAGGAATCTCCTCTTAAAAATCACACATTTGGTTGAACTGCATTTCTGTTCATATATGACTAGATGCCATTAACTCCCTCTGGAATTGTTAACACTTCTCTTGGGTTAACCACAAAAGGTCACTACATTACTTTGTACATTGCTGCCTTCACATTCATCCCAGGAATTACGGACAAACACAAGTCCCTAATGTGGCTGCATGTTGAGCTGCTGCTTAATAAGAAGACAATTCCATTAATGAAATATTTCAAGTTACGCTTGGCTCTTGCCCTAGTTCAGTTCCCTTTGGTTAATTGATACCCTCTACTATTGTCTTTTCAAGTTAACATCTCTGTGCTGCTCAGATCTGCTCCTCCTAGTGCATGGAGGTGGGGGTGAGTGTTTGTTTTAAACAAATGCAGCTCTCACAGCCTTTAAAAGCTGTCTCTTTGGAAAATTGCAGTATTCTGAGCTACCGAGAGAAGCTGATGGGGGGGTCAGTGTAGGGCAGTGTATATGAGAGAGTAAGAGAAAGGAGTGCTGCTTATGAGAGGAGAAGAAAAATCCCCGAGTCCCTGTCTGTTTTGCATTGCTAGGTGGTTCTTGGGTCATGACAGCGTGTTTCTGCAACCTGAAACTGCATTATTTTCCTGCAATGTTTCATTGCATTTATAGCATAATGAGCATATATTGTTAACTTCATTTTAATCAGAAGGACACAGCTGTGTGTGAGGCTATAAATGTCATGGTCTCAAATATTAGACAACTTACAATTATTTTTCATTGTCATATATGATACTTGAAGCTCTGATTCACTTAACTAAGCATGAGATATATAGTATCCTTAAGCTATGCTATGAAAATAGTGTCTAATTCTCATATCCCATATTTATTGTACGCTTTCCAATGTTAAGTTGCAAATGTAGTTACTTTTTATAATTACACTGTATTGTAGTTATACTTTTGGTGATATCCTGACCTCTGCTGGCCTGAGGCTGAGGTTTGCATTACTCCAGTCAGTGACGCTTAGTTCTCTGCAATTTCTATGTTACCACAGTAGTTGATAGGACAATTAGCATGTCATTTCATTGTGGGCTAATAATAAAGAAAAGATGGAGGGTTTTTTAATTAACTTATCTGACAGTGGGGGACTGCCCAGGCTTTTTTTCTCTATCATTTCTGACCTTGTATGATGTCCAGAAGCAAATATTGGTGGTATTTTGACCAGTTTGTAGTTTATGTAAAGAGTCTTTTACTTCTTTCCCATTAAATTTGAAACTCTTTCCCTTTGATCACAACCTGTCCTTCATACATGTTCCACTGTACAGCCTAAATTGCTTTTCTTTGTGTAACATGTAAAAATACTTTAGGATGGGGTTAGTGTGACTGCACAGTAACTACTTTTCACATTTCATTGCATAGGCCATTTGAATGCTTAAATGCCAGAAACCATTGTACTATGTTATAAACCAATTCACCTTCAAATTTATGCAATGTTTTAAAATGTAAAATTAGGAGAGGCATCATGGTCCAGTGGGTAGAGTACTGAACTGAAGACCTGGGTTCTATAACTGGCTCTGGCTCTGATGTCCAAATCGCTTCATCTCTCTGTGTCTGTGTCTCCTCGCTCTGTCTTGTTTGTTTAGACTGTAAACTCTTCCGATTTTAATAGTTCTTACTATGTGTTTGTACAGCACCTTGCATGATGGAGTCCTGATCTTGGTTGGGGTCTCTACCAAGGCACTACCCTGGGCTCTCTACTTTAGATGCTATTGCAATATTAATAATAAATAAGAGAGTATCACAAAGATGGATATTTGCCAGTTAAGCTTCATCCCTTTCCCTTTCCAATAGTCCATTATTTATTTTACCTGGAATAAGATTCCCTCCCAATTTCAATTTGACTCTAGTATTCCCAGAGGTAAAAATACTTCAAAGTTTGACTATGTCTACCCTAGCACTTTTGTTGGTAAAACTTTTCAGTCAGAGGTGTGGAAAAAAAACTCACCCCGACCAAGATAAGTTACACCGACAGAGGCACCGGTGTGGACAGGGCTATGTTGGTGGGAGAGGCTCTCCTACTGACATAGCTACCCCTGCTTGTTGGAGGTGGGAGAGCAGCTACACAGGAGACCTTACAGCAGTGCAGCTGCAGTGGTACAGCTGTACTTTTGTAAGGTCTCTAGTGTAGACGTACCCTTTAAAACCTACTGCAGAAGACAGAACAGTGGTTTTCTTCAGAGACTACTACATGGACTCTAGATTTCCTGATAAAGCAGTAGTATCCATCTTCTCTGCAATGTGCTTCTTGAGATGTAGCCATGTTATCCAAGCAACTCTTGTTGGATGTGAAAATTAGCATTGCTTAGGTTAAAAAACAAAACAAACAAACCCACAACTGTCCAAAAAACAAACTTAGAAGAGTTTAAGAACCAGCATAGACTGACCCAGGAGCCAAGAAGCCTGAATTAACCTAAAGCTGAAATGAGTTCAGTATTAGAGGCTCAGGGTGAAGATGGGATTTTATTTTTCTGACCAACTAACTGAATAACTTGCCCAGAGCAGAGACCTGGCTTGCTTTACTGGAGATTTGTATGCACGTCTCCCCCCTCCCCCCGCCAAGCCTGAACTATGCCCAGGGAAATAATTTGGAAAACTTCTGCTACTGGGATATTATAAGGAATCACTGTATTTTCTCAGCCTCACTGTGAAAATATATAAGCGCACTGATGCTAGACCTAAGATACGTGGGAGGCAGCAGTTTTTCTACAGTTCCCTTTTTAAGATAAACGTTACATGATAGAAAATAAGAATATTTTTAAAAGCTGAAGATGCCAGTGTCTATCTGCAAAACCTCAAAGATGCCTCAACAGCGTGAAACTCCACAAGAACCTCAGGGCAATGAAATGCAATGTGAAAAGTCAGATAAGTAAGACTGGCAAAGTAGCAATATCTGACTTGACCCTGTTAGTAGGAGCTGGTATTAAACCACCCAAGAAAATGGATATAATATTGTTGTTTCATTATACATGTCATCCATGTATTTACTATAGCCATATTTTTCATTTTCACTTTATTGTGGAAAAAGCTCTTTGGACACCTTTAACTTCCTAATACTTTCTTTCACTTTTCAGACCTGTAGTTATATCCATCTGCTTTATTTCTGCATAAATTCTGCTGATCAGAACTTAACTATTACCTTAGTTCTAAAGTGTAAATCCACATGGAGTCAATTCATGCTATGGGGTCATTTATGAAATCACTGATCAGCATATTTAAAAATGAAGTTTTTATTGTGCATCCACATTCACATTTTTCTAGTGCTATCTCATGAGTGCTTCCTTCCTTTTTTAATACCAAACTTTATGGACTAACAGTAGCTTGCCATATTATTTATAGGTGAGAGTCAGAGAAAATTATGCACATTGTGTTTCTACTCTATTATAATGGCCTCAAATGCTATAAAATCGCTGTTATGGTTTCTGACTGGCAGGAGCTTATGTTCTGTTGGTCTATTTAACACAGCAGTACAATGCTATCGTTAGCCTACACATGGCATTTGGCTGTTCCACACATCCTCTGTGGCAATTATCAATATGGTGTAATTTTATTTTTTCTAGCAAAACCCTTGTGTGACAGTACAGAAGTTGTGTGTGTGTGTAAATTAAGCTTTTGTGTACAATTGTGTACACAGCTTTTAAAAGCATTTCTGAAATAGTTGGCCTTTATCTTATTACACAAAACAGTGGTTTAATTACAATAAGATATCTGATACATGAAGTGGATTGTCCTTACCTGTAGACTTAGGCCAGATGGATGAAGATAACAATAACTGTGTTAAAAATAAGTTATTTTCCAGGTCACTTCATGAATTTTATCATGGAATTTAATTTAAAGATGGAAAATAACTGTAAGGTCACTTAGGGCTTGTCTTCACATGCAGCGATACAGTGGCGTAGCTGTACCGCTGTAGTGCTGTATGTGAAGAAGCTACTATGCTGATGGGAGAGCTTCTCCCATCATCACAGTTAATCCACCTCCCCAAGAGGCGGTAGCTTTGTCGGTGAGAGAAGCTGTCCCGCCCACACAGTGCTGTCTACACTGGGGTTAGGTCAGTATAACTACGTTGCTAAAGGGTATGGATTTTTCACACCCCTGAGTGATGTAATTATACCAATATAGGTCTGAAGTCAGAAGCAGGGCAAAGGCTTTGGGGGAGTCAGGAGTAACGGAGGAGCTGAGGGAGAGGAAAGGAGCCTGGGAGTGAACTTGGAGGGTTGTTGCCTGTGGGTGGTGGTAGTATGGAACAGCTTTTGGGGGGGGGGGATTGTTAGGGAGTTGGGGAGCCTCCCCTATGCAGACCCTGGCTGACTCTGAGCCTCTCCCATTTAGTCAGGCACATCTGCCCCTGTCCCCTTGTGTCCCTGCAGTCCCCGTCCCCATGTGTCCCTGCAGCCCTTCTCCCATTCAGCCTCTGGCTCAATGCTGTCACCCCACTAGCTCCTAAGCTCCTGCCCCAGTCTGTCCCGTCCCTCCACTAGCCCTTCTGAGCCCCAGCCTGGGACCCCCCAGCAGTCCCATGTGCCCCACTCTGTCTGTGTCGTCCCCCCCGCCCCATACCATACCTCCTAACCTGGCTCCGCAGGTAGGGTGCTGTGATGAACGCAGCTGGCTACTGGCTGTTATTTCCTGTCAGCTGCTGCTATCCTGTTACCATAGCGGCCTCTGGTGAGTGAAAGGTGGAACTGCAGCACTTCTCAGGAAGAATGTATTTTCTGCACAGAAAAAAAAATCTGCATCAGACATGAATTCTGCGCATGTGCAGTGGCACAGAATTTTCACAGGAGTAAAATATATATTGGGCTTCCAAATGATATAAAAAATTAATCGTGATTAATCACGAGATTTAAAAAAAATCATGATTTAATTGCAGTTTTAATTGCACTGTTAAATAGAATATTATTTATTTAAATATCTTTGGATGTTTTCTACATTTTCAAATATATTAATTTCAGTTACAACACAGAATACAAAGTGTACAGTGCTCACTTTATATTATTTTGATTACAGATATTTGTATTGTAAAAAAGATAAACAAAAGAAATAGTATTTTTCATTTCACCTCATACAAGTACTCTAGTGTGATCTCCATCGTGAAAGTGCAACTTTTTTTAACATAACTGCACTAAAAAATAAAAGAATGTAAAACTTTAGAGCCTAGAAATCCATTCAGTCCTACTTCTTGTTCAGTCAAATGCTAAGACAAACAAGTCTGTTTACCTTTATGGGAGATAATGCTGCCCACTTCTTATTTATAGTGTCATCTGAAAGTGAGAACAGGCATTCACATGGCACGTTTGCAGCTGGCGTTGTAAGCTATTTATGTGCCAGATATGATAAACATTCATATGCCCCTTCATGCTTCGGCCACCATTCCAGAGGACATGCTTCCATGCTGATGAAGCTTGTTAAAAAAATGCATTAATTAAATTTGTGACTGAACTACTTGGGGGAAAATTATATGTCTCCTGCTCTTTGGTTTTACCCACATTCTGCCATATATTTCGTGTTATGGCAGTCTCGGATGATGACCCAGCACATGATGTTTGATTTTAAAAACACTTTCACTGCAGATTTGACAAAACACAAAGAAGGTACCAATGTGAGATTTTTAAAGATAGCTACAACACTTGACCCAAGGTTTAAGAATCTGAAGTGCCTTCCAAAATCTGAGAGGGACGAGATGTGGAACATGCTGTCAGAAGTCTTAAAAGAGCAGCACTCCAATGCAGAAGCTACAGAACCTGAACCACCGAAAAAGAAAATCAACCTTCTGTTGGTGGCATCTGACTCAGATGATGAAAATGAACATGCATTAGTACGCACTGCTTTGGGTCATTATCGAACAGAACCCATCATCAGCATGGAAGCATGTCCTCTGGAATGGTGGTCGAAGCATGAAGAGGCATAAAAATGTTTAACATATCTGGCACATAAATACCTTGCAAAGCTGGCTACAATAGTGTATGTTCTCACTTTCAGATGACATTATAAATAAGAAGTAGGCAGCATTATCTCCCATAAATGTAAACAAACTTGTTTGTCTTAGCAATTGGCTGAACAAGAAGTAGGACTGAGTGGACTTGTAGGCTCTAAAGTTTTACATTGTTTTGTTTTTGAGTGCATTTATGTAACAAAATTTACATTTGTAAATTGCACTTTCACGATAGAGATTGCACTATAGTACTTGTATGAGGTAAATTGAAAAATACTATTTCTTTTTTACAGTGCAAATATTTATAATAACAATATAAAGTGAGCACTGTACACTTTGTATTCTGTGTTGTAAATGAAATCAATATATTTGAAAATGTAGAAAAATATCCAAAAATATTTATAATAAATCTCAATTGGTATTCTATTATTGTTTAATAGTACAATTAAAACTGCAATTAATCGTGATTAATGTTTTTAATCGAGTTAATCTGTTTCAAGTTAATCACTTGAGTTAACTGTGATTAATTGACAGCCCTTATATAAATAAATAAATACATACATACATACATACATAAATAAATAAATAAATAAATAAAAAAAGCAAGCACATCCAGGCTGACAGCTTGTATGCAAAGAAACGGCTCTTTCCAGGTAAGACTAATTTAGCAAAGGTGATGCCACTGGTGCCACTATAATTCTTGATGTTAAATGTTCCTGCCGTGGAAAATATCTTGGTTAAACTTGTTTCTAATACTTTTAGAAGACTCTAAACTAGATATTTTTGAAAAAATTAGGTTTGAAATTATTGTCATTTTATTTCAGCAAAAGCACCTTGATATTGAAAGAACTACAAAATGGCTAAAAATGCTGAAGAGCTGGGAAAAATACAAAAACAGTGAAAAGGTAAGTTATGCATGTTTTTGGTCAGTTTCCTCTGCTGAATGTAGCAGTATTAAATTAAGCTAAGTGATAATTCATACCTATTTATATAATCAGAAAAATAAATTTAAAAATAAAAATGAAAAGCTGTTTTTATGATTGCGTGGTGCAACAATGTAACAAACTAAAAAAGAAACTGGTGTTGAAATACAGGAGTTTTGAAGGACGGCATTTTGGGGGCCACGTGGCATATTCAGAACTACCATTGCCTATAAATTCCTGTATTGCATTATAATTGTGGAATGGGATTGGGACATGCAGGGCGAGGGAGCACACAGTGTTAGCGTGCATGCTGCATAACATCTGTGGTAGAAGGGGAACTATACATTACAAGATGAGCAGGCAAATAGAGAGTAAACTAAAAAAAATAAAAACTTTTATAAAGTTAAGCAGAGAGAGGCCCAATCCAAAAGTCCAGATCAGAACATGAGAACTCTGGAAAAATTTGGATCTGAATCTTAAATTTATGATTTGACTGTGCCCATTTGTATGCTGAACATTATTGTAGTATTTAATGCTGAAAATTTTAATCAAACCGATATACAGGTGGTGTATAACCATAATGGAATCTGCTGGCTCTTCATTTTGAATCCTTTTAAAATTCTTTGTATGATATTAAGCAGGTAGCTATGTAGAGAAACAGCCTCCCTTTGCAGCCACAAGTTTGGTGAATGGGCTAAGAGAGCCTCTGCTACTTGTATACTGAAAGTTGTCTTGGGTTCCTGCCCAGGGAGCCTGACTAGTCATAAATTGTGATATCAAACTACATGTTGAACAAACCAGACACCATGAGGATGCTTTAAAGGATGCTTTAAAGATCCTCTTGGAAGTGGGTGCCTAGAGTAAGTTTTAACATACAGAACAAATAATTAAAACCTAAATCTTAAGTACAACTTATTTAGTTAAGTTTTCCTTATGTTGATTTCATGTTACTAAGCAAAAAATGCAAAGTGCCCTTCATACAGGTGGATCCTCCCTGTGGTGGAAATGATTTCTCTCTTAGGAGGGTGATGCTTACATGTTGGTGCACTGGTTTTACTGAATTTGACAGGTGGCCATCCCTGAAATATTGCAAGTAGCTATTTAAAAGTTCACAGTAATGCCACACAACAGGTCAGGACAAAAAGTACAGAAAAGCATTGTTCAACTGAAATTACAGGGGAATTTTAAATGGGTATAATTAGCCATTTGGTATTTAGCTCAGGATTCAGATTCAGAGGTTAACATCACTAGCTGTCTTGAAAATGGCTGTGGGATTTTTAATGACCACAAGTGAGCTTTGACAACAAAAGAAAATAGACTACATTTACATGTATGATAGCTGTACTTCTGTGTGTAATAACTTCCTCATGTGGAGAGACAGTTGTGTAATGATAGGGTACTAGATCGAGAGTCAGGAAACCTGGACTTTTCTCTAGCTGTGTCTGTCACTTAGGGTTAGATGTTGTCCATGTCTTGCACAGCCAAATAGGGGAATTAGGCCCTGTAGCCCCCAGGAGGCTGTGTAATATCTACTTGGAGCTTCGTTCTGTCTCTCCTGCAGCGCACAGCCCTTGCATTCTCAGTGCCCCTCTCCTCCTTTACTGTAAGTGAATTGGTGAGGAGGGGCTAGAAAAAGGCCAGAAGTGGGTGAGAAGGACGGCTGTGCCCCTCCAGGCAATAGCAAGCTGAATTGGGCTTGTGTTGCGAGGGAGAAGTAACCTACACATTTTCCTGGCTACAGCAAGTTACAACCTGCTGGAGAAAGGGGGAATGAAGGAAGGAAGGAATTGTTACTCTCTGAATCACAGTTTCTTCCCAAAGCTGGAGTGGGTGAACATACACTACCCTTTGCTAGAGTTACCATACGTCAAGGTTTTCTCAGACATCGCCGCCTTTTTGAACTTCCTTTCTCTGTCCAGGCAGATTTTTCAAATAACGGGCAATGTCCCAGCTTTTTGCAGAGCAGACAAACTGCAGCTCAGAAAGAGCCCCGATTGGTCCGCTTCCCAATTGGTCCCTCCCCTGCATCTGTACCTGATTGGTCCATTCCCCTGCAAGCCACAGCTGCTGGATCCCACCCAGCCAGGCCCCAGCTCTGGGGAGGGAGTCTCGCAGGGAGGCACTGACTGGCAGCTGTTGCTGCATCCTGGGCTTGCACCAGTAGCCCTGCCACTGTGACGGAGCAACACTGTCCCCACCTCCAGTGAGTACCCCTTCTGCAGGTATCCCCAACTGTACCCGTCTCCAGCTCCCCATCCTAGCTCCTCCCCCCTTCCAGCAGTGTCCTCTTCTTGGGAAACTAAAATGTGGTAACCCTAATGTGGGCTGAGAGTGAACTCTCAAGGTATATCTACACAGCAGTTGGGAAGGTACTTCACAGCATGGGTGGACAGGCACTTGCTACCTCTTGTGGAAGTAGAGTAGACACGCTGCTTGAGCTAGTGTGCTAAAAATTGCAGTGTGGCCACAGCAGCAAGGAGGGCAGGTCAGGCTAGCCACCTGAGTGTGTACCCAGGGGGTTGGGCGCAGGATTGTACTCAGGTGGCTAGCCTGAGCTGCTGCTTGGGCTGCTGTGGCCAGACTACTATTTGTAGAATACTAACTCAAGCAGAGCTAGCAAGTGTCTGTCTACCTGCTTTGAGAAGCACCTTCCCAGCTGCTGCATAGACATACCCTTGGTCTAACGCTTCATTTTTCACTTCCCATCTGTAAGATGGGGATAGTGATGTTTACACAATTAAGTGCTAAGTAATGTGTGCTTGCTATCCCATCACCCTCTTTGGAAGGAGATGGAAGAGGTACTGGTTATATACAATAGATTCCTGCCATCCCTTCCTACAAACTTCTTTAAAAATACCCATAAATATTTCTGTAAAGGGCAACACACAAATTGCCCATTATGGCAAGTTTTACAAAACTGTTTATTTTGATGATGTTCGTCCATCGTTATCGATGACGACCTCAACAACTCATTTTTTCGATGACCGGGCTCTATGCGTTCGAAGATGACTGATCAGTCCAATTCGGGCGTGGAACGTCCTGTCACACGTCGGGCAGACATGTAATGGCACTGTCGATGATGTATGAGCAGCTCTGGCGTGCGAGCTCTCTAGCGACAAGTGCTGTTCTTCTCTCCGGTCTGTCTGCCGTGATGTTGTCCAGTAACGTGCGCACATTCCATGTGCCAATAGTGATCGGTGTCACTCGGTGTGCAGGTCCGCGGCTACAGCTCCCAGTGTATCCACACCTGCTGCTTCGTCGCTCGCCCATAGCACAGGACTTGATATAATGTAATATGATATGATGTCGAGACTTGCGCGTGAATTGGATTAAAGTGAGGGAGAGTTGCGCGACGTCAGCCTCACTCTCTCTTCCCAATTCCTATCTGTATCCAGTGGCAGGACAGAAGTCAAGACGGCTGGAGATAGGGCAGGGCGCAGTGGATGACCAGGACGCCTACGTGTCTTGTCGTGCTCTTTAGCGTTCCACAACGCTTGCTGTCACCGCCTTCCTGACCATTAAACCAGGTTAAACCAGGTTGCCTCAGCCAGCCGGATCCAGCCTTCGCATGCAATGGGTAGACAAACCCTAACTCACCGAGAGTCTCATACTCATCGGCTACCCTCACCTGGTTTAGCCCGCCAGTCGAGACGGTCTCCGGGGTGTGGCCGCTGTCGCATGCTGACAGCTACTTGGAGCCACAGGTGAGAGCTGGGTGTCAAGTGGGGACCAAAGTGGATGAGCTACTCCTAGGAGTACGACTGCTCCCCCCATCAGAGGTACTACCCCTCCCTGGCAACCCCATACACCCCGTTTATTTTGATACATAGTTTAAAAGTACTACACTGTAACTATAGCAACAGTAGCTTTAAGTGATATAGGGGCCAGTTGTGTGTGAGAGAGAGATGGTGTCTTCTGTAAGAAACACCTGTGCCAATTCAGACTGGTAATCTTAGTATTTTGACGATGCTCTTAGAAAATGTTGCTCAGTTTATACCTCTGAATTCTTGACTTGCTTTCCTTTCTTCCCTTTAACATCTCTTGAAGATGAAGGAGTAAACTATTGGGAAACAGTTTATATCTTTTATGCTTCATATTAAAGTCAATTTATAAAAGAGAGAAAAGAGGAAGGGGGTACAAAACCTAATATGAATACCCTCTTGCAGCATTTCTATTTATTTATTTATTTATTTATTTTTGTGGCGAAGGATTTAAACTATTCTTCGGTAGCATTGTAGACCTGAGCATATCAGCATTGTACAAATGAGGGATAACTGAAAATGAAACAGTGAAAGAAGACACACTGTCCAGTCTAGTTTCATTATCAGCGTGTAAACAAGCCTTAGCCTTGTACTTTAAATATTAGAGTAAATTATATTAAAGTGACAATCAACTTAAATCACCTTTCTGTCCTTTCAGCCTGCAGTTCTTTTTACCTGCTGTTACGAGCAATACCTAAGATTAGATAAGAGTATTTCTCACTATTTTCCGGTTTTACTTTGGGCTCGTTTTCACTGCAACAGTTTGAGTTAGTATACTTGAGTTACTGCGCTCCAGCTGGACACTGGAGTTAGAGTGAGCTGATTAGCCTCACGGCGTGATTGATTAACTGCTACTGAGTTGGTGTGACTCAAGATATTGCATTCCCACTCCATTAGTAGTTGGACATGAGTCACTTGTGCTTCAAACCACCCCACCTCATGGGTCAGCTAGCTCCAGCTTTAAGCACTGCTTAACTTGAGCTAGAGATTTTTGTGTGTGGACTGAAGTGGCGTTAGAGATAACACTTGACTTATAAAACTCGAGTTTACTGGATTGTGAAGACGCAACCTTTGGACGTTTGACAGACTTTCATGCACAGTCAGCTTCACTCTTCTGCTATAGACGTTCTTCTCTGTCATTTGTGGGTCTTGCATACAACCTTTTTAAAAATAGGAAAATGTGGTTGTAAAACCACAATTGGACTCTGTTGCAGCTGAAACCATTTTTAACTCATGTGCTTGTTTGTTTCAAAACTGATAATGTTTCAGACTGATAGTGTCCCTTTAAAAATCCACAGGGCCACTTTATTTCCTGAATTTAATTTGAGAGATGTATGTGTGTGCAATTCAGGTGCCTGGGGCGCACAAGTAGCACTCGTCCTCAGATGAGAGGGGTGTGTGTGTGTGTTGTTTCTGGTTTTATGTGAATTATTTATAATGTATTAATTTTATATGTATCTAAAATAATACATAGCACATTAATAAATTACATTGAAAGAAAAAAGTTAACCCAAAGTGTTACTAGAAGGAAAATGAGTGAGGATTTTTTTCAAGTATGAGTTCCTTTGAGTTTTGAATAAAGTTAATTGTTACTTTGGAGACTAAGTGCAAGAGATTGGCTGATGATTATGTTTTTGTCTGTGTCCCCATCTTCTTTTTTTATCTTCAGTGTAAATGTAGCTAGATCAGGATTAGTACTGATTGTGGATAATACAGCTTGAGCTGCACTTTTGTGGGCAGAAATTTGTGTGAGATGGGTGATGCTATCTGAAGTGTCATATTGCAATTATAAAGTGGGTATGATTTAAACAATGGCCACTTGTGCATGCCATTAAGATGGACGTTTACTGTTCCCAATAGAATGCGGAATACCTCAGTAAAGGCAACTAATTGAACAGAGCACTATAAATAATGGCAGGGATAATAGATTTAGTTGGGGATTGGCCCTGCTTTGAGCAGGGGGTTGGACTAGATGACCTCCTGAGGTCCCTTCCAACCCTGATATTCTATGATTCTGTGGATAGAGCTTTATTCAGCAAGGGGCTTTATTTGCCAGAGGCTAGGAACTCTTTGTCCACCCTGATCATCTGAACACTACTGAGCACACAGAGACTCTTAAAACAAGGATTGAGTACTTCTCCCAACCTCTCCCCATACGCACAACATGAGTGATGCAGAGCACAAAGTGAGTAGACTTCCAGCCTCCCAAAATATGCCATAGAAGATGGTAAGATAAAGTATTGTTTATTATTTACTATTTATTAGAGAGCTGTTGCTGCTTCTCAGTGTTGTACAAAGCTCTCATAAAGAGGATGTGTGTGTGGCTAGTGCTGCAATTATTGTGTGTGTGGGGGACAGGCACTGAGTATGTTAGCTCCTCAACCCTGCCATTCTTAAGGCAGCAAGGAACAGTGCCACAGTTTCTGGAGTAACTCCTATCTTTCTCTTTCTGTCTTCTCCTTGTGTGTTTAAAAGCCAGAGAATCAACTTGTACCTAAAGAAAACTTACAGACATTATCTTAGAGCAGGGGTCGGCAACCTTTCAGAAGTGGTGTGCCGAGTCTTCATTTATTCACTCTAATTTAAAGTTTCGTGTGCCAGTAATACATTTTAACGTTTTTAGAAGGTCTCTTTCTATAAGTCTATAATATATAACTAAACTATTGTTGTATTTAAAGTAAATAAGGTTTTTTAAATGTTTAAGAATCTTCATTTAAAATTAAATTAAAATGCAGAGCCCTCCGGACCGGTGGCCAGGACCCGGGCAGTGTGAGTGCCACTGAAAATCAGCTCGCGTGCCACCTTCGGTACACGTGCCATAGGTTGCCTACCCCTGTCTTAGAGGGTCTCATTACACCTGACATCCCTGCAGTTTTGGCGAGGACTGCTCCTGAAATCAATATGTTTATAAAGCACTGTAAAGAGACTAGCATCATATTATTGCAGAGTTGTGGACTATAATTGTAGTTGTGAATGTCTTTTGGAAAATGCAGTAATGTGATATTCCAGGAATGCAGAAAAAAGAGAGGAGATGCAGGGCCTAAGGATAGAACAACCACGAGAACAACTAGTATAAGTAGTTGGGCATCACTTCTGTAATGACCTTTCATAATATATAACTGAGAAAGTTTTGCCTTCAAGAAACTATGTATCTGTGTATGAGAGTCAATTTATTTGATTATATTCCTCTAAAACTTTTTTATTCATAATTGCAAAATACAGTTTTCTTTAATCCTCTCTTTTGTAAAGCTGCTTATCTACTGCTTCCTTAATTCTTTCCTTCTTAATTTTTCAGGTGGAGTTAATGGGAAAGCATTCGTGTGTGAGAGAGAAAGAGAGAAATAATTTTTAGGCGAAACTAGATCTGCCACTTCAGATTTAGGAAGTATTTTAGAGGTTATGAAAGATGTAAGACAGAATCCTGGACACTGAATTTCTTCTTTAGTCATGTTTTATCTCACTTTGTTGCCCATATTCCTAACCTGTGTCGCAGAGGTAGGAGTGAGGAAGGGAGTTCATTCAGTCCTTAACTTCTCTACTGATACAGCTTACAAAGTGCTAGTTTGAATGGATTGTGAACATCTGACCACTAGGAACTGGACTGAGACCAAACAGCCATCTGAAGGTTAAGATGTCAAGCCTCTGTCAGATTTGAACTGGTGACCTAAAGGTAATCCAAAGTGCCTTAATGGAAACCATTTTTAAGGTAACTCGATAGCAGCATCTCAAAATGAAGCCCGTTGGTTCCAAAATAATAATTATTCAGAAACCTCTTCAAGAACAGGTTGCATTTTCAGACTGTGTAATGGTCTCCTGACGCTGCATAAACTACCCTTTTGCCTTTTTCATGTCTGTTGCTTGTCAAAATAAAATACTGCTCTTCTCCAGCAGCAGCTTCTTATGTAGAAGCTGTCTATCGAATGGCAAAGTTCCTCAATTTCTATGTTCTAGTTCTTGACACCAGTTCTTCTAGTTTATGCTTTTACTTCCTAATTGTATTCTACAGTGTAACAAGCCAAGGTACATCAAGCCATCAGTCACTACTCATATTAAAGCTTTCCTGACTTAATGTGGTCACAATTTTCAGGAAAGATTAAATAAAATTCCGCTTACTATCTTCCCATTTGAATATTGACAACAGTGTATGTCTGCCTTTCACGGTCTGCCTTCAGCTTTAGTTGAGAAGCTATCCAAAGAGAGAGAAGGAGGGGGAAGGGAAGGAGAAACTGCCAAGAAAAGGTAGCTACATTTATTTTAGAACTCATAAAGCATGTGATAGTCAAATCTCCACTTGCTTTATGCTCAGTCTCCAAAGCCTGAATAAAGTATCACTTTCCCCTCTCCAAGATTTCAGAATAAGATAGTGCAGAGCTCTAATGCTTGCATTCTCCTGTTATTGTTACAAAACCCATGAAAGATGAAATACCTAATGAAGGCTCCATTATAGCAATACATTCCTTTAGGACCTCAGGATTTGATTCTTATCCTTGCCATGATTGATTCTTTTTCAGCTGGTGGCCTCCCTCAGCCTCCTGGGAGCCTGAATGACAATTCTCACTCTTAAAAACTAGGTTTTCTGATAGCTGCCTCATTTCCCTTCCTGGGCCAGTTAGATTTGTGAGCTTGCTCTTGCAACATGGCTTGAGAAGTGTCTTGTTTTTGTATTTCTCACAGATATTTTCAGAGTGGCCCACAGAGTATATGGGAACGTTTTTGGGATGTGTGCGCAAGTCTCATTAGGTGGTGTGCATTTTACAGTCAGGTAGATTGACTAATCGGCTGTTGTAACAGATCTTGTTGAGCACCCACTTTGTGGCCACTCAAGAGACTGCTGTGAGGGGATCCAGATGCTCACGTTTTAAGCTTCTGGAGTCTGAATAGAGCCCAGTCTTGGCACCAGCTCAGGGTGCATAGATCCCTAATTGAGCACCCTGTCCTGAGAGTTTAGACCATGTGGCCCACTGCATAGTCCCTGAAAGCAGTGCTGAGCTATCAGAATTCCCCTGTAGATCAAACATACTCTCTCCCAGAACTCCATCAAAGGTATGAGCCTTCTAGGTTACTGTTAACTTTCTCATGGGGCATGTGATAAGGTATAGCACATAACCCATACAAACTTTGCACAGAATTCAAATACAGTATTGCTCTTTACTTATCACACAAGAAATACAGACCTATAAAGATATAATGAACCCTACATGCATTTCCTTGCCTCAGTTTCCTCACTAATCCAGACCATTCTTTGGGCTGGGGTCAGAGTCCTTTGAGGCCATCCATTGTTTTTCTGTTGCAGTGCATCGTTTGTGTGCAGAAGTATGGAGCCTTCTCCCCCCCAGCTCTTCCTCTCTGACTATGGCCTATCCCCCCTTCCCCTCTCCTGCTCAAACTTCCTATGTCTCTCCTTTGAGTCTTCCTGTGTGAATCCTTTTATATTCTCCTTCTTTTAGTCTGTATATTTGTGCTACTTGGGAAATTTCCACTCTCCAAACTCCCAGCCCCCCTGCAGATCAACTTGGCCTTCCTTCAAAGGCTGAGCTGGTTTTCCACTCCAGCAGTCTCCTTAGCATAACTATTGTGTAGTCAAAACACAATTATTAAAGTTAAGTCCTCCCTGTTGTCCTCAGTGTTGTGTACCTGCTGCAGGTCCTGTCTGCAATGGTGGAGACACAGACATAGGGGCTTTCCATGATACAGCAGTTTCAGAAGAAGAACTTCATAATGTCAACCAGAATTCCTAAGTTGTACAAACAGATCCCCCAAATCATCACGGATACTGATCTTGCAAAATCAAAATGGGTTAATTTTTTAACTTTTCTTTTCCATTTTAATTCATGCCATGTGTTTTCACTTCAGAGTTGGAAAGAACTACTTAAGGATCCAATTCTATAGCCACTCCTCTCCCTCTTAAAGTCAGGGGGGCATATTCTCAGCTAGTGTAAATTGTCTTAGCTCCATTTTAATCCGAGTTCAGTTATATCAGTAGTGCCATGACAATTTACCCAAGCTGAGGATCAGCCGCAGACTGTGCCAGATGTAGAAGCCTCCATTTAAAAAAAAAATCGATTACATTTTTGTATGTAATACTTGCATAATTTTTTCATCATGTTTAATGCTAAGGGCACTGTTCTAATTTCATAATGCTATGCTGTTATGGAGAAATATTTTCAGACAGTAACAGTTAACTGAAACATATAATAACATCTCTAACAAGAAATAGAAATATCTAAACTTAGCACTATAATTTCTTTTAAATCAGATATTGTTATAGTTTGGTTAATGAAAATTCCTCCATGTCTGGAGGACTGTAATAGTTCTAGTGTGTGTATTTTGTTTTATTTTTGAATCTAGAGAGAATACAAAATCTGTTTATGATCATGTAAGTCATATGATAATATACAAAAACAGCTATTTCCAACACAGGTATATACCTTATATTTGCTATATAGGGTAATAGCAATGGGTATTATTGGGTATTATTATTAGGGTAATATTCCATTTGCTTTTTCATTTGACTATTCTTTAACAATGTGGTAGCTGAAGACTTATAAAGGAGAGGGTTTCTGTTTTGTATAGCTCCTGGTTTTGCTGGATATGGTACGGCTCTGTCTCTTCCCTCGTATAAAAAAAATCTTTCACATTCCTTTTCCTTCTTATTGCCTGTGTAATTGAGCCTATGTCTGGAAAGATTTTCTTCCTTCAAAGGAGATATCAATCTTGTTTCTGGCAGCCTTTGAGCTTCTTTCTGTCTCTGTAACCTGTCAGACAATGGGAGTCCTTAATCTAGTGTTCTGTTGTGTTTCTAGTCAGAATCTTGCAACATCTCTCAATAATGAGAGGATCTTCCTCTGTTTAAATTAAGCAATAGTTTTGAGAGCAAAGTCAATAGATCTGAGTCTGTAGGGCTTGCAGGGAAGACCAAAATGAGGTGTAGCATTATTTTGCAGGTTGTCTACATGCCTCTCCAGTACTGCAAAACTTCTGATCAAATCAATTAAAAATGTTTGCTCACATCAATATCTTCCCATAGCTTTGAATAGCCCTGTTGGGTCCTAATATTTTTTCCATGGATGATGTTCTGCTTTGTGAACCTTTCACTTGTTTGTTCAGGTTATTTGTGCTGACTGTTTTTCCAACTTTGCTTTCACAGAAGTTCTGTCAGCCCTTTTATCATCAACCTTCAAGTCAGGATTTCAGAGAGCTGTCCTAGTTGCTGGTTGTTTCAGCCTGAGTGGGCACATAGGGTGGTAGAGTTGCCCACTCTGTTGAGACCCTGGAAACAAATCTCTCTCCTTCCTTAGTGTTACTCATTATCAAAGGGTATTTTGTTTAATAATGCAGTGCTCAGGCCTTTGCCTGTTTATTCCATACATGATTCAGTTTTGTTTTTATTTTAGCAAGAAGTTTGTATCACAAAGCATAGATTATGGAGTTTCCATTAAGTGCAGATGCTCAGTATCCTGCTGACCTTTCCCCAGTCTTCCTTTTCCCAACCCTGTGTGTTTATTTAGAATATATATCTGCTAGTAAATGTTTCTCCAATGTATAGGTTGTTGATTAAGAGACTAGTTGATGGAAATGGATGAAGAAACAAGCAACAAAATTGTTATGAAATGGCAAAAATGCTAGTTATCAAAGTACACCTATACTGCAATAATTATCACCTGATTAGGAGAAGGGCATGATGTAGGGGACTGGTAATAGGATATGACCTTTAACTTACTGATTACTAGATCAATTCCAGCCTTGTTTGATAGCTACTGAAAGTCATTACTGTCTGATGGCTGTTGGATGAACTTTCTGCAGTTGGGAGTGGGCGGGGCAGGGAGAGCAGTGGGCTGTGATTGGCTGGATGGGCAGGGTGCTAGGCTATGATTGGCTGGGCTCTGTCCCCCTCCTCATGAGGGTGGTGAGCGTTCTCTCAGTGGGTTAAATTCAAATTGGAAGCAAGCAGTTTCCACAGATTAAAAAAAAAAGAGGGACATCAGGGCTTTTCAAATGGCACCCGGACACACACGCTGAAACCTGGACTGTCCAAGTGAAAACTGGATGAGTGGCAACCCTACTGGTGGGACTGTGTTGACTAAAGCCTGGTCTACACTTAAAAGTTTTACAGGCTAGGGGTCTGATTGTTTACTGAAATAGTTAAACTGGTAAAAGCCCTAGTGTGGATGCAGTTAAGGCAGCTGAATAAAGGTGCCTTATACCAGTATAGTTAAAGCAGCAAAACTTTCTAGTGTAGAGAAGGCCTTACAATACTGCTGTCACCATGTCTGTTCTGTGGATAAACAGAGTATTGCAGCCTCCAAGATGGGCAATCCAATTCCTTTTACAAGCAATAAATGTCACCCAAAAATTTTACATGAAAATTCTCACCCAAGCATTTGCCGGCCTTTTAACATGCATGAAGCTGACTAAATCATGTAGAAATTTAGGTTATGGAATAATAGCAGCAAAATGTGTTGTGTATAGATTATAGCACATACAAGTGTGTCTGATTGTGCCTTTAGACAGCAAGCTTTTTGAGGTTGGCAATCATTCTGGTTGATATGCATATACTTTTTGCAATGGTGAAGGATTGTGTACATCTGCCTTGTAGAGATGACAATTGAGTGATAAATTTCTCTATCTTTGAGAAGCCCTAACTTGGCCACTACTCTTCATGCTTTTTAGCCTTCCACATTGTACTTTTGAATGGGCCTCTGGTCCTTTGATTATTAAAAATGAAATAATTTAAAAAATTTAAATAATCGTCTAGTCTCTCTAGTACATTCCTAAACCTAAAGCTTGGATCTGAACTACTTGATAATGTATCTTTAAGATAGGGAGTTCTGTTGCCCAAATAGCCTAAGGTTTACCCCGTGGCTTGTTTACTAGCCTTTCACCTCTGGAAACTTGAGTTAAAATCACAGGTGAAAGTAAGACTAAGATTCTCTCTCTTTGGGGTGGGAGAATTGTTTTTAAATTGCTGCCTAGATTACAATCATAATTCATACAGATGCTTTATGTATGCAGTAACTTGTCACTTGATCTGTTGCGACTTTCAAAGCATGTTAAATAAAAAAAAAAAATCCAATAGATCTATTATTGAATTACCTCTCGTTTGGTTTATAGTCAATGTTTTAGTGGATGAAATGACTACAAAACCAGTTACCAAATTTCAGAAGAAAGATCTATGTTTTTTAATTATCCTGATATTGTGTACTGTCTCATGCTTTCAGTTATGATATACTAGGATAATGGGTGAGAAGAAATGCAGTACACAGTAAGAAGCAGTCTAGATTTTCTGTGATATAACAGCAAAATCTTTAGATGCACAAGTACTATAATGGTGGGTACAACATAAGACGCTGCAAATGGAAAAGTAAATAGAAACAATTCATTCTTAACCTCCAGTCCATTTGTCCAAATATATACTTTTTTAAATTTGCAATATCCTACATATTCCTCTGTGGGTGTATGGTGTGTGTGTGGCTGTGTGTATATTTATTAAAAAATCTCAAAATATATAAACTCAAAGATATTTTTACGTTAAAGTCACATATTGGTCAGGTTTATATCTTCAAGTATATTAACACCGGAACATGCTGCTTGCTCCATAGGGGAATGAGAAATGTATTGTACTGGATATAGGAGCATCAGAACTATTTGATTTAATACTGGCCTATTGTTTACTATTTTAGTGATCTTTCTACTGCTAACCAAAAGGGATTTCTGCTTACCACAGAGCTATTGAGACCTGCTGTGGGTGAGGTGCATGTGCTTGCTTAACCATATTTCCAAAAGGATACTATTTGTAGATGGCATTCAAAGAAATACCATCATTTAAAAGCATTGTTTCCAGGAATGATTGGTGCAGATATTCAACTTGTTTTGTAAGTGGGAAGAATGCTCCAGAGTATCATCCATTTCTGTCCTTTATCTCCTTTCCTTCCCTCAAAGGGTTCAACACTGGGCCACAAATCCTGTGGCAAATGGAGGGTTGGATGAGTCCTCACTGAGCCAACCTTTACTTCTTCTGGTTCATGCTGGGCTTTCCCAGTGTTTGACAGTTTTGGTGTTGTTTCCTGTAGCCCAAGTACAGTAGCATGTTTTAGAGGCAGTACAGGTCTGTCGCATCTTAGGTGCATTTAACATGTGCGATTTCAGCTTTACGCGGTCGGCAAAAACAAGGGGAAAAAAAAAAAAAAGAGAAAAATAACAATTTAAATACTGTTTCTGTAGTGCGGGTGATTCTGCCCGCCATTACACTCAATGTAATTTTGACTATATGCGGTTTTCGCTTTACGCGCTGACTGCGGAACGTAACCCCAGCGTAAGATGAGACAGACCTGTACTTCTAAAAAGAATGGAAAAACATGGTGGTTGCTTTTACATGCTGATGGACGGGCTGTGTAATTGGAAGGAGATGTACAAGTACTGAGTTGTACCTTTCTATCCCATTTCTCATCCTTTCTGTATGTGTCTTAGTGTAACAACATATCTATGGGGAAATTAATTTGTATTGCATAATTAAAACTAACTTTCACAACATGTATTGGCATTAAATCGGGCAATACTATTACATCATGACTATCTACCATACAGTATTTGTCACTGCAGCCAAAAGCATTAAATCCTCTAAGAATGCATTTTTGTATAATTTTAAGTCATAATGCACAGCTAAGTGGAAAAAATGTCTGATTACTTATTAGTTGACTCTGATCAGATCTCTCCAAATGTGACAGTTACCAGAATATCTGACCTGAAATCTGTTAGTTTGATATGTAATATTTCCTGTATTTGTGGTGGTCTTATACTTGCATGCACTTCAACTCAGGGTAAGTCTACACTGCAATCAGGAGGTTTGAGTGCAGTTCCTGTAAGCATACTTGAGCTAGCTAGAGATCAAAGCTGGTTTGAGTAACAATAGCATTGTAGCCATGGCAGCAGGGGCAGCGGGACGGCTAGCCTCCTGTGTACAGCCCTGCCCAGGACCATGGGTACATACTCAAGTGGCTAGCCATGCTACCACCCATGTTGCTGTGGCTACATTTTGAGCTAAATCAAAGTTGTCTTGGGTATGACACATGAGCTGCGCTCACACCTCCTGATTGTTGTGTAGACATACCCTCAGTGTTAGTCCCACAAGAAATTTTCAAAAAGGATAGTGCCACATGTTTTGAGTGTTACTAATTTTTCACAGAGTTGTAGTATACTACTGGATTATCTTTTTTTCACCTCTCAGAAACTTTAACTTCTTAATTCACACTGCATAATAATAGCGAGTTACATGTGGACTACTTTGGAACTAATTTTGTTTGAGCTTAGTGCTTATGTACAGTGCCAGACTGACAACGCTTCAGTTCTCTACTCATGAAATAAGTAAAGCACAGGCAGCAGCAATGTAAGTTTCTCCAACTAGTCCCGCCATTGTGCATGTCCTGACCTGGAAGACCCTCTTCCAGGAATGAGAGGATAGTTCGGTCTCCATGTCTAGTCCTTGGCCTCTCTACTAAGGCTGCCAACAGGGATCCCAGTTACCAATATTTATTAGGGTACGTCTACACTACGGGATTACTCCGAACTTACGGAATTCGATTTTTTGCAACCGATTGTATAAATTCGATTGCACGCGGCCACAGTAAGCAGATTAATTCGGCGGTGCTCGTCCATGTACCGAGACTAGCGTCGAATTCCGGAGCATTGCACTGTGGGTAGCTATCCCATAGCTATCCTATAGTTCCCGCAGTCCCCCCCGCCCATTGGAATTCTGGGTCGAGATCCCAATGCCTGATGGGACAAAGAACATTGTCGCGGGTGGTTCTGGGAACATCCTCCCCCTTCCTCCGTGAAAGCAATGGCAGACAACCGTTTCGCGCCTTTTTTCCTTGGTGAACTGTGCAGACGCCATACCTCGGCAAGCATGGAGCCCGCTCAGCTCAAGACAGCAGTCATGAACATTGTAAACACCTCGCGCATTATCGTGCAGTTTATGCTGAACCAGGACCAGAAAAGCCAGGCGAGGAGGAGGCGGCTACGGCAGCGCGGCGACGAGAGTGATGAGGACATGGACATGGACAGAGAATTGTCTCGCGCCACGGGCCCCGGCGCTTTGGAGATCATGTTGTTAATGGGGCAGCTTCTCGCTGTGGAACGCCGATTCTGGGCCCGGGAAACAAGCACAGACTGGTGGGACCGCATAGTGTTGCAGGTGTGGGACGATTCCCAGTGGCTGCGAAACTTTCGTATGCGTAAGGGCACTTTCATGGAACTTTGTGACTTGCTTTCCCCTGCCCTGAAGCGCCAGAACACCAAGATGAGAGCAGCCCTCACAGTTGAGAAGCGAGTGGCGATAGCCCTGTGGAAGCTTGCAACACCGGACAGCTACCGGTCAGTCGGTAATCAGTTCGGAGTGGGAAAATCTACCGTGGGGGCTGCTGTGATGCAAGTAGCCAAAGCAATCGCTGAGCTGCTGCTACCAAAGGTAGTGACTCTGGGAAATGTGCAGCTCATTGTGGATGGCTTTGCTGCAATGGGATTCCCTAACTGTGGTGGGGCGATAGATGGAACCCATATCCCGATCTTGGCACCGGAGCACCAGGGCAGCCAGTACATAAACCGCAAGGGGTACTTTTCAATGGTGCTGCAAGCAATGGTGGATCACAAGGGACGTTTCACCAACATCAACGTGGGATGGCCGGGAAGGGTTCATGACGCTCGCGTCTTCAGGAACACTAGTCTGTTTAAACGGCTGCAGCAAGGCATTTACTTCCCAGACCGGAAAATAACCATTGGGGATGTTGAGATGCCTATCGTTATCCTTGGGGACCCAGCCTACCCCTTAATGCCATGGCTCATGAAGCCATACACAGGCAGCCTGGACAGTAGTCAGGAGCTGTTCAACTACAGGCTGAGCAAGTGCAGAATGGTGGTAGAATGTGCCTTTGGACGTTTAAAGGGTCGCTGGCGCTCGTTACTGACTCGCTCGGACCTCAGCCAAACCAACATTCCCATTGCTATTGCTGCTTGCTGTGTGCTCCACAATCTCTGTGAGAGTAAGGGGGAGACCTTTATGGCGGGGTGGGAGGCTGAGGCAAACCGCCTGGCCGCTGATTACGCGCAGCCAGACACCAGGGCGATTAGAAGAGCGCACCGGGAAGCGGTGCGCATCAGAGAAGCTTTGAAAACAAGTTTCATTGCTGGCCAGGCTCCTGTGTGAAAGTTCTGTTTGTCCCTGATGAAAACCCGCCCCTTGATTGACTCATTCCCTGTAAGCAACCCACCCTCCCCCCTTCGATCACAGCTTGCTTTGAAAGAAATAAAGTCAGTATCGTTTAGAAATCATGCATTCTTTATTAACGGGTAATAAACATAGGGAGAGAACTGACCAGGAGTCCGGGTGGGGTTTGGGAGGAGGATAGGAGGGAAGGAACAGGTCACTGTAAAATTTCAAAATAATGACAGCCTTTTGCTTGGGCTGTCCACTGGGGTGGAGTGGCAGGGTGCACGGAGCCTCCTCTCCCCCCCCCCCCACGTTCTTACACGTCGGGGTGAGGAGGCTATGGAATTTGGGGAGGGGGGAGGGCGGTTATACAGGGGCTGCAGCGGCACTCTGTGATCCTGCTGCTGCCGTTCCTGAAGCTCTACCAGACGCCGGAGCATGTCTGTTTGCTCACGCAGCAGCCCCAGCGTTGCATCCCGCCACTTCTCGTCTCGAGCGTCCCTTCTCTTCTCCCGTTGGTCCCTTCTCTCCTCCCGTTGATCCCTCATGTCCTCACGTTGGTCCCTCTTGTCCTCACGATCACTGGCATCTTTCCTGAACTTTGAGACCGTGTCCTTCCATTCATTCAAATGAGCTCTCTCATTGCGGGTCGGTTGCATTATTTCTGAGAACATGTCGTCTTGCGTGCGTTTCTTTCGCCGCCTTATCTGGGAGAGCCTTCGGGACGGAGGAGGGAGGCTTGAAAAATTTGCAGTTGCAGGAGGAGGGAAAAAAAGGGAGAGAAGTATGTAAAAAGATACATTTTATAGAACAATGCTTATACTCTTTCACGGTGAACAACACTATTCACATTACATAGCACATGTGATTTCAGTACAAGGTCGCATTTTGCATCTTATATTGAGTGCCTGCGGCTTTGGTGTTAGAGATCACAGACGCAGGGCCGGGCAACAGAATTCGGCTTGTATGCAGCCATGGTAAGCCATTGTCTTTCGGCTTCTGCATTAAATCAGCGCCCTCCTTTCCCATAGCAAGCAAAGCCCATTAAGTGCTGCGGTTTTCCTGTTACCGTGCAGCAGCAGAAAACAAAATAACCCCCCCCCCCCCACCACCACCCATTCAATTCTGTGGGATGATCGCTTTACCCCTCCCCCCACCACGTGGCTGGTATCAGGGAAGATCCATGCAGATACCAAACTAACCCCCCCCCATCCAATTCTGTGGGATGATCGCTTTACCCCTCCCCCCACCGCGTGGCTGGTATCAGGGAAGACCCCTGCTAGCCAAACGCGAAAACCTCAGCGCCATTGTCCACCCACTCCCCCCCGCCCGCTTGGCTAACTGCAGGGAAGGATTTCTTTTCAGCTACAGGCAAACAGCCCAGTAGGAACGGGGCCACCTCTGTCCCCTTAATTACATTCCCGTATTTCAACCAGGTTACCCTGAACGATATCACTCTCCTGAGGATAACACAGCAAGATAAAGAACGGATGTTGCTTGAATGCCAGCAAACACCGGGACCATACGCTGCCAAGCTTTGTCATGCAATGATACCAGATTACTTGCTGCTAGCATGGCGTGGTCAAGTGTCCTACCATGGAGGACGGAATAAGGCTGCCCTGCCCAGAAACCTTCTGCAAAAGCTTTTGGAGTACCTCCAGGAGAGTTTCATGGAGATGTCCCTGGAGGATTTCCGCTCCATCCCCAGACACGTTAACAGACTTTTCCAGTAGCTGTACTGGCCGCGAATGCATCCCAAGTCCCCAGGGCAAATTAATCATTAAAAAATGCTTGTTTTAAACCATGTTTGATATTTAAAAAGGTACACTCACCAGAGGTCCCTTCCAGGGGGTCTGCGATACCGCCTTGGGAGGGTTCGGAGGGTACTTCAGTCAGGGTGAGAAAAAGATCCTGGCTGTTGGGGAGAACGGAGTGCTGTGTGCTCTCCGCAAGCTCGTCCTCGTCCTCCTCCTCCTCTTCCCCGTCCGCAGAATCCTCATGCATGGATGAGATTAACCCCTCCTCGGAATCCACGGTCAGGGGTGGGGTAGTGGTGGCGGCCCCCCCTAGAATTGCATGCAGCTCCTCGTAGAAGCGGCATGTCTGCGGCTCTGCCCCGGACCGTCCGTTTGCCTCCTTGGTTTTCTGGTAGGCTTGTCGGAGCTCCTTCACTTTAACACGGCACTGATATGAGTCCCTATTGTGGCCTCTCTCCATCATGCCCTTGGAGATCTTGTCAAAAGTTTTGGCATTTCGTCTCTTGGACCGTAGTTCTGCTAGCACTGAATCCTCTCCCCATATAGCGATCAGATCCAGTACCTCACGTGTGGTCCATGCTGGTGCTCTTTTTCGGTTCTCGGACTGCATGGCTACCTGTGCTGTTCAGCTCTGTGTGGTCACCTGTGCTCTCCACGCTGGGCTAACAGGAAATGAAATTCAAAAGTTCGCGGGGCTTTTCCTGTCCACCTGGCCAGAGCATCCGAGTGTAGATTGCTGTCCAGAACGGTCACAATGGGTGCACTGTGGGATAGCTCCCGGAGGCCAATACCATCGAATGTCGTCCACACTAACCCNACTCCTCTCCCCATATAGCGATCAGATCTAGTACCTCACATGTGGTCCATGCTGGTGCTCTTTTTCGGTTCTCGGACTGCATGGCTACCTGTGCTGTTCAGCTCTGTGTGGTCACCTGTGCTCTCCACGCTGGGCTAACAGGAAATGAAATTCAAAAGTTCGCGGGGCGTTTCCTGTCCACCTGGCCAGAGCATCCGAGTTTCGATTGCTGTCCAGAACGGTCACAATGGGTGCACTGTGGGATAGCTCCCAGAGGCCAATACCATCGAATGTCGTCCACACTAACCCTAATTCGAACCGGCAATACCGATATCAGCGCTACTCCCCTCGTCGGAGAGGAGTACAGAAACCGATTTTAAGAGCCCTTTAAATCGAATTAAATGGCCTCGTTGTGTGGACGGGTGCAAGGTTAATTCGCTATAACGCTGCTAAATTCGAACTAAAATCGTAGTGTAGACCAGGCCTTAGACACACTGAACCTGCCAAAATACTTCCAGTACTACTTCAGGGCTCATTGATAATATTATGACCTTCTTTTGGTAATAATGCTTGATGCAGGGAAGGCCCTCACTCAGCTCAAGGTTTTCTGGCTTGTTCTGCATTCATATTATTTTTTTCTTTTTACAGTTCCATAGGAGAATTTATAAAGGAATCCCACTGCAGCTGAGAGGTGAAATCTGGTGTTTACTCCTTGATGTCCCTAAAATGAAAGAAGAAATGAAAGACTTTTATAATGTGAGTTTGCAAATTTCCCCTTAGAATTACCAATCACAAACTCTTAGATGCTGGGAAATATTGAGCTTTTATTTTATGCAATGTAGCAGAAGGAGTAGAAATTGTATTTAACTGTATTTTCAACTCTGTAGCCAAAGAGAAACCCATGCAGGCTCAGCATTTGACCCACTTATTTTTGGGTTTGTAATTTATGCAATTCTTCTGATTCCTTCCCCCATTAATAAAATAATTAAAGTGCAGTTCTACTCAGAGAAATTACTATAAAAGTAGCATCATTTACTCAGCAGAATCTTTCTCCAGATTCTCCCCCCCCCCCCCCCCATCCCCACTGCCCCCCTCCCCCCCAAGCCCTATCTGTTTAATTCAGTGAAAAAAGTAATTTTAGGAGGGGGGCTTTGTGTGTGGGTTTTTTCCCCTTGTATTGTTTTTTTGGTTTTTACTCTTATTAGCCCTGAAGAACCAACACAACTTTGTGGGTGTGAGCTTTTACCCATGTGCGCACACTTATTCCAGAATGACTCCTTATTCTGTATTAACTTAATCCACTTTGGAAATATATTAAGTTAATTTGAAATAAGAACATCCAAACAATAAGGAATATAGATCATCCACTTCAAATTCACCCCCTGCTTTATTCTGGATTCATTTTCATGTGCGAACAAGCCCTAAAAAACCCCTGAAGCCCTGTAAGTTTGATTTTGCTTTGCAGAAGGAGGCAGCAATAGGTGAAAGACCATACTAATCACTAGCCAGAAAGTAAGCTTGAAGCACTATATCTCATGATCCTGCCCTCATCTGGTGAAACTTTGGCAGTGGTTCCCACTGTTCTCTTGGAGCTGGAGGCAGATTTCTTTAAAAAGAAAGTATGGTGGTAAATACAAATTTTCAGTAAGTTTTAAAAATAAAACAATAACTGGGTTGTCTGACTCCAGAGGAGTTTAATGTATTTGAATGTTTGGTCAGAGGGAAAACATTAAAATCAAGCTTTGAGAATAACCAAGATGAATTAATTTAATGTTTGTAAAGCACTTTGAAGATGTAAAGTACTCCGCAAATGCTTATTAAAACAGAACCTTGTTAGTTTGCAGTAATTACTGGGGAGGATATTGCAATTTACTGAATTTTGAGAACTTAAGAGAACAAGCTCAATAAAAATAAACAAAGCTAGGTATCATGAAATGTGCTTGATTGATTTATTTTGGCACCTGTATTTTAGTTTATTATAATATTTCATAATGTCCTAGCCAGTGTTTTAATGGAGAAAAGCACATTTCTGTAGGGTATTTTTGGTAAATATATTTTAAGTCTTTGGCTTTTGAGACCCATTTCAGTTATCGGTTGCTAAATCTTTGCTGAGAAATGGAGGTAGTAATTTTACATAAAATATGGATAAGTGAGGTTCTGCTGAATTCACACAAGAATGAATATGCCTTTTATAAATCTAAAAGAATTTACAAGCTAGTCACAGAAATTTGTGATGGGGGAACTTTCTACATTGAAAGTATGCCTAGACACAAGAATAGCTTTTTGGTAGACTGTCATATTAATACTGTACAGGTTCAATTAGTGTGGTGTTTCAGGCATTTGGAGGACAAAGATGAAAATATTAAGGAAAATGCCAAACAAGGAGGAGACCTATTCTGTGACGAATACATATAAGATATAGGAGAAGATCCTTTTTCTAGTGTGGAAGTGAGGACACATTTGGAGTTCTTTGGTTATGATTGCCAAAAGGGTATAGACACAGAAGCACTGTCCATCCACCTCCCATCCTACAATATATCTTAAATTTAAAATTGTATTGGGAACTTGTAAAGTGATTATACAATTCAACCCAAACAACATACTGAGAAGTGAAATACAAAAACAAACAAACACGGAAACCCAATCTCAAAGTGCCAGACCAGTCAGTAAAACAATGAAACCTGTAAGCTAATGCTGTCATAGCAGTCTTCACTTATCCTTTTCTGCCTTGGTAGGATTTTATTAAGGCTTCTCATAATAATCATGAAAAAAGTCATAATCCAATTTGGAAAGGTGCCAGCTATGTGCAAAGTTGGGAAACTAAAAAGTATACTCCTGAGGGAATTCTGCACCAACAATTTAAAAATTCTGTGCCCAAAAAAATAAAAATTCTGCAAATTTTATTTGTCAATAAATAATTGTGGAGACTCCAGCATGGCAGTGGGGAGCACAGGCCACTGGCTGCATGGAGTTGGGAGATCACTCTGCAGTCACCTTTCCACCCCCCCCGGGACAAGGACTCGGTGGTGAATGCTGCACCCGACCCTGACACAATGCCAGGGCTGGGCCTGCTTCAGAAACACCCCAGGGCGCTGCCCCTCCGCACTAGGTGTAGGCAGGCAGGCTCAGCTCAGCAGCATCCAAATGTAGAGGGGCTTAGTCGGGGGGGATCCAGGTGTGGGGTGAGAGGGTTCTGTGTGGGGCAGTCTGGGCGCGGGCAGCTTAGTGGTGATTGGGGGGCGGGATCTGGATGCACAGGGGTTCGTTGGAGGATGGGGGAAGGTTTCTGGGTGCAGGGGCAATGAGACTGCAGGGGGGTCCAGGTGAAGGTGGTTGGGGCTGGGGGGGGGCGGCAGGGAAGTCCAGGTGCTGGGGGAGTGGGGCTTGGTGGGATGGGGTCTGAGTGCAGGGGACTTGTTGGAGTGGTCCGGGGGAGTGGGACTCATTGGGGTAGGAGTTCAGTGGGCCTGCCTAATGGGAGAGCCTCAGCCGCTTCTGCTGCTGAGGGGATGCCACATGCTGGGCTCCCGCTTCCCTTCGCTTCCCCATCCCATGCCCCTTCTCCACTGCCCCCTGTCCCACTCCCTCCCCTTCCTCTCCCCACTGCCCCTATCCCTCTCCCCTCACTCCCACATCAGCCTCCCTTGCCCTGCCCCGCCCCATCACGGGCACTCACTGTTTGTACAGAAAATAGAATGGCTCCCAGCACACAGAAGGGGAGCACAACCAGCACTAGGATCCAGGAGGCAGTGTTTGAGCACCAACTTCTTTCAGCCGGGCAGCTCTGTGCTGACAGAAATAGGGGCAGGGGGACAATGGCACGTGACCCCGCATGCCCGCCCATGTCTTGCCTCTGTTGGGGGGACAATGCCTCCCCCCATTACGCCCATGTGTGTCCCCACCCCCAACTCCCGCATGGCTTTTCTTTGCTTCCCCATCATTTTCTATAATAAGCATTGTAAATTCACAGATTACAAATGTTTTGTCCACTAATAAATTCTGTGGCTTTAAGCAGTTTCTCTGCCTATTTTAGATGTCAGCAGAGTTTTGCCTAATTTCTTTTCTTTATTGCCATTTTTCCTAGAAATTAAAACATCGAGCACGAAGGTCTTCACCAGATATCAGGCAAATCGATCTTGATGTAAATCGAACATATAGGGATCATATCATGTTTAGAGACAGATATGGTGTTAAGTAAGTGAATAAAAATGTATTTAATTCAGTCATTCCTTGTTTGTCTTTCAGATAGATTTGACCTACCTAAGACTCCTTTTACTACCCAAGAAGTATGACAGAGCTTTGAATGTAAAAGTTTCAGATTTCAGAAAGTACCACATATAGCTTAAAGGAATGTAGTTTCTGAATAGTTCAAAATCAGCTTGTTTAATCTCCAACCTGCTAGCTTTACCCTTTAATGTGTTAAAGCTATGGCCACTGGAAATCTAAAGGAAAAAGTCTAAATTCTTATCCCCCAGATGCTGTAGACATTTTTACAAAATCTGAGAAAATTTGTTGGCCTCTATTTAAAACAAATTCAAAGCACAAGAAAAGACTAAATTCTTTAATAAATTATGTATACCTTTATAGAGTAATGTTAAAAAACAAATTTTTTCTTACTTCTCTGATAACTTTAATCTCTCCCCTTTAGCCTTCTCCTAGATTTTCTGTATTTTCCCTCTTTCCGAGTGTAGTTTTGAGAACCAAATAAAGCAACTTTTTAGCTATGAACATGTAATTATTTATGTAATTAAACCTTGCCACCTTAATACTTTCAGACTTTTTTTGCAATATTTTGTTTTACAGTTGTTGGATAAAGAATATTAGTTAACTATTTCACAATTTAAACATCTTTAACATAAACATACCAAATGACAGCATTGTTCTTAGGCTTCAGGGTCAACACCCCCATTGAGATGAATGAGGCCTGGTCTACACTATGGGGGTGGGGATCGATCTAAGATAAGCAACTTCAGCTACAAGGATAGCGTAGCTGAAGTCGACGTATCTTAGATCGACTTAGAATTACTTACTTTGTGTCCTCGCGGCGCGGGATCGATGGCTGCGGCTCCCCCATCGACTTTGATTCCGCCTCTCGCCGAGCTGGAGTTCAGCAGTCGACAGGAGAGCGATCGGGGATCAATTTATCGCGTCTACACTACATGTGATAAATCGATCCCTGATAGATCGATCGCTACCCGCTGATCACTCCTCTTCAAATGTATCATTTCATTCTTTTTCAGTAGCTTCTGGAAGACCTCACTGCATTTGTTCACCTTCCAAAGGTTATATTCACAGTTATAAGTGCGATAAACTAAAATGTGTTATTTTGTTTACTACTTTGTTGTTCATATTATTGTAGAACGTTGTGTAGGATACTTCACAGACAAGTAAAAAATACTCCAAGATCTGTGTCCTTGAGAACGTAGAGTCTAAATGAAATTCTTAAATTCTGTAGAAATCTAGAAATAAACATTTTGGGCAGCTACCCTAAATCAATGGTAGATCGTGGAATTTCCACATTGCGTATTTCCAGTGCCCCTTCTAATGGCATTTGGTGAAAGTGCAGTAACCATATCCTGCACTAAAGTAATGGAGTCCAGTTATTTTTTTCGTGAAAGTAAATTGCATACCTTTTCAACAGTTTGTATTCTTCTGAATGTTTTTGTGTTCATCCTATTTTAGGCCTTTAGTGGGAACATTTAGGGTAAATAGTATTAAAATGTTACTTGTTAAAGCTAGTTAATGTTAGACAATAATAGTAATATTGTGCCCTTTACATTTAGTTTTCGTTTGGCTACTTCCTTCCATCTGATTTGTGCAGAGTCCCTGTGAAGTTTGACACCTCATAATTAGGGCCCAACCAAATTCAGGGTCCATTTTGGTCAATTTCACAGCCAGAGGGTTTTAAAGTTAGTCAATTTCATGTTTTCAGGTGTTTACATTGAAATTTCACAGTGTTGTAACCGTGGGGGTCTTGACCCAAAGGGGGATTGTGGGGGGGTTGCTGGATTGCCACACTCACTTCTATGCTGCCTTCAGAATTGGATTCCAAAGGCAGCAGCTGTGGAGCTTCCTGCAGCCAGAGGAGGTTCGTGGAGGTGGGTCTGATCTCCCCTGTGCCGCTGGAGCACCCCAACTGAGGGCTCCTAGCTACTGGTCCCAGCGAGGCTGGGGAGGGACAGGACTTCCTCTTCCCTTGCACAGCCGCTCTTGGGGGGAGATCAGTCCCACTTCCAGGTACCTCCCCTGGCTGCAAGAAGCTCTGCAGCTGTACTCTCTGAAGGCAACGCAGAAGTCAGGGTGGCTTCTTCCCCTGCATGGCCACTCTGAGAATTTGGTCCAAATCCAGGTTCTAAAATCTGTGGGAAAAGATAAGCAGAATTGCTCAAACATGATGATGACCGGCTCTTAGTTTGTCCTGCTAAAAAGAATTTAAAGCAATGTAGGTTCAATATAAATAGTTTAAAAAGCAAGTTCAATATTTCATTGTTAAAACAACAGCAATCAAAACTGTCAGAATATTTTGCTTAAGTATATACCTAAAGATTAACAAAAAGAAATTAGTGAAGGAAGCGTGTTTGTGTAGAAGGGAAATAATGTATGTGTGCATGCATGTGCACACATACCATTAAAGAAGAATAATTTTATGTCTGATCAGAGATGTCTTTGCTCAGTTAAATCCTGTACCACTTACCCCAGGAGAAGTTAAACCAAGATTTTCTAATCTAATGTAGTCTTAATTTAATTTTCATGCGTCTGACATATGAAAGTGTAGTGTTTCATACATACATTGACATTAAACCTTGAGAGAAAGCTGAATGCTCTTTTTTGTTTTAAAGTTCTTAAACTGAATTAATGAAGTGTGATGCAGTTTTTTAAAATGCAGAACACAATCTGTTTATGAAGCCCACGTGTAGATATGAATGAAGCCTTTTACTCTGTTTATCTGCCAGTGCAGATTGTCTTTAAAATGTCCCCCATTTTCCTTGTGAAGTGGGTCTGTGTTGGATGAATAAGAAGAAATATGTGGTTAAATGCAAATTTTCTTCAAATGAAAATAAACATGCTTTAATCACCCAATGCAATCAAAGACCAAATAAAGTGAAAGACCGAAATTGTCCTTTCAAAGAAATAAGACTCAAGTTTAATGTCTAGTACCATAATAATTCATCATCATTCAATAGTTAAAGGAAGGTAGAAACTGAAGTCCAACTTCCATTCTTTTGCCCATATTGTTTGTGTGGCAATCGTAAAACTTTGGATTCAAAGTGCATGAGTTTAGGGCTTAAAAACCCAAAAAACAACACACCCCAGGATACACACACACACATTCCTGACCTCTGTACAGCATTAACAGCACACCCACACATGTTTATAAATAAGTGGTATCTACTCACATAATCATGCAGTGAGCATGTTCAGAGGAAACACTGTTAATTGACCTAGGGGAAGTGCTCCCCAAGGTTAGATTATTCCCTCCCATCTCTATTAACGGGAAACATAACATTTATTTGACAGTCAGCAGAAGAGTAAAAAGACACTTACAAGTTTTGGTTCAGGGATGGGGAAGGGGAAGAATGCATTGGGGATGCAGGATAGCTGATTAGACCTGTGCAAAACTCAGCAGTTTCATTTCTATGGGTTTTAGTTTTGGTTGATATTGGCTCACATTCCCAGACTCTAAGTTCTGAACAAACCTTGAAGTTTGTTTGAAGTTTACACACAGTTCCAGCAAATCTTGGATTTCATTATGAAAGTTCTGCATAACTCTACACTCAACATTACTTAACTTCTAAATTGGAGAGGAAGCAGAATTCACACTTTCAGTTTTAATATATTAACGAATAGTAATTAGAACATGATGGGGTAATATAGAAAGAAAAAGGGAGAGTAATTATTAAATAGGGCAAAGCTTTCTCAAAGCATGTATGAGAGTCAGGAAGTTGCATAAGACCAAGCACAGGAATAGGAGTCCGTCTCCCAAGTGTTGTTCCTGCCACTGATGCATTGTGGGACCTCAGGAAAGTCATTTAGGCCTAAATTTTCAAATTGGTCTCCAGTTTTGGGTGCCTCAATTTTTGAGTGCCCAGCTTAAGACACATTGGGCCTGGTTTGTTTTAGAACGGCTGAACCTCCGTAGCTCCCGCTGAAATGAATAAAAGCTGCTGGTGCTCAGCAATTCTAAAAATCAGATCCAAGGAGTCTCAAATCTGGCACATAGGGTTGCCAATTTTGGTTGGACGTATTTCCGAAGGTTTCATCGCATGACAATCTTTAATGAAAGATTATTTTTTAATTCCTGGATACACCAGGGCAATCCTGGATGGTTGGCAACCCTACTGGCATGCAAAACTAGTGGATGCTTTGAAAATGTAACTCTTACCCAGTTTATGCCTCGGTTTCCCCAGCTGTAAAATTGATGTGTTTCCCCACTTATCTCCTAGAGGTGTTACGTGTATTAGTTATTATTTAAGTACTTTGAACATGATAAATTCATGGAGGTTAAGTCCATTAATGGCTGTTAGCCAGGATGGGTAAGGAATGGTGTCCCTAGCCTCTGTTTGTCAGCGGGTGGAGATGGATGGCAGGAGAGAGATCGCTTGATCATTACCTGTTAGGTTCACTCCCTCTGGGACACCTGGCATTGGTCACTGTCGGTAGACAGGATACTGGGCTGGATGGACCTTTGGTCTGACCCAGTATGGCTGTTCTTATGTAAACCATTGTAAGTAGTGAGTATTGTTTGACTATATTACCTCTGTTTTGATTATGAAGTATATTTCTCTACGTTTTTGAAATTAGACAAATTGGAGAAACAGATATTCAGAAAGTAGATTCAGTAGCTTTCTGTTTTTTGTTAAAAACAATATTAAATATTTTCATTTACTTACTGTTTTGTTTCTCCAGGCAACAATCCTTATTCCATGTTTTAGCTGCATATTCAATATATAATACGGTAAGTCATGTTTCATGTACACTTGAGATCAAATATGGGTCTTTTAAACAATGTTGCAAAAGTTACTGAAAATACTTCTCAAGGTACATAAAGATCTCAACTGTTGCCAGCTCAATCTGCCTGTTGTAGGGTTGGGAGCTTGAGTTCAAACACTGTTTGAAGCTTGAGTTCAAACACTGTTGAAGCGGCGGCCAGCACGTCCCTGCGGCCCCTTTGCCTGCAGGCGCCACTTCCCACAGCTCCCATTGGCCGGGAACAGAGAACCGGGAGCTGCGAGTGGCAGTGCCTGTGGACGGTCAATATCAGCAAAATGTCTCGCGGCCTGCAATCAGATTATCCTGATGGGCCGCAGGTTGCCCACCACTGCTATATGCCATAGCTGTAAACAGTCTCATCATACCATTGCCTCCATAAACTTATCAAGCTCACTCTCGAAGCCAGTTAGGTGTTTTGGCCCCCCTACTTCCCTGGGAAGGCTGTTCCAGAACTTCACTCCTCGGATGTTTAGAAACATTCATCTAATTTCAAGCCTAAATATGGCCCGTTTATTTTGTCAACTTTGGCGCTTAACTAAGATCTCCTCTCCCTCCCTTGTATTTGATCCCACTGACATTTACAGAGAGCAATCATATCTCCTCCCCTCAGCCTTCTTTTGTTAGGCTAAACAAGCCAAGCTCTTTGAGTCTTCTCTCATAAGGTAAGTTTTCCATTCCTGTCCTGAATGGTGGTGCTTTCCCGAACTGGGGTTTTTAGATCTCGTGTTATGTGCCAGAAACGTTCCTGGTTTGTAGCATCTAAGTCTGAGTTGCCTATTAAAAACGTAAGTAATGTAAATGTTGTCAGATGTCCACTTCTGTGCTTACTCATTATGCCCCCATCCTGCAAACATTTTTATAATTGTGTTTAACTTTACACATGAGTAGTTCCAATGAAGTCAATGAGACTGTATGTAGAGCTGAGTCTGTGCAGAAATGTTTGCAGGATTATTCTCATTATAAGTAAATATAGAAGTAGTCATTCTTATTAAATATTACTTTGCTTCCCTTCCAGCATCATATGTATTTAAAATAAGTTTTAGTTTTGCTGTGCCAGATTGAAAGCTCTCTCTTTTGGTGCAAGAAGCAGCTAATATTACTGTTTTTAATTCTAGAATTATGTTTTCTGTCATTTAATAGGTGCCCTAGATTTTTGATAGTACGGTGTTTAGCGTTACAATTAGGATTAAAAATCTGATAGCAGGGACTTTCTTTGTTTTCCACAGCACATTGTTTGGATTAACTAATAATAATTTATATTACATGAAAGATGCTGTTTAAAATTAATGGATATTATATAGACATTCGTAGTGTTTAAACAAGTAGAAAAAGATTAGTATTTAGGCTTGTTGTTGCATTTTTTCTCTTTTATTATATATCAGTTGTTTCAGACTTCGTAGCTACTTTCCTTTTTATCTTTCAGCATTAAAGCAAATTAAAGGGCTTCCTTGGCCAAAGTTTTTGCGACGAACCCATCTGTCTAAAAGACTTTCTCAATAATTATCTCTTTCTCATCAAATATACATTAGCAGCTGGTTTTGTAAAGTCAGTAATAATCCTTACTTAAGCAGTCTGATATTTCTTATTGTTGGTTCCCACCATAGGAGTTAATATATTAGTACAGTAGCCTTGTGGGGTTTCCTGTTTTTCATTGCTACAGTTTTTGAATAAGAGGAGAGATGTCTGTCTCACTTGTTTATGTATCTGCAATATCTTCTTGCCATATATTATGCTGCTCCACATGGAGAATAGAAAACACATCTGTTCTGGGTGTAGGTTCACATAAATTATATGCAAACATTTTAAAATAAAGGATTTAGTGTACAAATATACTGTATTTTAATGAAAGGCCAAAGCCAGTTCAAGCATCAGTTGGAAGACAGCAAATTATCACTTATAGTATATTATGTTTTGTCTTTGAATAGACATGGTAATAGAGTTTAAAGGAAAATTTTAACCATGAAAATTTGAGGGGTGTGTGGGTTTGCCATATTTAGAGAGCTTATTCCAAAAATGGTGTATTTTCTCATGTTAAAAATACACAAATAGTTGTTGTTGTTTTGTTTACGAAGTTAATGTTTCCTGTCCTCTAAATTTCAGGAGGTTGGATACTGTCAGGGAATGAGCCAGATCACAGCTTTACTCCTCATGTACATGAATGAAGAAGATGCCTTCTGGGCCCTGGTGAAACTACTCTCAGGTCCTAAACATGCTATGCATGGTACGGTATTTCAGCTCACATAGTAGAAATTAAATTTCAACATGTCCTAATTAGATTATAAATTGTTTGAGACGAGGGCCATATCCATTTGTGTGTGTTCAGTGCCTAGCACAGCGGGGCCCTTATCTTGTGTGGGGCTATTGCATGCTACTGCAGAACAAATAATGCTTAATAATCTCTTAATAAATATGGTTAACACTTATCTACAATTTCATATGATTGTTTTATAGGTTATATCCTACGAGTAGTCATCAATGAAAATTTCCCATCCTCTAATGTTATTCTGCTTGTGTCCCATTAAAAGAGGTGTGTGTGTGTGTGTGTGTGTGTGTGTGTGTGTGTGTGTGTGTGTGTGTGTAAGTAATTTATTCTGGGAAAATACCCAAAAGTTCTCTTAGAGCTGTCACTTTGTTTAAGTGTATCAGTGTTTCTGCTTCAGCTATTAGTGCCACTGATTTGTTCTGTAAAGTAATGTTACAAATGCCACTTTGTCAGAGCCTTGTAAAATGCAGATAAAGCTATTATTCTATGTTAAATGCTGCATTTACAGGTATTTATTCTAAGGACTGTGTTTCTGGACTTCATTGCTGATATTCATGGAAGTTACTTCAGTTATCTTTGCCTGGCAGTGTCGAAATTTGGTTATGCAGACATTTATATAGCAATTGAATAATAATGAAAACCATATAAAAAAACCTGTTAAATGGCTGTGACATCAACTGGCAAAGCTGGAAATCCACAGTTAATACTAACGCTGTAGGTAGGCACAATGGTATGAGCTAAGGGTAAACTGTTGGCAAGCTGTATCTCTGCCTCGCACAGAATTCTATCGTTCCACCATTTTGTTACTTAAATATAATTGTGTTTTCTCTCTAATTTATTTACTACTTTTAAATTTTAGTATTTTCTATGTGTTCTTTACCTTCTGACAGTGGCCAGTGCCAGATGTTCCAGAGGGAATGAATAGAACAGGGCAATTATTGAGTGAGCCATCCCCTGTCATCCTGTCACTCCCAGCTTCTGACAGTTAGAGGGTTAGGGACACCCAGAGCACGGGGTTGCAGCCCTGACCATCTTGGACCTATCCTCAAGAACGTATCTAATTCTTTTTTGAATCCAGTTATACTTTTGACCTTCACAACATCCCCTGGCAATGAATTCCACAGGTTGACTTATGTTGTGTGAAGAAGTACTTCCTCATATTTGTTTTAACTTGATGACTATTAATTTCATTGGGTGACTCCTGGTTTTTGTGTTAAGTGAAGGGTTATATTACACTTCCCTATTCATTTTCTCCACACGTTTTTTCATTTTATAGACCTCTATCATATCTTCCTTTAGTCGTCTCTCTTCTAAGCCCAGTCACCGTCTTTTTAATCTTTCCTCATATAGAAGCTGTTCCATACCCTTAATCATTTTTGTTGTCCTTCTCTGTCCTTTTCCAAACCAATGTAAACTAAACTAATGCATTCTTATTATTTTCCAAACTAGTTTACCCATCTGTAGTACGTATGACCCCTATACACCTGTGGGCTTTCCCCTACCACCACCAAGGGATGCTGTTTTGGGCCAAAAGCTAGTCTTCTGTAAACTATTAAATAGGATAAAGAATGTCCTCCAGATTCAAAATGTTGGTGTTTGGGCACATCACACTGTTGCCAGGAGAGATTCTTACCCTTGGATTTGTGCTCTTAACATGATGCCTCTGAGGAACTCGCATAGAATAAATTTCTAAAGCGATTAGCTTTTGCAGGGGTCATTTCATACTGCTACAGTGAGCCCAAGTGCACCCAACTGGCTGATGGTGAAGGAGCTCCTTGAGGGTTGCTGTGTGTTTTCATGGCCATGAGTGTATGCTCCTTTAGCTTGTCTGCACTGAGCTGGTAGCTAACAGACACTACTGCCAGAGCTGGGCATGTACATTTTTACATATATGAACAATTGTGCTATGAGCAGACTGGAATAAATGGAACAGAATAAAAATAAATGTGTCCCATCTCCCCCTCACAAACCATTGCCATCGCTTGTGTAAGCTGAAAATGGCTGGATTTAATTTTATGAAATTTGTTTTAAAATATTCCCTCCCAGGCCGAATTATTGCTCGACAAGTTTGAGCTTGGAGCAAATTCTTTTCCATCAGGACTATAAAATTCCTAAAAACATGATTGATAAAATACTTAGCACTTTGAGATTCTCAAATGGAAGATCTTAAGTGCTTTAGAAGTATCAGCTAAGCCTTACAACACCCCGGTGGGGAACTTTGTGTTTATAGATGTGCTAACATATAACCTTAACTATAGTTTGAATGAATAATATCCCCGCCCCCAAATAATCAAATGCACTTCAATTTATATACCTAAAATCCATTTACAGCAGTGAAAGCATTACTATAAACACTGGAGATGCTAAAGAGTAAACTTTCAAATTGCTTTACGTGAAGTATGCATGCACATTGCTATTTGCGTTTCTTCCTGTGTACATCTTTAAAAAAGTATCCCTTAAACTATTTCAAGTCTAAATTGTTGCTATGCATGCATTTCAATTCTAAACCTGGGGGAAATGTCTCTTCTCACACTTGATGCCAATAATCAAGACATCACTCTCTGAAATAAATGGCTGATAGTGATGGCTGAGTAGTGCAATTAAAAAAAGGTGCTGCCTAGAGTAGCAGGGCTAAAAAGTTCCTCTCTCTAATAAACAAAGCACTTTGTTTCATCTGCCACCCACCTGTGACCTGCGGACTCAGACTGTTTTTCTAGTGCAACCAAGTGTCTCTCAAAATATACAACCCAACTAACCCCTGGTATAAGTCCACTGAAATCAAGGGATGGATTTGACTGTAAAGGTACATCTACACTGCAGGAAAAAAAACCCAAAAAACCCAAAACGTGTGTTTCCCTCCCTTCCCCCCCCCCCGGTGTAGATGTACCCTAAACGTTTTCTGTATGTATGGCATGAAGTCTCCAAATTATAAAATGTAGGTATGATCTAAAAATGATCTAAATTTTTGAAAGCTATTTCTCTTAGGATTTCCATAACTATTTTCCAGATTCAGGCTAAAGAATTAGTGTATGAATGGAAAGAGCAGCGGTACCTTTGAATATTATTAATGATGCACAATTAGCTTTGAGGTACTGATTCACAGTTAATGTAAAACAAAAACAATTTTGCTTAGCTGAGTGTAGGTAACATCAGACATTCCTTTTTTCACATGACAGCGGAGTTGCTATATTAACATAGGTTCCATGATTCTGAGATAGGAGATCTTAATGCTTAGTCACTCTGCATATTGTGCTGAATTATTGAATTGGCAGCTGGCCAGAAGGCATCTTTTGGTTTTAAAATTTGATTCTATTCTGAAAACTGGTTCCGTTAAAATAGTATTTTGGGGTCCTTGTTTATTATGGCGCTAACTTCCATGTTGTTTGCAGTGTTGTAGCCATGTTGGTCCCAGGATAATAGAGAGACAGGGAGGGTGAGGTAATATTTTTTATTGGACTACTTTTGCTGAAAAAATACCAGGAAGAAGAGCTCTGTGTAAGTTCAAAAGCTTCGTACTTTCACCAACAGAAGTTGGTGCAATAAAAGATATTACCTCACCCACCTTGCCTGACTAACTTTCATATCAGCTATCTCAGTTTACAAGAAAAAATGTGGTTTTTTTCCCCCTTGTTGCCTGCCCTGCAAACTCAGCTGAGGCAATGAAATTCAATCTGGCTGCTTCATTCTCAGACATATCACCAATAATGTTTTCGCAGGTTACCTATGCCCTTAGTTTCACTGTACAAGCCCATGGTCTTCAAATTACGCTCTCTGCTTATTAATTCCACATCTGGGTGGGGAGCCCTGCCTAATATTCTCTCTCTTTCTCTACCCTTGCTGCTGCACAAGTTCTGGCAGCTGTGTGGTTTGTGTCTGCCCTGTGAATACACATGGAGAGCAGACTTGCTAAGAAGGTGCCTTTCTACGCTCACTGTCGAGGGCAAAACCACACTTCAGATTTCTGTTTTTAACCTTTTTTGGAATCTGTCATTTAAAAAAAAAAAAGCTGCTTGCCATGTGCTTTTATAGTGGTGCAGACTAAATCAGAGTTGATGCAGCTTATATCCATCATAGCTATTATTAAATTGAAAATAAGCAATAGGAAAATGGTTGAGATTTTACCACAGTAGCTTGAACAATAAAACCTACACTTATTCTTGCATCAATGTAGTAAAATGTACTGTGTACATTATTTTGAGTGTTGCAGTCTTGAAAATGTGTGTAATTGAAACCAACACACTTTTAAATCTTTAGATACCTTTTAGAGAATTTTTTGTGAAACTTATCCCTGTTACATGCTGCATGTTTTCCTTTTTTTTTTTTTTTTTTTCCCCTAGGCTTTTTTGTTCCTGGTTTTCCAAAACTGTTGCGGTTTCAAGAACATCATGAGAAAATATTGAAGAAGTTTTTGTCTAAACTTAAGCAACACTTTGTAAGTAAATATGCCAGAAAAAGGTAGTATGTATTGCACTAAAGTCCATCATCTTGTTTCAGTCCAGTCTAATCTATTGATTTAGAATGCTACAAATTTGGGGGATGGATGTTGGGTTCTAACCGGCAAAAGTCCTATTGCTGTCATATGAACGAAGTCTTGGAGTTTTGGCTGAATTGGGACATTGATTGGGCTCTTAAAATAATCAGATCGAGTCCCACATCTCTGAGTGCTGATTTCCTGAAAATATTTGGGTCTCCTGTAAATGCAATTCAAGATTTTACTATTTAGCAAACCCCTGGGCACTGAATGCCTTTATAAAGGATTTATCAGATGCAGAACTGACCACACAGTGCCTCTGGGCCAGGGAGACTTGGTAATCAGACAACTTACTCTTCTTCAAGTAGTGTCCCTATGGGTGCTCCACTTCAGGTGCGCATGCACCTCTTGAGCCCTTGATCAGAGATTTTCCGTTAGCAGTGTCTGTTCGGCATCCAGTGTATCTTTGTGCCTCACACAAGCGTATATGGGGCCAGGCCCGCCAACAGCAATTCTGGGCCCCAGGGCAGAACAGTCAGTGGGCCCCCTAGAAAGGATGGGCGCAGCATCTCCCACAGTTGGGCCCAGGGGAACCTTTGCTTCCTTCCAGTCTCCTACTGTCTGTGTTTCTATGGATCATTTTCTCTACTACACATTTACCAACCACAGAGACCCTAACTTTCAGCTCTTCCCCATGGGTATCTATCCACCTGCCTTTCCTATCCACCTGGGACTGGTGCAAGCTCCAGAGCTGCTTCAGAATTTATTTGTTTCTCAGATACCACCCAGCCTCTTCCCCATTATATCACCAAAGGAGTTTCTTCTCATTGGCCTTCGGGAGGATGAGGCAGAATAAATTGCAGTTTCTGTAACTGTGTCACTACCTGAAGGCTCTGTGTCTGGAATCTGCAGTGCAATGTCTCAACACTAAAGAATTCCCTCTCCACTTCTTTCCCCAGGCCAGGGGTAACCTGATGCCCTAGTAACCAGCTGAGATCTGTCTTACCTTTAAAAAAAAAAAATAATAATAATAATCCAGACAACCGGTCAAAAAACTAGGAATGTATCCAAAGGTAGTTGAGCATGCAAATGCCATAACTCAGGTCCCAGTGGGGAACCATTACAGCTGTTATTATTTATGCATTTGTATTACAGTAGCACCTATGGGTCCCAACTGAGATTACGTCCCTATTGTGCAGGGTGCTGTTCACATTCATGGAGACAGTTCCCTGCCCTACAGAGACTACAATTTAAACAGACAAGACAAACAAAGGAAGGATTGCTATCACCATTTTACAGATAAGAAATGGAGGCCCAAAGAGATTTTGATTTACCCAAGGTGGCATTCTGACCCCCCCACCCCACCCCCCGCCACTCCCCCCCAAACCAGACCACAAGCAGCCAGAGAATTCCCCTGCCATGGGCACTGCATTGTGCCATTATAGGCAGCCCTACGCTGCCCCCACTGCACACTCCAGCCATGGGAGGCAGGAACTCTAGGGCAGAGAATTGAACACAGACCTCCTATTGCTGTACCCCCAGGATCATCCTTCATCTCTGTGTAAAAACTCTTCCCAGAAATAAGTATGAACTTCCAAGAGATGACAATAAATACGCTGAAAGGCAGTCAAGCTGTTTGACCCATTCCTAAAGCCTACAGCTAAAAGAACCCCAACACTCTACATTTGTGGCACACAATTCTGGACACACAATCATTTCCATATGCAACAATCTGAAAAGAAGGCCAAACTGAGGTTCCTTTAAAAAGATGGCCTTTTATGCCTAAATTTAGGGAATACTTAATATAATGTTGCCTAAAGGTTAGAGCAGCACACTGGGTTCTATCTCTGTCTGTGCCACTGATTCATTGGGTTTCCTTAGGCAAGTCATTTAATCTCCCTGAGCCAAATTCATTGTGACATTGTGTTCCAGCTAATCCCCATCCCTCTGCCAATTTCCCACCCAGAACATGAAGGAAAATCCCAACTGAAAGTCTGGTTGAAACAAACAGATATATGGGAGAGGGAGGGTCCCAACATTAACCAGTGACCTAAATAATGATTACATTTACCTACTGTGCGCTCATGGGCTTTTTAAACCCACAGCTGTGGATGCACGAAAATTCTCACAATAATCCCCCAAGGCTTGTATGTCCCATTTTGACATGTTACTCATGCACCAGTTGAAGCTCCTTTTGGAGCGTTACATTCTTATTAATAGACCATTGTGATCATCTAGTGAGTCTGACCTCCTGCATAACACAGGCCACGGAACTTCCCCAAAATAATTCCCACAACAGATTTTTTAGATCTTGATTTAAAAATGGTCAGGGAGGGAGCATCCACCAGGATTATTATTAGTGAACATAAATAAATCCTCTGGTGAGACTCCATCACTGTTCCCTTTACAATAGTCCCAACAGCAACACCTCCCCACCCCCAACTACCAGCCCCCATCACCCCCAAACCATCGCCAAATACCTGAGATAATCCCCTAATGAGATCAGCCACATGACCCCAAAGAACAGCCACCAGCCCCAAATCAAAATAGCCTCAAATACTGCCCCCCCCCCACACACACACATGCACACCAGCCCAGCGCTGTCACCGAAACACCTTCCCCTCCCCATCCCTGGCAGACCCCAGACAAAGCCCGGCTGCTGCCCAGCAGGGTGCTGCTAGCACCTTTGCTGCAGATGTTGGACCAGTGGCTACTGGATCCTGAGTCCGATCTCTAGTCTGTCCCCCAGCGGTCCTGTGCCCAGCTTTGCCCTCCCCCACCCCGTTCTTTCCCTTCCCCCCGAGTTGTCCCTGCCTACCACTGTCCTCCCTCCCCTGCTCTTTTCCTTTCCCAGCCTGGCTCCCTGCAGCCATCCCCAGCCCAGTTCCTCTACACCCCCCGAGCTCGGCTCCCACGCTCTGTTCCCAGCTCGGCACTGTCGCCTCACCCCCACCGGCTCACTCACATGGATGCAGAAAGTTTTGCTCCTGGATACAAAGTTGCAGCGATTGTTGCCGCGGCTGGGCCAGTTCCTCCCCAGGGGCTACTGCCCCTCTCACCCTCCGGCCGCCCAGGGCCCCTCCTGCCCCGGTGCTGTCCTGTGGGGTGCACGGAGCCTGGTGGGCTGGCTTGGCGGAGCCACTCTGCAGCCCACGGCAGGCACTGGGACTCGGAAGCGCACGCCTAGGAGCCCTGCAGCCCACCCGGGTGATTTAAAAGGGCCCGGGGTCCCAGCTGTCGCTACCGCGGCGGGGCCCCTGGGCCCTATTAAACGGCCTGGGCCCCTGGGCAACTGCCTCCTTTCCTCCCCTCCCCTGTTGGCGGGCCTGTATGGGGCTGTGTGGGCAAACTGCCCTCAGTTCCTTCTCAACTGCCTCGACCTGAGATGGAGCCTTAGCGCATCTACCTTGAGCATGCCTCAGCTATTCGCTTAAACACTTTAGCTATAGTTTTTAAGTTTAGTATTAGTTTAGTGCTAGTTGTTATATGTAACTATCTAAATAGTGAAAGGATTGGCTTTCTTTCATCTCCTTCCCCTTCCTCCAGGGAGCCTTACTCTCTTGTCAGAGCATGCCTGGCTTGCCAGGTTTCAAACATTGCCTGTCTTGTCGAGAGGCTATCCTGGTTAGCAACAGCCACTACAGGTGTGTCCATTGCTTGGGAGAGTCCCACATCTCCCAGAAGTGCAACTTCTGCCTGGCCCTCAAATCCAGAGCAAGGAGGAACAGAGAGATTAAATTGAGGCTGCTGCTGATGGAGCACTCCCTTCAACCTGCTTCTGAGTCAGGTTAGAAGATCCCATCCACCAATACATCTGTTTCTGGGCAGATCCAACACCCCTTAAGTCTCAGCACGGGTTTCCCCTAAGAAGGAGAAGGCAATGGAGGCCTCAGGGAAAGCTTTGAAGAAGAGGAGCTTGAACTCTCATCGTAAGGAGCTGGCTCCTAAAAGTCCTCAACCTCTCGAATCCATACCATAGACGCAAAAGACTCCTCTGTTACCTGGGGTTTTCTGAACCCAAAAATATGGTAAATAGTCTTTGTTTTCCAAGCGGCTTCAGGACATAATTCAATGGGGACACGGCTCCTCCCTGTGATAAATGATTGGTACACACGAGTGCTTTCACCCAAAAATCCTTGTTTTTATTGAGTCTAAAGCACACATCTAAAATAACAATAGTCTAGAGCACCACAGACGTAGTTACCCAAAGTCTGAGATGGTGATGAGTGGTCAGCAGCAGGTTTCTGGTGGCCAGCCTTCGTCATAGCCACTGGGAAGTTGGATGTCAGTCTCCTAGCTCGTCATAATCTTTCTCCAAACTTCTCAAAATTGTACTCTCTAATATTTTTATAGGTTGCTCAATACAAAGCACATAACTTATAGTAACCTCTAGTGAGCTAACAATTTCCCAAGCAACAACAAAGAACTCATAATTCTACTTATCAACAAAGCAATTCCCAGAAAAAAAAACTCATGATAACAGCCACCTAGATCCAAGGTCAGCTATCCACACCCTCTCCCATTCTCTTGAATCTGTCACTTTATCAATCCTTATTAGCAACACTGCAGGCGTGCAGCTGTTTTGTCTGCTTGCTTCAGCAAAGACTAAATTATTCCTGACTACATGGTGTTCTCACTTCAAAGGAATGGTGGCTGAATACACAAGATGGCTGCAGTTATGTCAAGTCCTGTTCTCTCATAACACTTCCTCTAGTACTGGCGAGGCTGGAAAGTCCTGGAGCTCTAAAGAAGAACATGGCTCTGACAGGGCCCCAGTACTGTCTACGAGGGACAAGGAGAGCAAGGATAAGCACTCCTCCAGACTGGTACCATCTGACACAGCTCTGCCATTGGTACCTCTCTGCTTGGCACCCTTGGTACTGGGCACACCAAGGCACCAGGCACCATTGGCCCCTGTACGGTATGCTCCCAGTCGATGGCACCATCATCTTTGGCTACCACATCAGCACTGATCTACTCAGAACAGCAGGAATTCAGGTACTCTAATGAGTTGTCAGCTATGGAGAAACTGGAGTCCTTGCTGCTCATAGGTACTGAGTGTCGCTTGGTACCGAGACCCCAATCTTCGGATTACTATCGCTTTCTGTTACCACAGGACTGCCTACCCTTTTCTGCATATTCCCCCTCCCCCACCTCATTAGAGGATATTGAGGCGGATGAAGGAGACCTCCAGTTAGTGTTTTCTATCTCGGTATGGGTTTCTCGTACCCATCTGCATAGGAACCTGTCTTTGACACTTGTAGGAAGAACCTTGTGCGCAACAAGAAATGTGGTGGAACCAACTGTGAATGTCACCCCCTCCCCCATATGAGCCCTCTCAGTGGCCATACTGAGATCTGTGGGCTGTGTATCGGCAGCAGTTTGCCAGACCACCGACTCCATCACATAGGAAGGCTAGAGTTTTCCAATAGTCTTCTCCCCAACCAGCCCACCAACAGAAGAAGTTGGAGGAGTAGGGGGCTCCGGTGGATAAGAAGGCCACCACTCAAACTCTTATTTGAGTGGTGACCTTGTCTTCAGAGGAGGTGGTTATGCTTCCACCACTGTCCCTAGCTGACAATTTCTGGCAATTTGATTACCTTATAAACAGGTAGCTGACACTCACTCTTCAAATACTTTTCCAAGAAGTCAAGGTCTAAAATCTTGAAGTCAGCAACATTCCCTAGGGTTGTGTTACCTGTTAATGAGGCGCTCCTGGCAAAGACAGTGTGGCAAACACCTGCTATCATTCCACCAACTTGTAAATGGGAGGATACAAAATATTATGTTCCCCCCAAAGACTCCAAATTTTTGTTCTGCCACTCCGCACCTAACTCCCTGGTGATAGATGCAATAAATGAACGGGGTAAGCAATGCTACTCCAAGCCTACGCTGTATGACAAGGACCAAAAAAAACTAGACCTTTCTGAATGGAAGTCTTATTCGTCAATGACCCTGCAATTTCAGATCACAAACTATAGGTGATCATGGCCAAATATAATTTTATAAACTGGCTTTTATTGAATACTTTCCTCAGGAACATAGGGAACAATCTTAGCCCATCATCTCGGATGGTGAATTATTAGCCAGAACCATTTGCTCAGCCTATGTCGCCAAGATTTATTAAATGTTTGGGAAGCTTTATCCCCATGTTAGAGTTCCCACTCTGACTTGAGATATTTAAGTACCAAGTTGAGGTCCCATGAGCCTTGCATACAAGCCAATGGCAACCTGTTCCTTGCTCCACGTATGTATGAAAATGTCCTTTTAGGTAACTGTCACGTTGGCCCCTTGGGTCAGAGAAATTGGGGCCTTGATGGCGGATCCCCCCTTTATGGTGTTCTTCAAGGACAAGGTCTCTTTATGCCACACCATACATTCTTACCTAAGGTACTATCAAAATTTCATCTTAACCAGTCCATTCATCTACCAGTGTTTTTTTCCAAAACTGCATACATCTCAACAGGAGACCTGTTTTACTACCTTAGATGTTAAAAAGGTATTGGCTTTCTACCTAGATATGACCACACCATTTCAGAAGTCACCTAGGCAGTTTTTTCCATTGCAGACAAATCCAAGCGGTTCGCAGTCTCACTTCAGAGACTGTCGGGGTGGATCTCTCATGTATTGTTGCCTGTTACGATACAGCTGCTGCTCAACCCTCCCAAAGAGTGATAGCACACACTCCCAGACCAGAAGCAACATCCACAGCATTACTCAAGTACATCCCAATATCTAAGATATGTACAGCCGCTACATGGGCTTCAGCACAATCATTTTCTAAGCACTCTGCCTTGATCCGTGCCACCAGCTCCTATGGGGCACTTGGTAATGCGGTACTATCTTCAGTTCTAGACTCAATTCTGAAGCTTCCTCCTCCTTCTGGGGATCCTGCTTGGGCGTCACTTGAAGTAGAGCACCCATAATGACACCTATTGAAGAAGAAGAAAAAGAAGTTACTCTTCAAAGTACTACTTGAAGTGGTGCACCCATAGGGATCCTACTCAAGAAGAAGAGGTCACCTTCTGCAGTAACTACAATTCTTCAAGATGTATGTCCTAATGCATGCTCCATTACCCACCCTCCTTCCCCTCTGCTTCAGACTGTTATCTTAGGATATTTGGATGGAGAAGGAACTGAGGGCTATATATCCTCAGTGTGCAGCATAAGGATACATAGGACACATGAGGGTAAAAAGGATGTGGCTATTAGAAAAAATTCTGATCAAGGGCTCGAGGGGAGCAGGCGCATCTGAAGTGGAGCACCCATAGGGGGACACATCTCAAAGAACTGCAACTACTGCACAAGATGAGTAGCCTCTTCTTCACCCAAAGGGTAGCCGTGGTAGGAGGAATGAATTTTTTTTCAGAACTTGGGCATAACAAATAGAGTGTACACTCTGTTTACCTCTGTTATGAAATCCTTGGGCTGGGACTGCGTTTGTTATTTTCATTACAATGTTGAGCACATTCAAGCCAAACAATAAGTAATGTTCATGTAACCTTTTTAGTGGGAATGGTACACACATGCATTGTGGTGAGAATAACTTCCTGACGACTGTAGCTGGCTCAGATTCTACTAAAATCTGTTTCTATTGAACATGAATAGTATATACTAAAATCTAATCAATGTTTTGTTTGTTTGTTTACAATGTGCTGAGACTTATTCAGGCCATGCTACAACATATATTAGTTTGGAAACATTCTCTTCATTACAGTAAAAGATTAATCCAAAATCGCAGGGTGTATCTTGTGATTTTTTTTAAACTACTGTGTAGTGAAAACAGCGATCCAGTAGCTCACTTGCCTCTGGAATGAAAATTATGGCTTCAATTTTCACAGTAGAGTTCATGCAGGTTTTGGACTATAGGTCAGAGCTTCTTATTGCTTTAATTTTGGAGGATTTTGGCTTACCAGGCATAGAGCCACTGGTTATAATGGACAGTGCTATACTCTCGGCCCTTCGTTTTTGAATAGATGCTTTTAATAAATCGAAGTAAACCAACAAGTAAAATAGTATTTAATAAGAGCGATAGGATATGACTAGATAACAAAACTTCATGGTGGTCAGTCATTCTGCTGATATGATGTTATTGCCCATATCCATTATAATATATTTAATAACCAAGAATAGATTTTCCTCATAACCTCTTGAGAAAGATCTACAGAATGTCAGCTGCAGTGCAGCTGTGCCGCTGTAGCATATCTAGTGTAGACATACTTTACTTAGAGTATCTTAATAGCGCTCACCTTCTGAGGGAACTTTGAGCCACTTGAAAACAGGAATATATGAAATCTCAATAAACATTCATTACTAGAACCTGCTAGATCTTCTTTGAATGATATATACCAGGCCATGTGCAGGAGTAAATCAGTTTAGCTGCATTGATATTTTTTTTTATTGGAACTACATCAATTGACACCAACTGAGAACCTGACCCACTATATTTTCTTATATGTAGTAGACTGTTCATTCACCTTGTTTTACTGGGAAATCCCCAAACAAGCCCATTTGTTTTAATGACTCATCCTATAAATGAATTCTTTATTTTGTAAGATGGTTTTAGAAGTTAATTGTCACGATTTCTCACTGGGGATATGTCACATCTTACTTACATTAATAGTACCTATGAATAATTATTTTCAAATGGAAGTTATGGTTTACAGAGTCTCGACTATAACATAATATAACATTGTACATAAAATTAACCAGTCGCTACTCTATATCTCAGGAACTGCAAGACTGGACTATGCCATTGGTTTTACTGATCTAACGCAGGCCTGAATCCAAAGAACAGTCATAGAATATCAGGGTTGGAAGGGACCTCAGGAGGTCATCTAGTCCAACCCCCTGCTCAAAGCAGGACCAGTCCCCAGACAGATTTTTACCCCAGTTCCCTAAATGGCCCCCTGAAGGATTGAACTCACAACTCTGGGTTTAGCAGGCCAATGCTCATACCACTGAGCTATCCCATAGTTTTGTCTTTCCAAATAATCCACCTCTTTAAAAACTTTCATTATATATAAACTTTCATTATATATACATTAAAATGAGAGAGCGAGCTGTAACGCTGGTTGAACAAAGACTGAATTTGTTTACCTACTAGATTGTGATGACCCCTGCTGAACTGTATGAGCAATGAAGAACAGCAAGGAATGGCAAAACGTTCCTGTGAACATGCCAGATGACTCTTGTACTGTCAGTCCCTCATTAATTCAGAACTTATGTTTCCGAAACTTGTGAAATAGCTGACTGTGACAGGCATGGAGGCTTAATTTAAAATTGTGCTATCCCATAGTCATCAGAGAAGACAAATTCAGTGTCACTTAATTTCTTGGCTGCCTCACCACTCAAACAGCAGCCTAGTCTCCAAGACTTTCAACATTGTAACTAGTGCTAATGCAAGTGACAGGAATGGCAGTGGTTTTACAATTACAGAAAAGTATAAGCATGTCCTGTCTTTCTGCCTCTTGTTACTGTTAGCTGGTATTGATACTCAAGATATGGAAAGTTATTTCAAGCATAGTGAGCTTTTTCCTATTTAGAAGGAAAATAATATTTCCTCTGCAGAAATATAAACTGTGTACATGGTGGGAAGACAGTAGATGACTAATGGAATACAAAACCTTTCATCTCTTAAACCCCTAGTTCAAATTAAGCCCCTGTTAGTAGGAAGTGAAATTCATTATCATTCTAATTACTCGAGGTCNGTCGGCCAGGTAAACGTTGGGGGAGGGCGGGGGGGCCAGGAGGAGCTCGCGGGCCGCATGCAATAGCCCTGCGGGCCGCATGCGGCCCACGGGCCGCGTGTTTGAGACCCCTGTACTAGAGTGTGATGACCCCTGCTGAACTGTATGAGCAATGAAGAACAGCAAGGAATGGCAAAACGTATATGGCCTGTGAACATGCCAGATGACTCTTGTACTGTCAGTCCCTCATTAATTCAGAACTTATGTTTCCGAAACTTGTGAAATAGCTGACTGTGACAGGCATGGAGGCTTAATTTAAAATTGTGCTATTCCATAGTCATCAGAGAAGACAAATTCAGTGTCACTTAATTTCTTGGCTGCCTCACCACTCAAACAGCAGCCTAGTCTCCAAGACTTTCAACATTGTAACTAGTGCTAATGCAAGTGACAGGAATGGCAGTGGTTTTACAATTACAGAAAAGTATAAGCATGTCCTGTCTTTCTGCCTCTTGTTACTGTTAGCTGGTATTGATACTCAAGATATGGAAAGTTATTTCAAGCATAGTGAGCTTTTTCCTATTTAGAAGGAAAATAATATTTCCTCTGCAGAAATATAAACTGTGTACATGGTGGGAAGACAGTAGATGACTAATGGAATACAAAACCTTTCATCTCTTAAACCCCTAGTTCAAATTAAGCCCCTGTTAGTAGGAAGTGAAATTCATTATCATTCTAATTACTCGAGGTCCTATGTGAAATGAATTGATGGTCTTAGTCTGTTTCCTGGTGGATAGATATCCACCTCACAAGATCATCACCCCATCTAGCACTAATAGGCACCCTTGCTAGCAGCCTTGTCAGCAGAGAAGTTAAAGATTAAATGGGCCTGCAGACTGAGCTCTGGCTCCTCCAGAAGATGAAAGAAACGTGCACTCTCTTCTATACTTGTTCTGACGATAAGTGGAAGATTTAATGTTTCCAGGGATATCTGTTAATACTCATCCTGAAACATCTACATCTCTCTTCAGAAAAAGGAGATGAAGGAAAAATATAAACGAGAGAGAGAAAGCATTTGTTGGACGGAAGCAACATTGTTTGAAACAGTCAGAATTCTTTTGTGTGAAGAATGGTTGAACACTGTGCCCAGACAGCAGTAGCAGCTAAGTTCAATTGTACAGTGAGCACGACATAGGGAAGGAGTTAGTCTAACCGCTCACTTCAAGTTTTGGGCTGAAGGTACCTTGCTATTGCTCCAGGTTAAAAAGTGGGAGGCCTTTATGTGCCAGGCAGTACATTGCAGCGTTCTTAATTGAGTATTTCTAAATTGTTGCTTTTTACAGGACTCCCAGGAGATCTCCACGAGCTTTTACACAATGAAGTGGTTTTTTCAGTGTTTCCTTGATCGTGTGAGTATCTTTATATTTTTGTATTTCTATTTTTAATCATATGTTGGGGCAAGCTGTTTTGACATTTCTGGCTGATTCTGTCATTGCAGACTCCCTTTACATTAACTCTCAGGATATGGGATATCTACATACTTGAAGGAGAGCGAGTTCTCACTGCTATGTCTTACACAATTCTGAAACTACATAGAAGTAAGAGATCTCTCATAAACTTAAAAGCTAAACAAAGGTTCAACTAGTTTTTAAGTAGTCTATCGTTTTTTAAAAATAGCCATTTCCTCTATTTGGCTTTTATTGTAAAAAATACATATATTTGACAAATGTTTTTTTTCCCCTCCTGTTTTGATCTCTCCTTTGTGACTGTGTAATCTTTCATCACAGCACAGCGTGACTGTGATGCCCTCAAATTAGCAACCTTCTAGATCATGCTATATAGCTGATGCTGGAATTACTGTTCTGCAAGGAACTGACAAAGAATATTGTCCAATTGCATGGCAGGACTTGAAAAGCTAATTATCTGATATCTTGGGTAATTGTGCCAGGAAATCTTAAGTGACTCTCAGGAGAAGAAATATCTTATTTGATAGAGTAAATTACTCATTATTAAACAGTTGAACAATAGTAAAAAGGGATTTAAATTGTGTTTACTCAGTAAATGACAGTCTCTAGAAAATTGTGGGAATAAGCATTGTAGTTACTTGGTTCTGGTAATTCTTTAATGTAGTGTTTGCTTGATCAAAAGAGGGTTAAGAGTCTCAAGTTTGGCCCTTTCCTGTTCTTTGCTTTTCCCTACTACAATTTTCCAGAAGCTTTTTCCTTTAGCTGGCATGGGGGATGACATGCTGCAACTAAGTCTAATTCTACTTTTTGGTGGACCATCTATACTTAATGCCGCTCTGTGGTGGATACTGCTTCTCTTTTCCTTACCAGCTACTAAAATAATCACCTGTATAATTTTTCTTTAACTCTGTTTCTTCGCTTGTATACTCAGTGCCATTGGCTACATAAAAATCTGGTACATAGGCAGTCTTTCTGACTGTTATATAAGGTATTAAACTCCCCTTATTGTAAGTGGTAGAAAACAATTGTGTGAAATGTAGTTTAAGACAAAATTCATAGCTGAAACAGATTCTCTCCCCTTCACCCCCAGTTGCCTTCCTAAAGCAAACCAATGTGGTAGTTTCCTAGCTGTGTGCAGTTACTCATCATAGGCTAATATGACAATAATCTACAACAGGTTGTTCATTACTGTGCTGTTGGTGCACTGAGAGAGACAACGCCAAAGACATGGTACCTTCAGCCACTAGGGAAGTACACTAAAAGCCTATTAGGTAACACTCTGCAGTGTCCTATAGTTATTAGAATGTGGTTTATTAATCTTATATTAGTATCTGAAAGCCTGTGTCGTTGCATGGATGTGGCAGTTGGGCCTGATAATCCACCATTTGTGCAGTCTCCCTCATACAACCAATGAAATCATTGCATGTAAATTAGCTGTAGAATAAGGGTGGTGGTTGAGTTACTTCTGATACTACAATGGTCTAGGACTCTTGGCATGGCATAGATACATGCCTTGATGCGTCACAGGTGTAACTCCTCTGATGTCAACAAATATCTTTGAAACCCTCTGTTAAAGTGTCCCATCCTCCTCTAGTGCTGGTCCACACAGAGGATAACAGGCTACTACTACTTTGTTACTCCATTAGCTAAAGTGGCAGAGATATGTGTGGTGGATCTACAGGTTCAAACCCTGCATATGAGCTATATGGATGTCAATATGATGCCGCATGATTAAATTAGGGTTATTTTCAGTTTTGTTTTTTTAAAAACTAGGAAAATTACACACATACAACTACCTTAAAAAGAACACTATTAAGATTGCAAAGTCAAGTTAGGAAATTCCAGATTGAAGATTGCCCTGTGCCATATTAATTTTTGGCCCCTTTGTGTGCATGTGCATTATGATACAGTCTTCAATTATATGGTCACATACTATTTTTTCTACAGGACACCTGTCTCATGCAGTGCACAGGATGGACCAGATTTGGGGATGAATCAGGGTTTTGTAGTGAACAAGACTTGTTTGTAGGACTTCTGTGTCATTGGTTGCAGAAGTTTGAAAGGTGTGTAGTGAATGAAGCAAGGGGTTGCAGGAAAATAACACATGGTCTCATGGTTAAGGCAGTTGAATGCTGCCCTGGAGAAATGGATTTTATCCCTCCCTCTGACACAGAGTATCCATGTGATGCTGGGCAAGTCACTTAAACTCTCCCCAAGTACCCACTAATTGTGTCCTCATTTTCTGGATGTCTGACTTAAGATCCTGGGGTCTGATTTACAGAATTGCTGACCACTTACAGTTGCAACTGAAGTCAGTGGGAGCTCTGCTTTGAACATATAAAGTACAATTAATCAGGTCCTAGGTATCTCAAACTGAGCACCCAAAACCAGCGGACTTTTGACCTTATCTCTCTTGGCCTCAGTTCCTCATCATTAAAATGGGGATAATACCGTCTTATCTCACAAGGGTATTGTGAAATATATATTCATATTTGTGAAGCTCTCAGATATTAGTGATGAGTGCCATAGAAAAGCCCATGATGAAATTAATTGTCTTAAGCGCAGGGTTAAAATATTGTGCAGTAAATAAGGCATGGAGCCACACATTGAACAATGAGGCTAAAATAAAATATTGAATCACTGCTCATTAATTAAGCACCATCTGTCCTAACTTTTGAGTGCTTGACTTTGCAACCTTCATGTTCTTTTAAGTAATTCTTATGTACTTTGTGTGTATATGTAATACCATAGGTATTTCTTTTGATTTTCATTTATGAGGTCCTAACCATACGATGCTGAGTGTGATATCAAAAAGGTACAGCCAGAACATGGCTTTGGACAAATCTCCACAGTAAGACTCCAGTATATTTTACAGCATTATATGCAAGCTATACTTCCTTTGAAAACATTGCTGACTCATTTTTAAAACTTCATTTATTTTCAAGTATGCAGTGTAGTTGTAGTCATGTTGGTCCAGGATATTAGAGAGGCATGGTAGGAGAGGTAATATCTTTTATTGGACCAACTTCTGTTGGTGAGAGAGACTTTGCTAGACACTAAAGATCATGGACTGAATAGAGACACTGGATTTATGGATTATTACAACAATCTGTAACCCACTACCAAACCCTACCCCAGCTGCTTTTTCCCCCTCACCTCCCTTTCTTTCCTCCCTCTGATTGGAGGGGTATTAACGGGCCACTTCACCTTGAGTGGTCCATTGAAATATGTAACTACTTACGCTAAACAATCTGTTTCTCCTTATATTTAGCAGTGATATTCTGTGTTAGTTTCCCAGACCTGAAGAAGAGTTCTGTGTGAGCGCGAAAGCTTGTCTTTCTCACCAATAAAAGATATTACCTTACCCACCTTGTCTCTCTAATTTAAAGATCACTTTGCTTTTGGAAGGAAAAGTTAACGGTTTTGAAAGATTTAGCTCTAGTCCACACTACAAAATTACTTGGGTGTAACTACGTTTCTCAGGGGTGTGTTATAATTATACCGACCTAAGCCCCAGTGTAGACAGCGCTATGTCAGCAGGAGAGGCTCTCCCACAGAAGTGTAGTTAATAAGCCGAATGAAGAGCTCTCTCCTGTCATCTTAAAGCGTCTTCACCAAATACACTACAGTGGCACTCATGTAAATTTCTAGTGTAGACCTGCCCTTAGTCTAAGGTCACCTTCAGAGTCTGTATTTCAAAATCTACAGAAGCATTTTAGAACTGTTTTGCTTCTATTAAAAACAAGTGTTATCCAATGATTAGAGCCGGAGGATCTCAGATTAGGAAATCTGGATTCGGACCCCACTTCCCACTGAATTGCTTTCTGACATTTGACAAGATAATACTTTCATAGAGCTGCAGTTTTATCATATGTTAAATGAGGACAATAATTTATCCAAGTGGATTGAGATTGTTGGCAAAAGGTGCTATATAAAACAAAATACCTAGGTTTACTACATGGTGGTAACTGTTTGATTATTTAGATGGACATCCCTACCTAGAGAAATGTACCATTTCTGTATCTGTGTAGTGCTCAGCACAATGGAGACGGGATCCTGACTGCGGCTTCTGGACATTACCATAATACCTTACCAAAGTGCAATAATTTTATTCCAGTCCACAGGCATGGTTTGAAATTGTACTCCTATTAGCTTTTGTTTCACATATACACCGCTACCTCAATATAACGCCACCCGATATAACACGAATTTGGATATAACACGGTAAAGCAGTGCTCCAGGGGGACGGGGCTGCGCACTCCGGTGGATCAAAGCAAGTTCACTATAACGCGGTAAGATTTTTTGGCCCCCGAGGACAGCGTTATATCGAGGTAGAGGTGTATTTTGCAGTAAAAAGAAATACAGACATGAGTTAAAGCTTTAAATTTTGATGAGTAAACTCTTTAAATACTGATAATCACCTACATCTAAAAGTAATAAGGTTGCTGTGGATTTATGTGAGGGGGGAGGGATAGCTCAGTGGTTTGAGCTAAACCTGCTAAACCCGCTAAACCCAGGGTTGTGAGTTCAATCCTTGAGGGGGCCACTTAGGGATCTGGGGCAAAATTGGTCCTGCTAGTGAAGGCAGGGGGCTGGACTCGATGACCCTTCAGGGTCCCTTCCAGCTCTATGAGATAGGTATATCTCCATATATTATTATTTATACGGGGAGCCAACACCTGAACTGGTGTTCTGAAATCTAAAAGCAAACAAATCAAGGACTGTATGTATTGCAGCTTTTTTTGAGAGAGAGTTGGTCTAATGATCTGAGCATATGATTTAGGAGCCTGCACATCATACTGCCAGGGTAAAATTTTCAAAATCATCCATGTCCCATTTTCTGAAGTGACTTAGGAGCCCAAGCCACATTGACTTTAAATCACTTAGGCTCCTAAGTGCATATGTCACTTTTGAAAGTGGGTCTTGGGCTCCTAACTCACTTAGATGCTTCTGAAAATTTTACCCCTAGTCGTGGTTTCTTCTGTGGCCTTGAATAAGTCATATGGGCCCATCAAAGAAGTCTCTAGGGCTCCATGGGAGTGCAGAGGTCCATGTGGAGGAGTTTGCAGAATTAATATCTTAATCTCACTAGGTAATTTACCCCATTTAACTATGGGGATGCTGCATCACTATCTGTCTCTGGAGCTGCTTATTAGTTCATAAAATGTTTTGAAGATGAAGAATTTTTATAATTGTTCCACTTCTTAAAATGTTCAAGAATCTTAAGAACAATTAATGGTAGGAATCAGATTTGAGTCTTCCTCTTTATTTGCAAACATAAAACCAATGTAATTCATGTACCACCCCCCCTTTTTTTGGTTTGATTTTGTTTGTTTTAAGTGAAGAGTCTCTGAGAAGCAATAGTGATAATTTGGAGGTTTTTTCCTTAACACTGGCCTTTTAAATATGTTCAGTATAGCACCTCACTACGTAAAAATATCAGACTCTTGGAGTATGTCTAGACAGCAAAAAAAACCAACCCTGCGTCTGGCCCATGCTAGCTGGCTCCGGGTCATTGGACTCCAGCTATGAGGCTGTTTCGACTTCCAGGCTCAGGTGGGAGCCTGAGCTCTGGGACCCTCCTACCTCATAGGCTCCTAGTGTCCAGTCTCCAGCCCAGGCGAGCCCAGAAGTCTACACAGCAATGAAACAGCCCTGCAGCCTGAGCCTCGCGAGCCTGAGTCGGCAGGTATGGGCCAGCCATGGGTGTCTCGTTGCTGTGTAGACATACCCTTTGAGCAGTGTTTCCTGAAGGGAAAGACAGGGGAAGCACCAAGGAATGGACCACACTGGAAGGCAGAGAAGAGGCATCATGGTCAAACCTCTCATTTGTTCTCCAGAGTCTCAGCTTTCAGTCTTGTCTGTGCTTAAAAGTTTTGTTTTTATAGCTACACAGGCAAAACCCTCCTAGGGTAGACTCATTTATAATGTTCAAAAAGTGTTTCTGCTGGTACTGCTTATTCTGATTCAGTGAACAAAATAAGCTATCCCAGAAAAAAATCATTTTTTGCTAGTATAACTGCTTCTACAGAAGGTCTTTTGCCAGTATAGCTAACGTCATAAAAAAAATCATCCCCCTTACCTAACATAGCTATGCTGGTAAAACTTTTAAGCGTAGAACTGGCGTTCATGTTTTTACATATATATAAAAGAAAAAGTTGGTGTTTAGCCGTTATGACTGCAGAATAAACCTTCAAAATGTGACCTGAATGTAACTGATGCAGCAATACATACCTGAATCTGCAGAGAGCCTGAAACAATCTCTCTTGCTCTAAACTGCAACAGTCATTTCAATGAGTACTGACTCATTTGCAAATGAGGGCACCTTAAATGTCTTAAATTTTCACTGCTCTTCAAAGTATTTTAAAAGGAGGATAAGTATATTATGAACCATTTCCCAAGGTGGGCAGGGGATGGAAGATATATAAATGAAAAAAAAATCTGTAGATTTTAATGTCTCGTATCAGAATTTTAGGGGTGTAATTAATTTCATTTTTGTGAGTGTGTTTTTTAGCATGCTTAGTAAATGGCTAGTATAAAATAACTGCCTGTGATTTTTTTTCTGTTTAATTAGTTAGATGTGTTTCATTCCATTTGCGAAATTGTTAAAGTATCCGTAAAGGCATTCCACCTCTCTAGTAGACTTTTTCTTGGAATTTTTATCATAAAAACGTATTTGTCCACAATAATGTTCTTGTTCCAATCTAGAGCATCTGCTGAAATTACAAATGGAAGAACTTGTAGAATTTCTTCAGGAGACTCTAGCCAAGGATTTCTTCTTAGAAGATGATTTTGTAATAGAGCAGCTCCAAAATTCGATGTCTGAACTGAAACGAGCAAAGTTGGATCTACCAGCAGCTGGTAAGAAACTTCCACCACACATACTGATCTGTACCTTAAGAACTAATTAAGTATATCGTTGCCCACTTGTAAAGTGTTAATTGCCTGCCATTAACATCCATGATACAGTCTTTAATTACATGCTCACTCTTTTTTTTTTTTATCCTTGTTCATTGTGTGGCCCTAGACTTTATTTAGTGCACACTATTCAACAGTGCTCCGAAACCAGAATTATTAATTTCCTCATGCAGTTTCCCCCTCCCACCTATTTGTTCAGTCTACTTCAGGGGTTCTCAAGCTGGGGGTCGGAACCCCTCAGAGGGTCACGAGGTTATTACATGGGGGGTTGCGAGCTGTCAGCCTCCACCCCAAACCCTGCTTTGCCTCCAGCATTTATAATGTTGTTAAATATATAAAAAAGTATTTTTAATTTATATGGGGGGAGGGGTCATAGAATCATAGAATCATAGAATCTCAGGGTTGGAAGGGACCTCAGGAGGTCATCTAGTCCAACCCCCTGCTCAAAGCAGGACCAAACCCAACTAAATCAGCCCAGCCAGGGCTTTGTCAAGCCTGACCTTAAAAACCTCTAAGGAAGGAGATTCCACTACCTCCCTAGGTAACCCATTCCAGTTCTTCACCACCCTACTAGTGAAAAAGTTTTTCCTAATGTCCAACCTAAACCTCCCCCTCTGCAACTTGAGACCATTACTCCTTGTTCTGTCATCTTCTATCACTGAGAACAGTCTAGATCCATCCTCTTTGGAACCCCCTTTCAGGTAGTTGAAAGCAGCTATCAAATCGCCCCTCATTCTTCTCTTCTGCAGACTAAACAATCCCAGTTCCCTCAGCCTCTCCTCGTAAGTCATGTGCTCCAGCCCCCTAATCATTTTTGTTGCCCTCCGCTGGACTCTCTCCAATTTATCCACATCCTTCTTGTAGTGTGGGGCCCAAAACTGGACACAGTACTCCAAATGAGGCCTCACCAGTGCTGAGTAGAGGGGAATGATCACATCCCTCGATCTGCTGGAAATGCCCCTACTTATACAACCCAAAATGCCATTAGCCTTCTTGGCAACAAGGGCACACTGTTGACTCATATTCAGCTTTTCGTCCACCGTAACCCCTAGGTCCTTTTCTGCAGAACTGCTGCCCAGCCATTCGGTCCCTAGTCTATAGCAGTGCATGGGATTCTTTCGTCCTAAATGCAGGACTCTGCACTTGTCCTTGTTGAACCTCATCATATTTCTTTTGGCCCAATCCTCTAATTTGTCTAGGTCCCTCTGTATCCTATCCCTANCACTCAGGGGCTTGCTATGTGAAAGGGGTCACCAGTACAAAAGTTTGAGAACCACTGGTCTACTTCTCCCATGCAGTCCGGTGGTTGTCCCCTCTGCATTTGAGTCAGGTGGCTTCTTGCTCCACATTGCCTGGATGCCAGCAGGAGGGGTCATTGTGAGCACAGGAGAAACAGGCTCCCCACCTCAGTTCCAGTGCCAACCCCACCACAGCCCAGAGCAGCTGGCAGCTGCAATTACGGGAAAGTCCAGCTTCACACCCCTAGCCCTGGGACAGGGCAGGCTCAGTTGCTCTGCGACAATGGCACAAGTGCAGTCTGAAAGCTAGAGCTTTCCAAAGAAAAGGTCACCCGAATTTTTTTTTAACATTGCAAAATGTATTTTTCCCTACATTTGGTCTCAGAAACTGAACTGTTTTGGCTGAAATTTTTCACAAAAATTCATCCAGGGGAAGATACCCAACATGGAGAATTTCAGCCCAAATGGTTGAAGTTTGGTTAAGTTATAAGACCCTGCTTATTATGGAAAGGGTTGGGCTGCCTTAATAACACGCAGTGCTACTACCCCAGTATAGGCTGGTTCTGGGCACTAGAAGGTGGGAGCATCTCTCTCCTGTGTTCCTCCTGCTGACACCCAGGCAGCTTGGAGAAAGAAGCTGCCTGACTCAAATGCAGAGGGGATAAGAGCCAGACTTGAGGAGGAGTAGCTTGTGACAAGGAGCTTGTGGGGTAAGAGGTGGGAGACTGGGACTGGAGGATGATGAGGAAGGCAGCTGGGGCTGGCTGGGCAAGGAGACTGGGACTGAGAGCTGGGGGGAGAATGGGACTGGGTGGGCAAGGAATCTGGGACTGGGAACTAGTGAGGCAAATGGAAGGAGGTGAAGGGAAAGGAAGACAGATCTGAGGAGCAGCCAGATTGCAGAGTGAAAACTGGGATTGGCTGGGCAAGGAGAGTAGGACTGGGAGGGAGGAGGAGGGGAGATGGGCAGAAAGGTCTATGACCACTAGAATGCACTCCTCTCCAGATCCTGAAATGGAACCCATGATTCCTTAGTCTCACCATTCCTTTGCTGTCACCAAATATCTGTGAAACCCACTGGCAAAGCATCTCTTCATCCCCTTATAGTGCTGGTCAATTTAGAAGATGACAACAAACTACTGCTGAGAGTTATTCCATTAACTCAAGTGGTAGTGGTCTGTGTTGGTGGATCATAAGGTTCAACGCTGCTAGTGACCCAGGTGGTGTCAATATGGTACCACATGATGGATTTTTTTCAGTTTTCTTTTTTAAAAACCTAGGAATTATGCACACAAAACGAAGTTAAAGAACGTTATTAAGTTATAAAGTCAGCCTATCAAAATTTAAGAAATTCCAGAATAAAGGTGCCTGTGCAACATTAATTTGGCCTTTGCACATGCCTATGCATTATGATACAGTTTTTAGTTACGTGACCTTACGTTGTTTTTTCCATGGGACCTGTGCCTCATTCAAGTGTGTGGTGTGTTATGTATTTGTGGGGGAAGTATGGGGTTTTACATTATCCTGTGAGGAAGATTAATATGTAGTGTTTCTTTATTTGTTGGAAGCAGAAGAGAGTTGTTGTGAAGTGCAGAATTTTTACTGTCAGTGGAAATATGCTGCATGAGTGTTAAGAGATGTCCCCTAACTTGGCATTTCCTTGCTATTTAGGGTTTATTTTGGGGGGATGGGAAACTTAATGAAGTTTTTGTTAATGAGAATTTCCTAGGGTTTTAATAGGACAATTAATAGGATAAGCAACAAGGGCGGTTTAGGTTTGACATTAGGAAAAACTTCCTAACTGTCAGGGTGGTTAAGCATTGGAATAAATTGCCCAGGGGTGTTGTGGAATCTCCATCATTGGAGACGTTTAAGAGCAGGTTAGACAAACCTGGGATGGTCTAGATAAAACTTAATCCTGCCATGAGTTCAGGGGTCTGGACTAGATGATCTCTCAAGGTCTCTTCCAGTCCTACGATTCTATGGTTCTATATTGCAGAGTCAAGAACCCACCCTGACTTCCCCTGAGGTGTACAGGAATATGGAAATAGCTGGAGATGTTTGAGGTGGATGGAGATCAGGGGAGAGAATGATCAGAGGGAATAGTGTGGAGAAGGGAGGCTTGGAGAACAAGAACACCTTGGTATGTGTCTCGCCACCCTGGCATCCCCGGGACTCTGATGAGGCAGAGGAAGCCCTGCTGGAAAAGGGATGATTGGGTACTGGTAGAGAATGGGGACTTGTTTCCCCCCACAACTCATCTCATCCTGGTGCACCAGGGAGATGGGGTGGGGGACTCTAGTTCTCCATCAACAAATGAGATGGGACAGTTGAGTGATCTAACTAGGCAGTGGGTTGTAGGGTCCGTCCTTACCTAATAATTCCAGCACATCCAGTATTCCTGGGTTAGGGAACCTGTCAAGCATAGAGGAGATATGCACACACTGGTGTTCATTCTCTCTTACTTCAAGATAGAGGGAAGCAAGAACCAGGCAAGACAGGACTTCTCTCCCCATTTTCAGATTCCTGCTGAAAGGAGAAAGAGGCTAAGTGAAGTTTCCCAATCAGATGTATGCTCCAGTGGGAGTAAAATAATCTGTGAAAGCACTTTCCATTTGATTTTCTTCTTCTGAAGGAGAGGTGTCAGATTGAGGGAGACCTTTCTATGCTGTTTCTCCTCATGATAGAAATCATACTTCTCTTCAGTGTGTAACCCACGTTTATACAGTGTTGCTCTGACCCCCTTCTAGGGGCTAGTCCATATACAGCAGGGGTTCTCAAACTGGGGGTCGGGACGCCTCAGGGGGTTGCGAGGTTATTACATGGGGGGTCGCGAGCTGTCAACCTCCACCCCCAACCCCGCTTTGCCTCCAGCATTTATAATGGTGTTAAATATATAAAAAAGTGTTTTTAATTTATAAGGGGGGGGGGTCACACTCAGAGGCTTGCTATGTGAAAGGGGTCACCAATACAAAAGTTTGAGAACCACTGATTATACAGGGCTACAGCCTTTGTGCTGCAGAAGCTGGGTTCTTTAGGTCAGGCAGTAGGAGCTCTTCCTTTTACATCCAGAGGTCCCCGGTTCAGGCCTTGCTGTTGCCCACTCATCCTGGAGTGTCACTTTAAAGCAGAAAGAAAGATTGGGTTCATACCAAGTTCTCACTGACGGTAGTGAAATAGGACAACTGTCCAATCCTAGGTCTCCCATGGGAAGGGAGCAGGCATGTTCTTTAAGGGAGTGAGGTGTGCACTAGAGATGCATGTATTTGAGTGTTTGATATATCACAGAGGAAGGGGGTATTTAGGAGTAAATATCTCTGGGGAATGACGATCCATGGAGGTGCAGGGCATGTATCTCTACCATGAGAAATTCTGGAGATGGAATGCAAGTCATACTCCACAGTAGACAATGCATATCTTGTTTGTTAAAAGGTGTGGCCCTTGATGAGCCAATAATCGTTTGTTTTCAGAATTTCTTAAGCTCTTACTTTGGGTAGCCAAAGTACCACTGATGTGAAACAAATAACTATTTTTAACATAGGGTGTGTTTCTGCTTGGGTAAGATCACTGCAAAGAAAGCTAATTATGTTTTATTGCTGGATGGTGGGAGGAGACTTTGATTTTCCTTTATTTCTACCTTAGTAGCCTGGGAAACTCTCTGTATGTGTGGCATATTTTTGTTTGGGGTGAGTGGAAATATTACTCATCTTTTTCACAAAATAAATATAAAATACCTTTATCCTAATCCTCGGAAATCTAGCAGATTTGTCTCCTGTTATCCTTAGCTGAGTAAGTCTGATGCCTCATTTGTTCTTCATATGAATTTCACAAGCCTTTTATTTTTCTTCACTCTGATGTTCATTTTGGTTTTTCTAATCACTGTCTTCAGGCAATAATATTTTTCTACAGGCTCTCAGCATTCTCTAGACATTTAACCTTGCTCAAATGTCTGTCTGTCTGATTCTGCTACCTGCATGATCTTTAGCCCTTTTATTTTTTTATTTTTTTACATAAACTTGTCAAATCACTATATGCCATGTAGCAATGCATAGAAAAACTAGGCTGGTCATGTAAGCATCCATTAGAGTCTGGGGAAAAAAACATGTTTGTTTTATTTATTTTTCTCAACTAAAATTGGAGAGAAATACCACTTCCTTTCTTACATTCCTGCACTGAGCAACAATTACACCTTTAATTGTTATGAACTAAAAACCATTTAAAATGAACATAAAAATATAGCCTTCAACAGACTGCATCAGTATCAGTCATCCAAAAATAGCAGAGAACTAATTAAGCTCAGCGGAATTCTCCATCTGTCAGTCTTTGTTAGTACAGGAAAATCCAGACACCCTATTTGGGGAGGCTGTGGTCAGATATCAAAAGAGGTATTAACTTTGCCCAGCACTTAAAGTAATGCAAGTTTCCTCCTGGAACAGCATTCCCTTGCTTTCTTCTTTCATGGCTTTAAACTCAGAACCAAAGAGCTCCCTTTCTTCAGAAGAAGGGGAGGGAGATGAAGAGGCAGAAAAATATCAATATTTGTTTAGATTTTTTTTTGTTTTTTGTTTAAATGGTTTGCCTACGTGTGTTGAGATGAAGCCATTAAATACTTAGTGTGAACATCCAAGTTCCAGGAGCACAATGAGATCACAATCAAGTTAGTTGCCATGGAGCCAACCATAAAGCATAGGGCACCCACTGAAATGTCGAAGATCAAAGCCAGGAATATTGTTCATAGAGCAGATTGCAGATCTTTAACCTTTCTGGCAGAATCCTCTTGTGAGTCAATCTGTGCCAGGATGGCCTCTGCTAACCTGGTGGAAGCTTTAGGAATGTGGCATGCTTCAGAAGATGCCTCATAGTTTCAAGCCCCTCCTTTCATCAAGCCACCAGGAGGAGGACTACAAATGCTCATGTAGAGGCAAGCAACCCTTCTGAGATTTCTCCTCTGCATCCCCTCAAACAGTCTTAGCAGAAGAGAAAATAACATCTCCTGGGGCCATTGCAATGCAATGAGGGGTACACGGCCAAGGAACAACTTCTAAAATCTGCTAATGCACACTACCTCTAAGTCTGCATGTCTCCATCCTCCTGATGGACCCTTTTGGAACAGGCTGTTACTCTGTGGGCACTTTGCTCCGTAGATCAATGGGTAATGGAAGTAACTCATTGAGTTATGCCACAGAGTTCAAAAAAACTCCTCAACACAGATTCTTTACTTGCCCAGTGTCAAAAAATCCTTTGAAATGCTCCTAAATTATGGGAATAACTTCCCACCTATTCTCAAAAAGCAGCAAAGAATCCTGTGGCACCTTATAGACTAACAGAGGTTTTGCAGCATGAGCTTTCGTGGGTGAATACCCACTTCTTCGGATGCAAGAGATGCACCTATTCTCAGTTAGTCATAGAACCAGTAACAAAATCAATGTGCTTCCAAGAGGCTTGCCTCCACCTTCTCTGTAGACCTTAGGCAGTTGGGTGGAAACTGGATCCTGAATCTAAAGTTCTTGAACAAGTCAGTCAGGTCAGAATTCAAAATTCGAAAATCCTGAAGTCCACTCTTGCAGCAACCTACCATCCATATTATGATCCACAAAGTACAAAAGTGGCCCAAAAAAATCATCCTGTGATCCAAATCTCACATTTCTTTGTGTCGATAGAGCCTTCAATGGAGCCACACCAATTTACAGTAGCTGAAAATTTCTCCTGAGGTCATCTAATAGGCACTGCTCCACTTTTACGTAGGCACTATTTCTGTTAAATTCCAAACCAAGGGCTGGTCCACACTAGGGGCAGGGATCGAACTAAGATACGCGACTTCAGCTACGCGAATAGCGTAGCTGAAGCCGAAGTATCTTAGTTCGAATTTGGCGCGCTTACCTCGCGTCCGCGCGGCGCGCCATGGACGTTCGCGGCTCCCACGTCGACTCTGGTAACTCCGCTCGCGCTGCAGGAGTACCGGAGTTCGAAGTAGCGCGTTCAGGGATCGATTTATCGCGTCCAGACAAGACGCGATAATTCGATCCCCGATAGTTCGATGGCTACCCGCCGATTTCGGCGGGTAGTGAAGACGTACCCTTAGAATCTGCCTTTGTCCGCTTAGTCATTTTACACTCTGTGTGTGTGTGTAGTAACCTTTGCTTTAAAGTTTGGCTGCCTCAGTTGCACCCACATTTCTGGCTTTTCTATGTGCGGAAAAATTAGTGGGAAGTTTGAATATTATGTTTTTCACAGATTTTGTTTTTCAGTTTAATATTTTTCTATGAATTCTGCAGCCGTGTATGTAATATTTTAGTGATAATCTGCCAAAGGATGTATGCCGTTAGCTGTAAATGTTAGACAGTGAAATGCATCTTACGACACTGACAAGTAAGGCAACAAAATTATGAAACTCTGCTTGATTTACTATTTCTGATGCTATGCATCTTTTATTGTTTTTTGTTTCAGAGGAATTTGGGATTTTTCACTTATATGTTTGGAGAAAACAAACGTAGCTATTTTTTAATTTTTGTACTGCATTTTATTTATTAACCAACTAAACCAAAATACATTTCTATCATGTGTTTCCTATAATTTTTCTAGTGCTTGTCTGATGTGTATTTTCTGATGTTATAAAAGGATAGTAGGGCATGGAATGGTGTTATTTCCAGCAATTTTATATATTGGTTCTGCACTATTTAAAAATCTTTTATTGCTTGACCTCTTTAGTTTGCACATTTTTATATCACTATAAATGAAATTATGATGCAGCTGGTGGTTCACAGTTTTTTTCACTGAATCTTTCAGTGCAGTTTTTCTCAAGAAATGTAAGAATTAGTGATATACCGGTAAAATGTAATGTGATTATAACTAGAAAATGACTATAAAAAGTCACCTTGCTTTGACACAAAACCATCCTGGAAGTCTGTTAAGCATTTTTCATTAATTGCATTGTTTTTAATCTAAATACAAATGTTTATAATTATAAAGTGAGTTTTTGCTACCATCAGCACTGCAAACCTAATATAGCTACAGAAAAGCAAACTGTGTATTCTCGTCTGCCTCATGCTCCATCATCAAAATTGCCATCCAAGTTATAACTCCAGAATCCCCTTTTGTTGATGATGGCATTTTGAGGAGCAAGAAGCTAGTCTGACTTTCTGATAGCAGCTTGAACGTCCGGTACAAGCAGTAACATTTTAAAAAGTCCTTTTTGACTTGTAAATGGAGCAAATAAGATGGAGAAAGTCACTGATGCTAAATAAACACAAAATACCAAGATGTCATTTAAACTGAATAATTTTTCTGACCCTTTACCATGCTTGAAAACTGTATTAGAACAAAGTGTGTATATGCTTGTGCTGAAATTAAGGACTAGATTGTTATTCACCGGAGAGAGCACTTAAAGCACTTTACTTCAATTATATGTCTGTTATTCAATGCAAGAAGCTGTTAGCGCCTACTGAAGCAATTAATCTGTAAAGTCTTGTAGTTGTGATTGATTTCCACTGGGTGGTGACAGAGACTTTTTAGATCAAGAGTAAGTCAGTAGAATAAAAACCCTTTTAACGTGACTCTAATTTCAGATCATTTTAGGACTAGTTGTATTGGCTCCTTTGTTTTCCCTGTTTTTTTGCTGCTCTCTCTGGTTTTTGGTACTGATGCTGCATGGACTTCCCTAACTTTAGACACAGGATAACCAAATCATTACACGCTTCCACAAAAAAAATGGCACAGTATCAACTGTGTAGTTTCTCATGCAGAGTTTCTATCAGATTCCTTTTGAGGAAGGCCCAATAATTAAACGTTTTGTTTAGTTTCTTGGTATGTTAAAGGGGAGGAAGAGGAAGAATAATACAATTTCACACCTCACTATGCATCTAATAGTGGCAGGCTAAGAAAAATCCAGTTGCTCAGAAAGCTCCAGAAAACAAAACCAGCACATTTGGGCAATAATAATGTTAATTATTGCTACCAAAACAGCCACCAGCTGACAGTTTCCACTTCGTATTTTCTGTTTTTTTTCAGTTACCCTATTAATATTATCTTTTGGTGCAAATGCATCTTAAAGAGAAGATTTGTTAACCTTTGTAAACTATATAAAAATTCCCAGCCCAGAAACAACTGTTAACACGATAAAAATGTGCCCTGCAGTCAAACGAGTGAGTGTTCCCTGAATGTTAGTAAACTCAATCTTTGGACCAATGGTGGAAACAAATTCCAGTTAAGGCAGCAACACTGAGAACACCCTGTTGCTAATTCTTAGGTGTTCAGCTCTGGGGACTCTTAGCAATTGAGCTTAAAAATCGCAGTTGAAGGGGTCAAGGTAAAAGCGTGGCTGAGGCTGCAGGTGAAGCTTTAGGCTGAAGTGTGGTGGAACATGATGCAGAACTTGCTAGGGAATATTTGGCATGTTACTGTGACAAGTCATGAGATGTTTTATTTGCATACTTTTTCTCAACAGAGGGGCTTGCGCGCTCGCGCTCTCTCTCTCTGTTTCTATGGTTATTTGCTTGCTCTTTCACTCTGGGTATTTCTTTTTGTTTTTTTAGAGGTGAGGATATGAACCTGTTTTTCTTTTTCCTCTGTTCCTACCAGCACCCGACATCGTGGTCTTCCTGTTCGCTACTACCCCCCAAGTGTCTCCTGGTATTTTATCTCTGGCTTTTTCACAACATTCATGTACATGATTTGCATGCTTTCTTTGTGAGTTTGAGCCATATATATTTGCATTAATATGCATGGTGATGGGTGTGCATATTATTCTTCCTGTTTTTATTTCATGTGCCTCAAAGGATTTCATTTTCTTTAATTTTAGGTTAATTTAAGAGCTCTTATTGTTTTCAAGGGCAATAAATTATTCTTGGCATCTAATGTAGTTGGTAGCCCCTAAGAATGATTGTTTGTGGATTTACTGGGAGTGACAAACACCCTAATTAAATATAGTCTGTTCTGTTTGATGTCATGTTGATTTCTAGTAGGTATTAAACACACATTTTATAGCTTAAAACAAAGTGCTTTTTTTGTAGGAGGTGGCAGTGGTTTGGAATATGCCTTTATGCTGTAAGATTCTTGTTATTGCACCATGCCACTGCCCCATCACTTTTGATGATGTCTTTAGCCTGGGTTGTGTTATGGTAAGAGGTGGGCAAACCTTAGTGAATGTTAATCTGAGCATGACTGAGCCTGGGATTCAGGTATGTGTTTTGCTGCTTTGCCTGTTAGGAAAACGGAGCATAGCTAACAGAGTTTAGTAAAGTGGCTGTATCTAAAGGTTGGAGTACAAATGCTTATTGACTGATCCAGACAAGATTTTCGATGTTTGAGTGTGAGGCCAAGTTAATTTGTGTTGTATGGAGGCTTTATGATGAAGATATAAAGCTGTCTTTTTTCATCCTATATCTTATCTTTTTTGTTTCTAGGCAGACTCTAAGCTCCAGTATCATCAAATCATAGAAAGCTAAAGCCTGGTATCACGTTATTAGAATGCCCACGGTTTTATCTTTCTAAAGAACAGTTGTAGGCTTGGAACATTTTGGCTGTTACTCTGGTCTTAGTATTCATTCTAAAGTTTAACAGCTTCACAATAGTGTTCCATAACTAATATTACGGTGTACGGTTGTTCTGACATCCTTTTTATAACTATAATTCAGGTTATTGCATACATCATATAAACCACACACACCAATGCTAATGCACACTGTTACTGTGAACTATGCGAGAAAGATTACAGAAAATAATCTTCAAAGCAATGTAGAATTAAATAAAAAATGTCTGCAATATTCTCGCTTGGGTTTTATGAAAGCTTAATGGTAATTAAGAGACCTTAAGTGTGTCGAATTAAAAAAAACAAAAACTTATTGTTCAACCAAGCACATTTCAAAGGATTCCAATCTGCTCTATGTGAATTTCTTCAAGACTGAAAGAGAAGGGGAAACAGTTGATGCTTTTAAATGTGTATATGCAAATTCAGAAAGCATTGATGTAGGTACTGGAAGAGCACTGGAATGCATATTTAAATATGAATGCAACTATTTATTGTTTAAAAATAGATTGAATAGTTACATTTCAAGCATGGAAGACATTATTGACAAAGGAGGACCAGTTTTTCTTTAGATGTTTATTGCATACAAGCACATTAAATTATCTGTGTTAAAATTACATCATTATAGTTACTGATGGGCCATTTTCTTACAACATCCCATAACTCCTTATGGATCACCTGAAAGTTGCAAACTACTTAACAGCATATAAAACCAAGATCACTTCTGTATAAATTACACAAACTTTTTTTTTGAAAGGCATATTGTATGTATTTACTTCCCAATTCAGACTTCATTCTTATCATTAAAATAGACAGTTTAGTATTACACAAGTGCTTCATTTTTCTGAAATGCTGCACTTCTTAATTTAAAAAAATTCACTGAGACAAATAAGATGGGGAAAACTAACGACATATGGCTCTAGTGTTGCAATATTTATTAAGGGTGAAATTCACCCCTGTGCAGAGACAAGCACAAGGTCTTAAGTTCTGCATACACCCTAGTTGGAGGGCATAAGTGGGAAATAAATGATTTAAAGGTTTTGCAGAGCCTCTGTAGGGAGTGAATTCCACCCCAAAAAGAATATGGGACAATTTTTTAACTGTGTGATGTAGTGTTCAGTATATTGTCTTGGAAAGCCATCTTTATGAAGAAATCTCTCAACATTCTTAAAGCACCTGTCGTCATAGTTTCTATGTACTCTCTATGTATTGTAAAAAAAACAGAACCATGCAGAAGAGCAGTTAGTTCTTTCTTACTGATCATGTCATCTGTGTGATTTGAGTGCACTTGCTGATTCAGGTTTTCTAAGACATTTATAGATTTTCTATTAGCCCCTTCATAGTTTCTCTCTCTTTTTTATGTCTTTTTCTATGTCTTGGAAATTTGTGGGAAAACAATTCTAACTTAACTTTATTTTCTTAATCTTCAACTTGAAAGTTTCACTTACCTTCTTTTGAAATATAACTGTAACAGAGTGGCACGATCTACCACTCTGCATAGGGATGCTGGACTCTTCTGTGACCTATCAGGTTAGCAGGAGTTCGTGCCCTGTGTAAATAAGCTGAGTGAATTCTGCTGACTCTTTGTGGCAGGAAGCTTGTTAACTCTGCCAAGTTATGAGACCTTCTGATTAGAGTGAAACTTGTGATAGACACGAGAAAACTTAAGAACAGTCAGGCTGGAAGGATTAAGTTTAGGCTGACGTTTGTTTTAAATTACCAGGGCAGCAAGACCTCAGGCAGGGGGGTAAGTTTGACCTTACACAGCACTGTAGACTTCATTTGAAGCAGAATGAGAATGACCACCAGCATACAATAACTATGAAACTGGCATTAGTTAGGCAAGTAGCAAACAGAGACTTCTCTGTTAAACTCTCATTTTGTTACTTTGTCATCTCTCCCACCCTCATCATGTTTCTGTTTTGTGCACCTGTCACCTCCTGTCTGACACCTGGACTGTAAATTCTGTTTTTATTTGCCTATGCAGAATCTAGCATGATGTGGCCCTGATCCTTGATGGCAGTTCCTATGTGCTATCCAGTGATGATCTCAGTTTCTGCCATCCCCCTCTAATGAGAATCAGCTGTCAAAGATTTAACTCATATTATTGTTTGTACAATTTCCATGATGCTATTAATACTTCTAAGCACTATATTTTAGAGCAGGGATTGGCAACCTTTGGCACGCGGCTCGCCAGGGTTTGTTTACCTGCCGCGTCCGCAGGTTTGGCCGATCGCGGCTCCCAGTGGCCGCGGTTCGCTGCTCCAGGCCAATGGGGGCTGCAGGAAGCGGCACGGGCCGAGGGATGTGCTAGCTGCCGCTTCCCGCCGCCCCCATTGGCCTGAAGCTGCGAACCGCGGCCAGTGGGAGCCGCGATCGGCCGAACCTGCGGAAGCAGTAGGTAAACAAACTGGCCCGGCCCGCCAGGCCGCGTGCCAAAGGTTGACGATCCCTGTTTTAGAGAGACAGGTATGTCTGAGTGTTCGTTCAGGTGCACTATACAGAGACGCAGAATGAATTGTTCATACAAATAACTGGTGATGATGAGATGTTAACTTTTAACTTCAGATTTTCCAGTGATAGACGAAAGTTACATGGTCCTGTGTCTCTAGTGCAGCAATGAGGATCAAAACGCTAAATTATTTCTCTACCAACAATTTTACATAGCTTTTCTATATAATTTTTCAGCAAAACCAGGGCTTTTTTTTCTGTTCTTGCAGTTTTTACTTAGTAAACTGATATATGATAGAGTTTATTTGGCTATCCTGTCTGATTTTTAAAAGTTACAGGCAAATTTTCAAACAGATTGTGTGGGGGATGCATTTAAAAATTACATACTTAACTTTTTTCTATTTATAATATGAAAGAAATTGCTGTACGTAAGTAGGGAAGCTACAGTTTTATGAGGTGTGGAAATAAGACTTATTTACCAGTATTAATTTAGAATGGGAAAATAGCTCTGACTGCTGAAAGGAGAGAGTAATTTGAACAGAAATGTTGGTATAAATAGTCATATGGGCATTATCAGACAGGCTGTATAGCTATCATTTCTCTGTTTATAATTAAGTCTTTTACATGGTTGCAATCTGGAATATTGTGTCCCCTTAAGAGACTGACATTTAAACATTGAATGATGTAAGATATGTTGTGCTCATAACCAAAAGAGAACTCTCCACTTATATGCTGCTCTTAAGTAAATGCTGTTGTCTTTTACTGCCATCTTTGTCAGAACAGAAATATTAGTGTTCCCATTTGGCATTCAGATTCTGTGGTGATGGGGGACCTTAGTAGTACCTAGATATTTAAATAAATTCTCTTCTAACGGCAATGACCATAAAAAGAATGAAGGTGGTAAGCATAATCTTTTAGCTATACTGTACATTTTTAATAGGGTCATTATGAAAAGAGGCTGATTGGCTGACAAAGCATTTAAGTCTAACTATCTAATGTAACCATTAGTCAGTTTTAGTGAACTTACTGTTCCTTTTTACTGTTCAGTGTTTAACTAAAAATCTGTGTTTAAAAAATAAAAGCTCTTGCATATTTGGGGTGTGTAGCTACACTGGGTACCCATTTTTCTTGTGTTTTGAAGTCTCTTGGCCTTGTGTTTCACCTCGCATGGTGTAGTTGTCTAGCATAACTGCACACCTGATTGCATACTTATACTAACAAAGTTAAGAAACAAGCATTTATATGCTGAATTTATTTCTGACTCCCCTGGGGTCATTAGGCTGTATATGTGTGTATGTAATATAAAGGGCTTCAAAAATTTGCCAGACAGCTGCAAGCCAGTGGTCTAAACCTATTAGGCATATTTCAATAAGGAAGAAGTATGAGCTCAAGGATAATGGCCTTGTGAGAAACCCAGCAGCTCACCTTCAACTGCTGAGAAGGATGATTAGACTGGGATTCTTACCAAGGTTTTGTCCCTCAACCTCTGTTTTGGACTCAAGGTAGAAGGTCACTAATAAAATTGAAGTCTTCCTTCTGTATCTATCTTCTGGAAGGGAGAAACAGCTATCTCTTTCCCCTTCCTCCAGAGCCTCTTAACTACTTCGGTGGAATGGGACTTCCTAATCTACTCCAGTACTCCACTGCTAATTGCTTTCCCAAGCAGCAGTAATGTAAAAATGATATGACATTTCTCAGTTGCACTTCTTTCCACAATGTTCAGTATAACAGTGGTAAAACAGACCCGGATCTTGGACATTATATATGGACCAGAACAAAAACCCTAGATCCAAATATAACTGAACTTTGGGTCTGAGATCTAAATCCAGAGTTGAATTTGGCTGTCTGGACTTTTGTCTTTTATGTATTTTGTTTTTGTGTGTGTGTGTGTGAGAGAGAGTTTAACACACATGCAGAGTTCCATATGAAGAAACTTCAATTTACTTTATTACTTATTTTTTAGGTAAAGAAGATGAATTTCCAAAGAAGCCGTTGGGACAAATTCCATTGGAATCTCAGCCTGCCATGCTTAATCTTACTCATATGCTCAATGGACAGAGCAACACTAGTATTTCAAGAACACAGACAGCAAGAAGGACAGAAAGGAGACTATCTCCTGAAAAAGTACAAGAAGATTCACCAAATAACCGAAGAAGAATTAATTCACTGGAAAAGAAGCCTTCTTTAAAACAACAAAAGCCTGGACCAGTAGTCCGAAGTGAGCTATCTAAGAATGACGTAGATATCAGAAAAAAGCCTCAGTCAACAGTACAAGACAATTCTAGACAATATAACAATGCAGCTGCTAACCAAAATTCTAATGCTACTTCAGATACAAGAAGGGAATTTGTACCTAAATGGAATAAACCTTCAGATATCAAAGTTATTGAAAAGACTACAAAACTTACCGTGGAGGTAAAAGGTAGGTCAGTAAACCATGCTATTTCAGGCACGCCACCAAGTCCTGGTGAACCACAGCCATTGAATGTAAAGCAAAAGGTGAGGGGTTTGGATGCTGATGAAGGTAAGCGAGGGTCTAACGCATCGCAGTATGACAATATTCCAGTTGTTGACCATGAGAATGAGAATCCTGTTGAGGAGATGCTAGAAAGAGCTCATCCGCAAAGTCCCAGGAATGTAACATACTCTAGTAGTCCTAGAAAGCAAGGTGCAAAAATTCCTGGCCCACTAAAAATATCCAACAATTATGCCATCAGTTCCCAACCGAGAAGCCCAAGATATTCATCTCAGTCTGATGGGTCAGATCACAGATCAAATGTTAAACAGCCACCACCATCTTATAGTAACCCACCTACGTACCATGGAAACACTCCAAAGCATGCCTCCAGCGCAATTAGTGCAAGTTTTATACCTTCACAGTATAATCATGGGAATCGAACCAACACTTCTGGTAGACCACATGGTTCTATCTTTTCAACAGATTTTTCTCCAGATAAACCACATATGAACTCTTATCCTGCCAATCGCCAAAATCCTATTTCTCCACCTTCTAGTCGAATAGAAGTCTTACCTGTTGATGCCTATCCTGGCAACTCTAGATCACCCTCAGGTGTCAAATTTATAATTCCTCCAGTGGATTATTTGCCAGACAACAGAAAGAGGCCGGATGCTGCTTATATGTATAGACATGAGATATATAGGCAGCCCTGGAACCAAGATGCTAACCAAAGCCACTTGGGTAACTTACAGAAGTATGCAGCCTATCAGCCAACACCTTTTCAGGACCATAATCTTCCAACTGTTTCTGTGGATAGTCCAATAAGATATAGGACTTCACCAACCTTGGAAGAACATGGTTCAGCACAATATCAATATTCAGGCCCACCAGCCCCTGCCCAGCACTACAGAAACCAAAATGATGGGATGTCTATGCATGAATCAGTGCTTCTGTGAGAATCAATCAATGCTAACTAAAAAGCAAGAACTAAAAACATTAGATATATATTGCTGTGTTTATAATTGTCCAAGTCAGTATTTTATACAGAATGTGGGCAGTTCATGCAATTCTCTGATAAAGTAATAACATTATTTCAAAGCCGTTTTAAACTTTGGCTGAAAGGTAGTTGAGCTTCTAAACTTGCATTGAACCTGTTGAAAGGGATCTGATGCATATAAACGTAGCAATAGCAGTAGAGTCATCTGCAAAATGTGTCTAACACTACCATGTTTCTGAAATTTAAATAATTTGCACAGAGCTATGATCTTTCTGCCTAGCAACTGTAACACATTTGCAAGCTGTATTTTGACTGACATTACAATGCAGTAAGTGTGCTTGTGCAAATACACAAACATGTACCTGGAGAAGAACTAAAGCGTCTAAAATGTAGATGCATTTACTCTTGGGCTAGCTTAGTGAAGTATTTTATTTCAGTTTAATTATTTTCTTTGTAATTTATTTGATAAATGACCCATTCATTTTGGATGGCCTTTCCTGTCTTTGTATACAAACTGCCTCAGTAACCCAGGATCTGATTGAAGTTGGAGAGATGCTCTGGGTTGTTAATGTAATCTTACATGGGATGCTATTTCCCAGTTAATCTCCATTCCTTTGGCTGCTATCTTGCCTTTCCCTCAGCCAGAAGGAACAGACAAGCAAAACCATGGAGCCAAAAAGAGTGTCACTCTGATCTGGCCGACAAATGGTGCTTAAAATCAGGGCAGTCTGAGTGTAGCAAGTTTTTAGGGTATGGGTGAACTTTCAGCACGGAATCTGTACCTTTGTACCCAAATCCAATGTTGCAAAGCAATGCTTTGTGTTCCCATTTAAGTCCTCTGAACTATTTGAGCACAACGTATACAATGCTAGAAGCAGAAATGGTGCTGCATTCTCACAGCATGCAGCCTTACCATGGGGTCTAACTTAGCAAACCAGTCCTAGTGTGAGCTACTGGATTGCCAAACAGTCCTCTTACTGGTATAAGAGTATTGCCAGTCACTTGAAACGTGGGGGCCGAACATGGGGGTTGTGTAGCTATTTTGACCCTCCTTGTGCGGTGTAGGGTTGCCAACTCTCCAGGATTGTCATGGAGTCTCCAGGAGTTAAAGATTAATCTTCAATTAAAGATTGTCATCTGATGAAACCTCCAGGAATACATCCAACCAAAATTGGCAACCCTAGTGCTATATGAATGCATTCAGTGCTCTTTCCCATGAGCTTGATAATGTCAGTTCAATGACATGTTTTGCTTTTGCCCTCCTTTTTCCAGAAAGCAATAGGTTCATGTCCAGGGTTGGGCAAGTGCTGCTGCACTGTCAGGCCGTTGAGAGATTGTGTGATGTGCAACCCTGACTGTTAATAAGAAGCTTAATAGACTCTTTGTAATTAAATATTTTTTTTAAATTAGTGTTTGCAGCCTTTTGTACTCTACATTCTCCTTGGCTTTCATCCACTGTGAAAAGAAAAGAAATGCAGGTTAAGTGGCATACTTGGGGTGCAGTCTTGTGAGCTGCTGAATGTAGGAATTGCTAAGCACTCTGAACTCTCATTGAAGTTAATGAGAGCTGAGGGTGACAGACCTCTTGCAAGACTGAGTCCTTAGAGCTTTTAACAGAAAAGATTTATAATACTTAAATACCAAAACACTGGTAGGTTCTGGGACACTTAAAAATCAGTCTTTGTTTGGGGAGGTTTTTGTTCTTTGCATTTTCTTGAGGTGCGTTAGCTGAGTACATTGAACACTAGAAAACAGATAAATTTTTCTTTTAAAGAATGAGCTGTAGTGCCTATTCTTGCTGCAGGTTAGCTGTCTAGGTTTTAAGGTACAGAACTAAAATGTTTTTTTGTTTGTTTTTTTAAATGGAAGTAATATTTAGTATATTTCACACACTACTTTTGTGTATATAATGAGCGGTGTAATTTGTAATGAACTGGGCAGTTTTATATTTTAAAGATTGCAAACTGCAGTGAAGGAACAGTAGCTAAGCACTACACTGAAAAACTCTAAACTGAAATTGAGATGATGAATATTACTTGGGCTTACCTTAGTTCTGATTGCTTACAGCAGCTTAGCAATGTATGTATATAATGTGGTTAAGTGTAATAATCCCAAAGTTTTAACCATGGTTCTGTGATTCATAATAAATAAAGCTGTACAATTTACTTTGTGCTAGCAGCCGGGGACTGCTCCAAAATATGTATCAACACTAGTAAATACTGTAGATTTTTATATATAAAATATATACACACTATTTTCTTATGTCCTCTGCAACAGTTTTTTAACTGTGTATTCTATTTTGATGTGGTTGCATTTTTAACATGTATAATAATAATAATAATAATAATAATAAAGTCTATGTTGTTATGTGTCTTTTTTACCATGTTTGATTATGCTTGTAGCAAAAGCCATAATTCTGGTCTTCCCAGGATAAACTATTATTTTTTAAAAATTAATGGTATACTCTTGTATAATGTATGCCCTATTTAATTTGTCTGTATGTGTTTTCTTTTAGACTGAGCAATATCAATATATAATTCAGAAGTTACAGCTTATTGATTATAGTCTTCTTCATTGCTAAACCTAGTCCTCAGCAATGGCTTTAGAAACAAACGAGTCTGAATTGTCGTCATAACTTTCCTGCCCTATCCCAGTGTTCTCACCCTATATCCGTCAACAACAGTGGACTTATTGACATGATAGATCTATACAATTTTACTAATCAGACGGAAAAATATAATTTTACTCAGGATTTATGTAGCAGAGTGATCTGTACTGTCCTAAAGGGAAACTGGCGCATCATAGTTTGTAGAATAAAAGTCTTATTTATGGGTAAACTTCATCTGCCTATTTAAGGTAAATGCATTGCAAGCATCAAAGGAATTATTCATGTTAGTTACCAAAAAGCTCAATATTACAGGAAACAGTAGGAGACAACTCTATCTGTAGCTTCCAGTAAGAAACAATTCTGCATTGGCTGGTGTAATGGATTAAATGTCCTGACTGGAGCTTTTCCTTCTCTGCTTTTTATAATTCTAAAACGTGCAAACAGTAAATATAGCTCGATAAACAAATTTAGGGCCCATTTTTTCCTTCAGTAACACTGGTGAATTCAGTGGGAGTTGTACCCACACAGTTGAGAGCAGGACTGAGCCTTTATGGTAAAAGTAACACACATCCCAACATCCCCCACAAAAATGAATTTAAAAGTGCCAGCACTGATGCTGAGGAGCTTAGCAACTCCTTGGCCATGGCTTAGGAGAGCTGTCTGAATGTTAGTCAAAAATACACCTTTGAAATGAACCACTCAGTAATTCCAAAATTAGATTTGAACAGTAAACAACATCAAAATGTCAAAAAGACAGAACAGCCTAGCGAAGCAGAGAGGTAAATCCCTTTGATTCCCTGAGGAACACATGTACATTTTCCAAGAATATTTTTTTTAAAGATTCCTACCCTGAGTTTCACATTATCCTAGATATGACTTTGAAATTGGACTTACAAATTATAGATTTTTTTTTAATCTCCCCCGTGAGTCCCATTACACTGCCTGCACAATATATGCCATCAAATGCCCACCTTTTCTTTTCCAGCAGTGTGCAGTCTGCTGCCAGTACTTCAGTGAGGAAAAGACACTTTTTATAGTTCTGTAAACATGGCATGCTTATGAAGATCTGTGAATGTAGCATACTTAAAATTTAACATTTTAACCTGCGTAGTTTGTCTTAGCATTTTCCTTTTAGGGGATGTTAAGTCAACACAAATGCTTTTCAATACACCGTCACAACAAGGAGATAGCTAGATCAGTAACAAAAAATCTGAACCATGATGGCAGTAATTTGAACATGGCCTTTAAAATGGTTGCCACATCTATCAGGCATGAGAAAAGAAACTGTTTTGGGGCTTCTTGGTGCCAAAAGGAATTTTTTCCCAGAACAAAGAACCTGAGTTTGTTGGTCCCTCCACTGCCTAGCATTGACTAGTTTTGTTTGTACGTATATTGTAATGCACCAACAGAAAACCACTCATGCTTTTTACAGGTACAAAAACTAGAGAGTTTGAATCTTCTGAGAACCAACATTTCATCCTCTGGCTTTTGACACTGATTTTGAAGTTGGTTTGTTCTGCTTATGTTATTTGGGTAGGTCAGAGAAAACTAAGCTGTGCTGTACTTCATTTTTCTTTTCTCCCTTCATTCTGGTAACCTCCCTTGACCCCTTCTCTGGAGTTTCCTGAACAACTGTGTTCCATTCCTCCTCATCTACTGCAGTTCATTGGTAATGGCTGTCAAGCTGGTTAAGACAACAGTGGTTATCATGTGTCTCTTCAGTCTTTTCCAGACAATGTCCAAAGCAAAACCGTATTCTGTGCATTGAATGCATTTATCCACAAGCCTTAATGGTAAAAGTTTATTTAGGGGCACGGTTACATATTATACATGTTCTAAGCCTCTCTTGTTGTGGAAGCTTTTTTTCAAGGGGGTTTTAAAGGCTTTCTTAAGTGTATGTGAGTAAGAGAGAGAGAGATATTGGTGCTGATCTCTGAAGATACAGTTACACTTCAAGAATACAAAAGGGGTAGGGACAAATTCTTTCTTGGATATATATGCACATTTCCCTTCACCACTCCACTTATTGTCTGTCTCATCTTTTTGCCTCCCTCTCTCGCCACTTTAGCTCTGACTGTGATGCCGGTCTGTCTGCTTGCTTTGTCCAAGAACTCTTTTAGAACAGTGGCTAAAATGATGCTGCATAGGGAGACAACACATTAGAGGTGAGATTGGAGTTATGGAAACTGCTAAGGATATTATCTGGGTCTCTCCCTCCATATTTAGCAATGCAGGTGCAATTCAGAAGGAGAATCTACTAGATAAAAGGTATGTCAGCCTTTTTAATGGATATTAAGATATTCAGTATAGTCTGAATTAGCAACACCTTTTCTTTTGGGAAGATATGTGTTCAAGATAATTATGAACAGATGTCTTCCCCACCATGCTCCAAATGCAGTCAACGCGACGGTTATTTTTATTCACAAAAAGAACTCCAAATTCAATGAGACAAATTCCAGGTCAAGCCTATGCTTGTCTATTCCTGGCGTTTCCTCCCAAGGGCTGTTCAGCCCACACCCTCCATCCTCTGTTTTAAGAGCCACATCTGCCTCTGCTAGCAGTTAATGAGCTATCTGCAACGGTTGAATCAGCAGACCACACTTCAACATTTTCCATCATCATCACCACCACCACCACCTACTAGGTAGGGAGGGGCTTTGAGGCAAACAGCCACCCTGTTATACAAATCTTGTAACTGTGGATCCAGCACAAGCATCAGGTGAAGTGAACACTTAGTGAAGATTATGCCTGAGCACCTGCAATAATTTGAGTTTTGATCATAAGTTGTAAAAAAAGATGGCCTGAATTTTCAAAAGTGACTAGCAATTCTTGGTTGCCTTCAATTTTTGGGAGCCCAACTGGAGACACCTTCTGGGGACTTGTTTTTCATAACATGCTGAGCACCTACCCTCTGAAATCAGGCACCCTGATGTGCAGGATCATTCACTTAAAAAAAAAAATTGGGCAGTGGGTCCATTTTGGAACCCATGGGAGGAGTGTAAGGGCTTGTCTAAACTCAAAACACTTCAGTGGTGCTGCTGTAGCACTTCAGGTAAGACACTACCTACGCTGGCAGAGGAGTTCTTCCATCAGCGTAGGTAGTCCACCTCCCCAAAAGGCAGTACAGAATTCTCCCATTGACCTAGCACTGTCTACACCAGGGGTTAGTTGGCTTAATTGCATCATTCAGGTGTGGATTTTTCACACCCCTGAGTTATAGTTACACCAACCTAATTTCCTAGTGTAGACCAGGCTTAAGTCAGCAGTGTCTGGCCTAATAAATGTGTGCATAGTAAAGGTTTTCTATATCAAACTGAACAGCATGGATTTTAACCTGAAAACCTATCCACTCGAAGCTTCCTTGAAAGCCCCAAATTAACTCCTCTGTAAAGAAACTAGGATTTTCTACACTACCGCGCAGGGTCAATCTAAGATACGCAACTTCAGCTACATGAATAGCGTAGGTGAAGTTGACGTACTTAGATCTACTTACCGTGGCGTCTTCACTGTGATAAGTCGACAGCTGACGCTCTCCCATCGACTCCGCTTGCGCTTCTCATTCTGGTGGAGTACCGGAGTCGAAGGGAGAGCGCTCAGTGGTCGATAAATTGCCCAGACGCGATAAATTGCCCCCCGCTGGATCGATCGCTGTCCACCGATCCGGCGGGTAGAGTAGACAAGCCCTAATTGTCTTACAGCAGATTAACCTGACACCAACTAATTAGGCAAACACTCCAGACACTATATTTAGTGCTTCCTTTCAAGTTCAAGCTTCTTGTCCTAACCTTGGATGCCCTTCACAACTCTGCCCTTTTCAATCATTTGTCTGCCTGCCTTGTTCCATCAATTCTGCCACTGCTGCCAGACCTGACCTGCCCACCTGTCTGTCACTCCGACAAATGTCTTCTCTCTAGCTTCTGGATTATTACCTTTTCCATGATGCACCCTGCCTGCATCGAGCTTTAGTACTACCTTGAGGCTCCTCCTCAAAACCCACTCCCACCACTGACTACAAGAAATCAGCCAATCTGCGACGGCTGGGCTGAGGGGCAGTTGGGGAAAGTAAATCTCTTTAGGTGATTATCAAAAAAACCAAAATGTATACATGAATATAAACATGTATTAATGGCTGCTTGAAAATACATATAGTTAATGGTCTCTATCTTCCCCACCTCTTCATGTGTTGCTTGTCATCAAAGGCCACGGATCTTGCAGAGACTTGTGCACCTGCTTGACTTTGTACGCTGTGAGCAGTCCCATTGACTGACCTGCGTATGGTTTTGCATAATCAAGGCCTTGGGTTGTAAGATTTTTGGGTCAGGGACCTTGTCTACCTTTTTGTGTTTATATAGTAGCTGGCACAGTGGCGGGGGGGCAACCGTGACTGGGATAAACCGGGCACGTTGCCACTGTGGAAATATTTAATAAGTAGCCGCAAGCCCAGCAGGAGATAAATAGCCTATTTTAGCTGTAGAATTAGCAAGCTCACTGCTAGAGTAAGTAATTAATTTGCAATTAAGGGAGTTCGTTCACTCTTCATAATTGTACCTAAACCTTTGTTGCTATAAAACATGATATTGCTACATAGCACACTATTACAAAATGGGTTAATAGCAACATCATCTGGTGCTCTTTCTCTGCAGCCAAACTACTAAGCTGGTAACTTAAGTTCCACTTCCAGCAATTGTTGTACCAGGCTTGCCCAATGAGAGTTGAAAACACTATCTTCATAAACAATCAAACGAGTCCCTTGTCCCTTGTAAGCATTCATGGCTGTTCAGATAGTAAATTTTGTTTTTTATGGAAAGGCACAAAGAGGTATTCAATTGTAATCACTTCTTTCCTCCACCGCCCCTCCTTGGACAGTCCAAGTTTTGCCAAGGCATTAATGGGAAGGGTAAAACTGCTGTTGAATGCTGTATAATTCCTCCATCATTTTAACTTTCACGGGCTCTAAAATTGCTGAAACTTGTACCGTTCTGTTCTTCTGTGCTCCTAGTGGAATACAATTCCGTCAGAAGGAATTGTGGAGAGGAAGAAAAGAATTTAGATTCTTAAATAACTTTATAAAAGAGCATGTATCGGATGAATCTTACAGTCATAGAAATGTAGACTGGAAGGGACCTCAATAAGTCATCTAGTGCAGCCCCTGTGCACTGAGGCAGGGCTAAGTATTATCTAGACCATCCCTGACTGGTGTTTGTCCAACTGTAGTTAAAAATCTTCCATGAGAGAGATTCCACAACCTCCCTAGGTAATTTGTTCCAGTGCTTAACTACCCTGACAGTTAGGAAGCTTTTCCTAATATCTAACCTAAATCTCCCTTGCTGCAAATTAAGTCCATTACTACTCGTCCTGTTGTCAGTGGAAAAGGAAAACAATGTATCCTCCTCCTTCTAGCAACCTTTTCCGTACTTGAAGACTGTTGTCATGTCCCCCTCTGTCTTCTCTTCTCCACACTAAACAAACCAGTTTAAAAAAAAAACCAAAAACTTTTCTCATCGGTCATGTGTTTTAGAACTTTAATCATTTTTGTTGCTCTCCTCTGGACTTTCTCCAATTTGTCCACATGTTTCCCAAAGTGTGGTGCCCAGAACTGGACACAATACTCCAGTTGAGGCCTTATCAGTGCCAAGTGGAGTAATTACTTCTAATGCCTTGCTTACAACACTCCTGCTAGTATATCCCAGAACGTTTGCTTTTTGTGCAACAGTATCACATTAACTCATATTTAGTTTTTGATCCATTTTCATCTCCATGTCCTTTTCTGCAGTACTCCTTTCTAGGCAGTCATTTCCAATTTTGTATTTGTGCAATTCATTATTCCTTCCTAAGTGCAGTATTTGGCATTTGTCCTTATTGAATTCCAGCCTATTTATTACAGGCCATTTCTCCAGTTTGTCAAGATCATTTTGAATTCTAATTCTAGTCCCTCATTACCACCAAGTCCTGTGCTTTGGATGATTTTGTTAGTTGTTTCAAACAAGCCTCATCCACCTCTTCTTCCTGAATAGGTGGTGTATAGTAGACCCCAGCATAACATCATCCTTGTTTTTTACCCCTTTTACCCCTTTTATCCTTACCCAGAGACTTTCAACAGGTCTGCCTCCCATTCCTATCTCAACCTCAATGCAAGTGTATATATCTGGTATCCTGCCTGTCCTTCCTGAACAAGCTGCTCCCTTCTATACCAATATTCCGGTCATGCGAATTACCCCACCAAGTCTTTGTGATGCCAATTATGTTGGGTACTTACGGTACACTGTGCACCCATTTAACTTCTTAAAAACTATGTCTGAAGTACTCTGAAATGCTTTCAAAAGTTATGACTTTGGGCACAAAAAAAATGTAGCCTGGGAAGGGTATAAGCAGGTCACTTCCAATGTATGACTCTTATCCTTAATACTTTTTGTCATATATTTTTTCCCTTCTCATTTAAGGGGTTTCTTACAGAGGCCTTCAGCCTCCAAAATAACATTTTCAGCCCTGGTAATTACTTCAATATGACCTCTCTAAAGGTAGATTTGCCCATCCTCTCTTTAGACATGAATCATGGTCTGGTATATAGAATCTCTCTAAATTGGGGCTTCATAATTTCCTTTTCACTTGGATTAATGGGTCTCGTAGAAGGGGAGTCAAAAACTTCCAAAATTTCTAATTCATTCCTGATTGGAATGATGAAGGAAAAATCCTACCTACGAATGGAGTGCTGGATTAGTGGCCAGACTTATAGAAAGGAACACACGTCATACGCAATTTGAACTACAAGATATTTTTAAAAGTCTCCCAGGTTATGGAAGCTAAAGGCAGTTTTTATTTGATTCATTAGGTTTTGATTTTATGTGTGGGGGGAGGGTGCCAGTAGGAGCATCTTTGATACCTTGGTCACTGAGCACACAGGAGCTCAGGTGGAGGAGATAATTGAGGAAGGAGCTGAGTGACCCAGGACCCCACTGCAGCCTGTGAGCCGGAGTCAAAGGCCATAGTAGTCAGAGTCTTTCCACAGGTTTCAGTGAGCTGTGGATTAAGCCCTAGAATGCGGAAGCTGGAATACTCCACAGCCTGTACTGCTATCCTGAAATTCCTCTCTTACTGTACTGTTAAGAATATGTAAAATCAATTGTCATGGGTTTATAATTGCTTCTATCCACAGAGATAATGCTTTGCACTTACAGAGCACTTAACCAACATTAATGCTCACCACACCCCCATATGGTAGTTATGTATTATTATTCCTACTTTTAGTGTACCAATGACTAAAGGAGGTCAAAAAGGTTGCGTCTGATTTTTCAGAGAGCTGAGCACTCACAGCTTCTATTGACTTCAATAAAACATGTGGGGGCTCAGCATTTCTGCAAATCAGGCTCTAAATTACTTACTAAGGGCAGAGAAAGAATCTTGGGTTTAAGATTCAGACATTCCCGTGATGCTAAGAACCCCTCAATGCCAACTGGTAAAGCGTTCACTGTGTTGTAGCAGTAACTTCTGACAGGCCTGACAAACTCACCACACCCAACACATTGCTTTCATAGTGTTTATCCACAGCGGAGCAAGTGAGGTATCTAATAAAAGCTGATAGCATATTGATTCTCATAATTGTTACGAGATGGGTGGATGATATTTAAGGAGTTGTGTATATGTACTAAAATGTTTTAAAATCTGTATCCAAGGCAGAGCTGACACAGGTTTTGGGTCAGACAAAGGATGTTAATTCACGTATCTGTTGGCCATGTCAATTAAGAACTGTAGGCCAACACAGTGGAAGCTCCAAGTCAACAGGAGATAAAACATGAGAGAATAAACCCTGGGAGGGAAGGGGGTCATCCTCACTCTGGAGACAAAACAATGCACTTTGGGGCTATAAAAAGAAGGTGAAAGGGACACCATTTTATCCTTTTCTGAAGAAGCAAAAAGGGCGCTTTTAGCATTCAGGAAAGCGGGATCCCTACCATGTTGGTTGGAAATCCTTTAGGTGAGGGAAGCTGCTTTGGACAAAGGTTTTCAGCCTGTTAAAGTTAAGTTTAGAGGCTAAGAAGCTTTATGCTTTTTGTGTTTTATATATAACCATTTCTGGTTCCATAATTATCCATATTCATATTTTTATGCTTTTTCACTGTAAATATATCTCAGTGCTGTGATGTTATCTTGGAGCGCATCCTCAGTGGAGCTAAACAAGCAGGTGTGTGTGCACTGTTCCTTTGGGGACAGTGTACCTGGTAATTTCTGAATGTTCAGTGGTGAAGGGCTGGACATTGCCAGGTATGTGCTCTGAGGACGTGGGGATCGGTGTGTACCTATCACTAGCCTGCATGGAGAGGGTGAGCTCTGCACATACCTGGGATCATACGTGCTTGTGTGGCCAGCGGCTGTTGGTTTCAGGGAGCTGAGCTACAGCAGGCACAGACAAAATTGCTTCATGCTATGGGCAGGTGATGGTGAGGTGCTTCGCAGTCTGGGGGGGCATCATAGTTTCTCGTACCTGGATCCCTGCTCAGACCAACACAGATGCCCAATTTTATACTAGACCATAGTTTTATTTTAGAATACACCTCTACCCCAATATAACGCTGTCCTCGGGAGCCAAAAAATCTTACCGTGTTATAGGTGAAACCGCGTTATATCGAACTTGCTTTGATCCACCAGAGTGCACAGCCCTGCCCCCCCGGAGCGCTTCTTTACCGTGTTATATCAGGTCGCGTTATATCGGGGTAGAGGTGTAATATATTTAACACAGCCTCCTAATCTTGCATTTTCTAAATTATACTTCAATTGCAGTGCGGTTTGTAATGAAAATCAGCTGGCACTTTATTATAACTTATGGTACAACTTAAAACTTTATGGTAACTTCATAAATGAATGGTAGTAAGTTTAAGTGACAAAGGAGGAGTGGAATTTTCCTCTTCATTAGGAAAGTGATTGTTAGTGAGCTTAAAAGGACCCTGAAGAAATTTAACCTGCTTCCCCCAAAAATGTATTTTAACATTTCATTCCAAAAAATCCTCACTGCAATGCTTCTTTTTGTCTAGCAGAATTTATCTCAAAATATTTCTCATTCCAATGCTTTTGATAAATTAGTTCTGATCTGTCTGCTTATCTTTCTGGCTTGAGGTATATTCTTTTGTAGTTCCTGGCCACCATGTTTCTCTATCAACTCACATTGGTATTTAAATATTAGATGTACAGTATATATTATTATAGGATGAATTCTGAATGGCTCCTTTTGTTTGCCTTTTGATTTACCATTGTTAACTTTTCAACTATTGCCAAGGATGGGAAAAATCAGTCTAAACTGGGGAGCAGAACAGATCTATGTTAAAGTAGGAAAGACCACTGCAGAACAAACTTGAGAATGAACTCCCCAATTCCTAGCGTGTATATTGTCTTAGACCATCATCCTGCAAATACACAGGACTTGACTTCAGTGGAACTACTTGCATGAGGAAAGGTAAGCACATGTATTACAGTGCTTGAAGATTGAGTCCAATGGGAGTAAAGCTAGATATTTCCATCAGTGCTTGCAGGTTTGGGGCTGTAGTTTATAAACTCCTGGGAGGTGTTCCTACCTCATTGTAAAGCATCTCATGCAGTGTTGGCAACATACAAATAACTGTTTTTTTCTGCCCTCCCATTTAAAAAAAAATATTTCTTGAATCTTCTATTTCATTCAGTTCATTCTGTTCTTAATTTAAAAAAGGTGAAGCTTTTGTGTCCATTTAAAAATGCAGGATCTGAGCTCTGGTTGATGCTGAGCATTCTTTATACATTACCAAATATTTGGGTCTGCTTTAGTTGTCAGAAAAACCTCTTGCTCTGTGCGCTCATTGTTAATCCATCCTGGAAAGCATTTTCTACTTTTTTTTTTTTTGCAGTGGCTTTTCTTTCTTTAAAGATATTGTTTAAAAGATGCTGTTTGAAATGAAATTGCATTGTAAATGCTACAGGATGCTCAAAAACCTCATAGCCTTGACATCTGAAGTCTTCCAGAACAAGTTAAGTGGGCTCTGTATTTGAAGTGGCAATACAATGCTAAGATGTAGCAGAAGGGAAATGAATCACATTAATTCTAACAGACTTCAAGAAACTTATTGCAGCTCTGCAAGTTCTTTACAGCTTTGGTTCAGAGGTCCTTAGTATAAAGAAGTGTTGAAATCAAGGACAAAGATGCAGACAAAGACTGCTGGAATATGGAGGGTTTACGGCAGAACTTGTATGAAAGCTTCATTTCTTCATTCTGACTTCTTTCAGAATTTAAAAAAACCTTCAACAGCTCTGAACACAAAGGCTGAACAAGCAACACTGTCTTTGGCCTCTGAGACTAAATGGATTCTTCATTGATAATTACATATATAGCGATGAACTATTGTGATACATGCTACAATCTTATCCCCAAGGTTAAATTTTATTTAAACTGGAATTTGGTAGGCTACCAAACTCACAAGTTACCAGCCTAAATTCAGAACCTATGTTAGTTTAAAAACAACAACTAGACAGGTTTGGATGAATTTTTTTTAAGCACTCTTCAGAATCACAGCCCTGGGGTGAAGAAGAGAATGTAAAGGAACATTCATCAATAGGGATTATAGTTTTATATTTTAGCTCTAGGGATAGAGACAAACCAGTGGAACTTGGAAATCTTCCAACCACTTCTCTGACTCTAACATTACCAAGATCCATTGGTTTCCCTGGATCCTTTCAGCTAAAACTTTTCTTCAGGCACACACCTCTCCTATCTTAGTTGCTGCAAATTCCTTTTCTCTGGCCCCTTTGAAACTCATGTTGCCCTCTTCTAGTTTATTAAAAAAAAGTTGCTAATTACCTTACTCACTCATCAGTCCAACCCCCATCTTTGAAGCCCTCCCTGGGCTCCCCCCTATTCTCCAATGCATTAAGTTCAAGTCTCTTGTCTTAACCTTGAAGTTCTGTGTACCGCTGCCTTTCCCAGCTTATCAGCTCTTAGCTTTTTTCACATTGCCCTCATCCACTTTGCTTACCTTTAAGGCTCTCTTATTGGCTCCTCCCATAAGGACTCTATGCCTTCTTCCATGTCACCCATGTACATGGAACTCCATTCTGCACAGCCCATCATGCTGACCAGTATTCTCTTATTGTTTCCTTATACTCCTCCATCTGGGTGTGTCTGTCTATACCTCTGTTGTTTCCTGTCCTATGCTTAGATTCTGAGTTCTTGGGGTAGAGACTGTCTGTTCTGTATTTGTACAGCACCTAGCACAATGGGGTAATGGTCCATGACCAGGGCTTTTAGGCACTATGGTAATACAAATAATTAATGATGATAATGCATAAATTCCAGCTTCCCTTTAAAAGGAGTGATTCCAGATGGGCAGCACTGCAGAGTTAGGCCAAGATTTTCAGAAGTGACCAATGATTTTGGGTGCCTCGGTTTCTGGACATGTGTACCTGAGGCACCTCAAAGGGGGCCCGACTTTCAGAAAGTGCTGAGCATCTGCCCTATGAAAATCAGACCCTTTGAGTTGCCTCCAACTGAGCATCCAAAATCACTGGTTACTTTGGATTTTCTTGGCTTGAAATCTTCTGCCTCACCTTGACCTGCAGGGACAACCTCTAACAGTACCTTGCAGGTAAGTCTCTCTTTGCCCATTCAAGATATTTGTTTTTCTGCAAGAACTGCCACTGAGGGTTTCAGATGAGGATTCCTGTCTAGAAAGAGTTGCACTGAGATTTTACAATTATTTTGTGACGTGGATGGTGCCAAAAACTTCTAACCGGTCAGGAGACTGTGCCTGAGAAGCAGGTTCCAGGGTGGGCAGCAGAACCCAGAACCTGAATTACTAAGGAAATATTTTCTTTCTTTAAACAGTACCGAGATGTGTTGTGGAACTAACACTGATCAGCAGCCTCATGTACAACTGTGGGGCACATTCATTTTTTTTTTTTTCAGAGTTGCAAAAACACCTCCATAGACAACGGCCTCTGAAACAGCACTGCAGAAAGGAACCATCTGTTTCTGCATTTGAATAAAAGGGATTTGACCCTAAGCACATTGATCAACGTTTCAATGCAAACTGCATCATTGAATGTATTGTCCATCCGTGTCCCTAGATACTCACAGGCATTCGTTTTTTTTTCTAAGCCGATACTGGCTGAGGCACTTAAAATTAATTCCTCACTGTAGTTATTACTCTGGTTACTTATAAACAACATTGATTTTGTATTTTGATGTAGACAGTTGTAGGCTTTCTCCTTTAGATAGTTCTGAAAACAACCCACTCAGCATTTATAAACATGGGATGGCTGGTGTTGAGCTCCTCTGGGCTTTGGCACAAAATGCAGTGCATTATATTTTTCTACTTTCCCTTTCTCCAATCCCCCTGGTCCATACAGTATTTACAAAGGAGCGCTATATTTATTGGCCATTTTAATACCCAGATAGATTTCACAATACTTGTAGTGGGTGTTTTTTCCCCAAACTTCCTCATGTTATTGCCAAAGGATTTGTGACCTCTTAAAAGTCTGTAAGCTCTTGACTTCATTACAAGTGTTCACTGTCTGGAGTTTGTTGCTGAGAGAGGAGCAATTCCTGGCAGCGGCATTGTGGATTTTACTACTAATTGCAAAACTGCTAAATGTTTTTGGTGATTACTAGTTGTTGTTGGGGCGCTTTATGGCCCTTGTACAAGTGCTATCTGCCAGGATCTAATGTACCTGATAATGGTGGACAGGGAAAGCTCTTCATTTATGTGATCTGTAATGTTGTTTGCTGGGTTTAATCGCTGTTCCCCAAGAACACAGAGCTGCTAGGTAACCAGGGCGCAATACCCAGCCTGTCTGACTCACGAAACACCTTCCCCCCCGCCCCTCAGCTTCTGCTTGAACCAAATCTGCATCAGAAGAAAGACTTACAAAAAGCAATGAAAAGTCAGTGGAAGATGCACCTAAACCTCTGGGATAAGGATGACAGGATTAAGGAAACTCCCCTAGCCTCATTTGCATCGAAGATGGGACAAGGGGGCATCTCCATTAGCATACAGAATGGAGAACAGAGATTCCAAGGCAAGAAGTACACTGAACTCTGGGACCAGAAAAGCAGGGAAGCACTGCATGATGGGGGATCTCTGCTCCAGATGTTAATGAACCCACGCCTGCACACACCCAGCTCAGTAGTTATCAGACCAATTCTAGTAATCAATCCTTTATTGGTATTCAAAATAGTGAAGCTCCCTAATTGCATTGTGAGCTCCCTCCAAGGAACACTGCCCATAGCCAGGAATGATCGGTTCCCATGGCCTAGCCTGAACAAAACAACTTTTGTATACTCCCTTGTTTACACTTAAACAAGTCTCGTGTTCTCCCTTGAACTGTTGTTGTTTCTCTACAAAGACTCCTGCCCATGCTCAAGTAACTCTTCTGATGCCTAGATCCAAAATCTGCATCAGTTCCATTGGGACTTCATCTTCTCCTGACTGATCATGCTGGGGGTCTGCCTGTCTCCAGCACTCCGGACCATCAGCTACCACCATCACCTGGGATCCCTGATCGATTCCAGCTTCATGGAGTGGTGAGAACCCAGCGCTCTGTCTCTCTCTCTGAGTATAACCGTCTGACCCTGACTTGTGTGATCAGTTATAGTTTTGTAAACCTGACTTTTATAATCAAATTTGTTAATTTAATATTATAACTGTTTTGTTTGGCCCCCCTTGTATGGTTATTACTGGCAATAAATAACTTCCATGATTAAGCTGGTTGCCTCTCTCTCCCCGCCCCCTCGTGGATGTGTTTTGGTTTCCTCATTCGCTCTGCAGCAACGCTACTTGTACCTAAGCTAAAAGATCCCTGCAGCGCCCAAAAATCCTGTGGGGTTTGCTCATCAAGTGGGTTACTACCAGAACAATTGTAACGTGAAAGTGGGGATAGTGACGTGCTGAACCTGGGACATCTGAGGGTGGCAGATTGAAAGTGCTGCTCGACCCAGCCTGCTCAGGCGCACTCTATTCTGGTGCGGTGCCCATGGCATATGAGGGTGATAGCTTGGAGGTGCGATTCGACCCAGCCTGCTGAGTCCAAGGGCCTATGAGGGTGACCTATGTGGGTGAGAGTGCTGATTAACTCAGTCCTCTCAGACGCACTCTGTTAATGTGTGTGTGTTCGTCTGATTCTGGGGCTGGAAGAACCTAGCCCTGGGGAACCTAGGTCCTGCAGGATAGCTCTACTGGGAGGGAACTTGCAGCAGGGAGAAGTAGAGCTCCTTATGAGAACACAATTGACACAAGCAGTACATTGATAGAAGTACAGAATCTCTCCCCCCCCCCCGAAGAGTAACCCCAATAAATGAGTGTACCCCAAAGTAATGGGCAAAGCTGGTAACATCACTTAAATGGTTTCATGCACCAGCCAAGGGATTTACAGTTTCAGGAAGAGAGAGACACTGCATCTGAAGGTCAGAGAGTCAGAAAAGCATCCTGCCCCCAGCGACACATTCACACCTCCCAGTTTGTTTCCAGCTCAGATATCGGCATTTAGCTGGGAGCTGGCAAAGCATTCTAAGGATACAAGTGTGAATGAAACCACAGAGCATTCCACTTTCTTTCGGAACTCCCTGTATCCCCATGGATGGAGCTTGTTGAAAAATGAAAATTTGTTGACCAATCTTTTAAACTGGAGCATAGTTTCCAGTCACGGATCCGCCGGTTCGGGGCTGTGGCCCCAGCTTTGGAACTGTCCTTAAGAGGAGACCCTGCAGTGTGCCAGACCACCTAGGGCTCTCACTTCCTCCCTGGGAAAGCCACACAGCTTCGCTGCCTCCTTAAACGGCGCCTCTAGGTCTGCAGCACTCCTGCTTCACACCGTGAGCTCTGTTCAGCGAGTCCAACTGAGACAGACCCCGGATGGAGACTTGTACGCTCTCCGGGGATTAATGCACCTCGCCAAGCCTTTGCAGTGACACTCACACAGCACCGTGGGGTGATTAGTCAGCTGGAACACAGTATAGGAAGTCCTTAGCTTAGCATGAGAAAATAAAGTTAAAGCATAGTCCAATCTGGTTAGCGCCGCGCCGAGCTGTAGTGAGCCCCTTGGTTCAAGCATAGTCTTTGGTGAGAGAGCTAGGTTGCACTTGACCTGGGGTAAGTGACTGGTCCTTTGGGACTGGGAGTAACCTGAATAGTATTGTGATATGGGGCCATCTATCATAAAGGCAAGCTTGCCTAAGTGGCAAGATAGACCGGAGCAGGGCTTAAATTCTCATAGAGTATTTCCTGGAACCCACCTCACCCACCCCCATTCTCCATGGGAGGCGCTGGGGCTTGGGGCTTCAGCCCTCTGGGGGAGGGGAGGTGCTGGGGCTCGGGGCCAAAATATTTAGCAGAGCTCCACTCTGGACAGCTCCAGCTGAATTTAAGCCCTGGACTGGAATAGAAGGGATCTGTCTGTGACTCCATGTTAAGGCTATTACAATACTTGAGTTCACACTTAATACTAGGTGGGTGAAATTTAATTATAGAACATACGACTAGTTTGCGGTTTGTAACACTCTGCCATGAGCTGCTCCAGGGAGCTTGACAGTTGTTAGCAACTGGGAAGCAAGGCTAGATTAGTACCTGCGTCTGCAGCAAGTACCCCCCACCTACCGGAGGTAGCACTGTATGAATAATTGATTTTTTGGTTCGTTGGCGAAACTGAAAAATAAAAAAAAAGTCATTTTGGTTCAAGCTGAAATCAATAATTTTTGGTTTTCTTTGTGAAACAAAAAAAGTGTGTGTGGGGGGGGAGGGGCATTTGTTTTGGGTCAAACTAAATGTTCCATTTGACCTGAAACTAAATGATTCATTTTAATTTAGGGCATTTAACTACTTTTTTTGTTAAGAAGCAAAGGAAATTTGGAAATGCCATTCACAAAGGAGGAGGAGGTGGTGGTGGTACTTGCCTGATGGATAGCAGGGATTTAAATTTGAGTCTCCCACATTGCAAGTGAGTGCCCTTAACCACTGGCCTGCAGGGTATTCTGGGGTGGGTGTGTCTGTCTCCTGATGAAGCTGCTCCACTTCGTATGGATACTTAAATATTCATTGGTCCAGAGATGGAGAAAGAGTGAGCGTCTCTGTAGCCTGGGGGTTAGAGCACTCACTGGGAAGAGGTTCCGGTCCCTGCTTTAATCAATATTTAATTATTTAAACAAAGTGGAACAACATCAATAGGAGAGACCCACCCAGGAATACCCTATAGCCCAAGTTCCAAGCCCTGTTCCAAATCAGGCAGAGTGGGGACTTGAACCTGGGTCTTGTGCATCCCGGGCGAGTAGTCTAGCCATGGGCCATAGGATATAAGGGAGCCACTTCCACGTCCACTTCTTCCTCTGTTTTGTGAATGGCACCCAAGTCCCTTTGTCAATCTAACCTGAAATTCCCCCCCCCCCCCCCCCCAAAAAAAACCCAACAACAACTATTCAGCAAATTCATGAATAACTTTGCTAGACCCCAAACTGCATCTTGCAGCAAATAAACTATTCATCTGAAAATGTTCACCAACTTCTAACTGGGAGACACCCCCATTCCCATAGTTTGGCCTCCCGGCATTCTTTGCCTCTTCTCCAAAGCCAGGTCCTTTCCTTAGAGAGACAAGGTGGGTGAGGTAATATTCTTTATTGGACCAACTTCTGTTGGTGAGAGAGACAAGCTTTCAAGCTACACAGAGCTCTTCTTCAGGCCTGGAAAATGTACTCCGAGTGTCACAGCTAAATACAAGGTGGAACAGATTGTTTAGCATAAGTAGTTAACACACATTTCAATGGACCGTTCAAGGGGAAGTGGTCATAGAAGGGAAGTTGGGGGTTAAATGGGTTTTACGTTGTTGTACTAAGTCATAAATCCAGTGTCTCATTAGTCCATGTTTTTTCGTGTCTAGCAAAGTTATGTTTTTAAGCTCCCAGGCTCGTCTTTTGAAAGTGTTGTGCAGGTTTCCGACTGAGAGGTCAGATATAGAGTGATCGCACTGTGAAAAGTGTTCACCCCCTGGTGATGTGGTGGTTTTCTTTTATCATTTTCCTGTGTCAGTTCATGTGCGAGCGCAGTGATTGTCTGGTTTCACCCACACAGTTATTGGGGCATTGTGATGGGGTGCTCTCACCTCTCATAGGTGCCTCCTGTCAGCTGAGTATGGTGCTGCAATTTTCTTTCTCCTGGCACCACTCTATAGGGTATTGGGCTCATCAGGCAGGTCTTCAGTGGCTCAGTCCTCTGGCTAAGTCATACAGTCCACAATGGGTGAACCCCTTCTGGGGTAACAAAGGTGTTTCTTCAAGTGCTTGTTCACGTTGATTCCAATCAGGTGTGCGCGCGCCCCATGCACGGTTGTCGGAAAGTTTTCCCTTGGCAGCTCCCGTCTGGTCGGCTGTGGAGCCCCCTGGAGTGGTGCCTTCATGGCGCTCAATATATGACCCTGCCGACCCGACCCCCTTCAGTTCCTTCTTACCGTCCGTGACGGCCGTTGGAACAGTGCTCACTTGCTTAGCAAGTGCTCCCTTAGTGTTCTTCTGTTAGTCATTCGAGTTCAAGCTAGTTTCGTAGTTAGTTTAGTAAATAGGTTAGATAGTAGGTTGGGAGCTGGGTCTCTCCCCAATCCTTAGCGCCCCCCCCCATTGGGCTCAAGGACATGCCGCGAGCCCAAGGCTTTAAGCCCTGCAGTGCTTGCAATAAGCCTATGGCCCTCAGTGACCCCCATGACTCTTGTTTAAAGTGTCTGGGGGAAGCGCACCAAATGGAGACGTGCAAAATCTTCAGGGCTTTTTGGCCAAGGACCAAGAAGGAGTGTGATTTCCACCTGAAATAACTTTTAACGGAATCCGCTCTCCGCCCACAGCCGACTGCGGACCGCCAGGACGTGGCACCGAGCGCATCAGTACGAAGCGCTGCGGCATTGGTGCGCAAACTGGTGCCGAGGAAGGACTCTAATATAAGAGACCCTCGGCACCGGCGCTCCCCGGCACTGCAGCCAGGGACAGCGCCCCAGCACCGCTTGACTTTGCCGGTACCGCATAAGCGCCATAAGAAGACTGATAGGGGGCGCTCACCTGCTAGAGAAGCCATGGGACCGTCGGGATGCACAGGAGCACCCCAGAGCTGAATCAGTGCCAAAACAACACGAGCCCGTGCTGTTGACTTTGGCTTCCCGGAAGGGACTGTTGATTCCGGCATGCAGTGACTCGCCACAAGGACAGTGCCAGGTGGAGGAGATTGAGCCAGCCTCCATCCCGGACAGTTTTGAAGCCGCCAGAGACCTAATTGAAATGATGGCTTCACAGCCCCCAGCTCTGAGGGACAAACCTCCAGTACCAGTACGTCCGGTACTGTCTAGAGGTAAGCCAGCCATGATGCGGCGCTCACAGTCCCCGGCTCAGCACCATCTGCGGCACCACTCCCCAGCACTGAGCGTCAGAGCATCTCCGGCAACGGCGAGGTGCTGCCCTTCTCCAGCTCCGATGGCGGACTGGCACCGGGAGCGGGAGAGGACAGGCACACGGGACCGACATCGCATCCTCGATTGCCAGCACCGGATACTTGCCGATCTATGACACCGGACTCCCAGCACCGGTCTCCTTAGATTTGCAAGGGGGGCCTCAAAGGACCTGGTACACCCCATCACAAGCCTTTAGTGCACTGGGTGAGGTACACCACATGTAGTGATAGGCGTATGTAGGACCCATGGATCTTGAGAGGTGTGTTGTGGGGAGTGTTGGTCATTGCAGTGGTGGAAATATGTCTGTAGCTTTTGCATTTGTTGTTCTGGCAGGGTCTGGTGCCGCTTTGAGTTGGTGTGGCCTGCTCTGAGGGGAGCAGGCTTCTGATGTCGAGCTTAAAGAGGTTGGGTTGTTTGAAGACCAGGAGAGGGAGTTCAGGAAAGATTTCTTTCAGGATAGGGTCCTTTCCTTGTGCGTTAGCAAAAGGGACACTCATTGCTGCTTTGGCAGGTTCTGAGCAGGGAGGCAGTTTTTAAGGTATATGGGGAGTGAGCGGTTCTTCCAGCAATTGCAGCGATGCCCTTTAGAAAAGGGTCAAGCATGGGGGGGGAGGTCTCATGGTAAGAGTGGTATTTGTCCTCAGTGTTCCCAGGATTCCAGATGGGGTACGTATATGGATGAGATGTACATTGTATGAGGAATGCTGCAGCCCTCCAGGTCTCTCTGCCAGCTGCTAAAATGGCTTGAAAAAGGCACCACCTTTATAAAGGGAAATTTAAAACTTGATGCTATTAGATGATGAGCGCTCCCAGCATGTCTTGTGGGCTCAAGCCCAGAGGAGAGGTTTATAGCAGCTGGTTGGTGGGAAGAAACATTAAAAAGAACATTTTAAAAAAAAGTGTGGATGGAGCGGAATGTAAGTTGCCCAGTGGCCATACCACGAGCGGCCAGCAAAACTAACTATTCAGAGAGAGCAACTTCACAGCAAGTAGAGGAGCAGAGTGTTAACAATCCCCTCAGAAACCAGCTGAAGGCAAAGGCTGGCCAGGCTGGAAACTTCTGCCCAATGAAAGAGAACAAAGAAGCCTGAAACGGAAGGATCAGATGTGACGAAACAAGGGGATTATAGTTCGCCAAGTAGGCCGGGCACTGCTGTTCTCAAGACCTTTGTAAAGGTTTTTGTTAGAGGATTCAAATAGCTTGTCCTACAGTATATATAATATTCAATAGCCCCTTATTAATGTTTTATTATAATCGTTCACTGGACTCGAGGTGCTAGGAAAAGACTCTGTACTGGTGTTGCTAGGCATGACGTTCAGCATGGGCGGCAGGTATTGAAGGCTGGGGGAGGTTAAGTCCCCCTCTCCCCTGAAGCCGGCGGTCTGGAGCTCGGGGCTTGGGCTGGTGGCCAGAGGCCGCTTGGGCCAGGGCTTCTCTGGCCACAGGGGACTCGGGGCTCTGGTTGCAGGGGGAGGGGAGACTTGGACGGAAGGTGTGGGGCAAGGGGGGGTTCACCCGCCGCCCATGATGTTCACCTCTGAAGCATGGGCTGGCACCAGCAGTGGCTATGGGCGGTGTGTCTGAAAGCAGCCTTTCCAGTCCTGTAAGACAATAGCTGTTGTCAGTGTTTTATTTTCTCCTTTAGAGTGACCGATGAGAGTCCTATAGGTTTCCTGTTGTCATGCTGCCTGGGTTTTGAAGAGAGAGGCTTATGGTTGGCTCTCCCAAATTAGCAGCATTTGACATTTTAAATTGTCCTCCAGGGAAAATTTTAGAATTAACACCCTTCTGAGAAGGTATGGGGGGGGGGGGGGGTTTCTCCTTCTCTTCTCTTCTCTTCTCTTCTCTTCTCTTCTCTTCTCTTCATTAGCCTGACTTTCCTCCAGGTATCTTAGCTTCTCCCTGGATCTTCTCTGTTCCTGTATAATACCGAGGACCAAAATGAGCAACATTACAGATATGCACATTCAATTATTTACATATTCAAATGTTGTTACAGTGGACTAGTGAATTATGCAAAAGCCTGGCTAGCAGAAATCACTTGAGTTCTAATTCCCAACCCTGGCCCAGGCTTACTATGCATGCAGCCACAGGCAAATTATTTGAACTCTCCCTGTCTCAATTTTCCTGTCTATAAACTGCTACTAGCGACACTAGGTGATGTTGGGAGGTTTGTATGCAAGTGCTAAGAATGACATCAGCATGTGCTGCGTTAGCATGGTGAACTGGGAACCCTTCAATAAGTTGTGTTAAATATGCATCAATGGCAAAACATTTAGGACATTCCAGGCCTTATTTGTCTCATTTTTTGGAAGTGACAAGGATAAATATGACAAATTATCATATGAAAGACCGTTTGAGATGAAGAGAAGTTTTTAGAGATTAGCATATGCAGTAATTTTCTGTCACAAAACGTTAGTATTAAATTATCACCAGCATTCAGTCCAACCTGGCTGCAATTCAGAACATCAGGGGTCCTTATCTCCCATTGCTCATGTAGAAATTATTGCATATATCATCGTCCAGCATAGACCAAATTGAGAAGCAGCTGTCACGCTCCTCACTTCAGCTGGAGGGATGCTATCGAGGGTGGGATGGCATGCTGTTTGCACAGTCATGGTATTTGGTTTTTTTTCACCTTCGATATTTTAAAGGTTTTCTTTAAAAAAAAAAATCCGTGGCAGGGCTTCAGCACTCATTAATAGCAACCTTACAATAACAAGCCAGTGTGCATATGTGATGGAGAGGAACGTTGGTAGGGAAATATTACATTTTCAAGCTTCCAAGGGGTTGTTTATAAGCAACATGAGTTGAATGATTTTTCTATTACTGATGTTTCCTTTGATTAACATTGCACCTTCCACGTGATGATGTCTTTACACTCAGAAGGTAAGTCTTATATCCAATTTATCAATGACTAACATTTGGACACGCAGGGGTTTAGACCTGAAACTTGGATTTTAGTTTTTAAATGTGTGGACAAATCCTAATGTTAACCCAATTGTTTCCGTGAAATATTTTTTAAATGCCAGCGAAAGCCAATGTTTTGTGTAGATGTAAGTATTCAGCTGAGCAGTGTTCTCAACCAAGATATTGCAGCATTTGTGCCGGTGCATGAGCGCCAGAGGGTGAAACTGACTAGAGGAAAAAGCTGAAATTGCTTGGGGGGGGGGAGTTCCTTTGCCTGTGCCTGTGCTGAGTGAAGTGCAGGATAAAGAGTGAAAAGTAAATTAGAAGTTTAAAGTACTTTTAATTAACACAAATTTTTAAACGTGTTTCTAACCTGATAGTGTCCCCTTTAGGGAGCATGGTCTAGGACTCTGGAGATCTGAGTTCTGTTCCTAACTCTGCCACAAACTTCTTTTGTCACACAAGGCCTAATCCAAAGCCGATTCATATCAATGGGAATCTTTCCGTTGATGTCAGCATGGTTTGGATCAAACCTTTAATTCCCCCGCAACTTGGTTCCCCGTCTGTAAAATGGGGATAATACTTCCCTGCCTCACAAGTGTATTGCAAGGATAAATTAATTAATGACTGTGACAGATACTATAGAGACGTATGAGATAAGTACCTAGAGAGACAGATTTAAAGCCCTGATTCAGGAGAGCACTTAAGCACATGCTTAAATCCCATTGGCTTCAAAGGAATGTAAGTATGTTTTTCAAGTTAAGCCTGTGCTTAAGTGGTTTCCTGGATATGGATGATTTCCTGAATTGGGACCCAAGTGAGTGGACTGAGAACTCATAAACAGTCAACAGTGTGGCCAAGAATAGAACCTTAAGAGTTGTGACTCTCCAATCTCTCTAGCTGCTAGACTCCACAGCCTGTCAGCACCATCTTGACTAACTGTAGTGTTTGTGTGTGGTTCCTCCCTCTCACACACACTTCCTCAATAGAAATGTCACTTCCCCTTTATGTGCATGAAAGATTGTTAATCTGGGAGGCGGTGCTCAATCTGTGCTGGGGCTGAGCCCTGGTGCTTCTAGGTTTAGCAGTTCATAGCCCCGGCACCTCTGGGCTCCGGCCACCCAGTTCTGAAGGCAACGCCGCCACCAGCAGCAGCAGCGCAGAAGTAAAGGTGGCCATAGCATATCCTACCACCCTTACTTATCCGTTCTGCAAGTTCTTTCGTGCGCATAAGAGATTCAAGCACCAGCCGTGCAACGCTCCGCCTCCACTCACACGCCACTTAGCTGCCAGAGGAACGTTCCTGGTGAGTAGCACTGCTGCTTGCATGATGCACTCGCGTCAGTGCTTCGCACGGCGACCATTGGTTTTTGGTAATGGCAATAATACCGCCGCATGTTCAAAGTCATAAGTTTAACATTTTAAATGAAATCATTGCTTGAGCCCCAGCACCTCGTTCATTACAAATTAAGCACTGCTGGGAGGTGAGCGTTGGCCATGCTGTATAATGCTTTCTTGGTTTCTGAACATTTCAGCCGACTGATGAACATTCAAGGTTCTTGATTATTTCTTCTTGTGTTTTTCTCCCCAGAGCTGTTCATTTGAATAGGGGTAATTTATTGAAGAGTATATTAAAAGCCAATCACTCTAATGTCAGGAACATGAATTACCACAGCATGCACTGTCATTCAGTGGCTTTTTTAATGCCAGACATCAGCATAATCTCAGGAGCCAGAGGGGTGTTCTTTTTTTGTTGTGGTTCTTTCAATCTCTGAATGCTGTAATTAAACATTCGGTCTGCAAAAAAAGAAGCTATTTTAAACTATTCTTCATAGAAGGTAAAACTGCAGTTTGTGATGAGGGCTTTTCAGGTGGGCCATTGTTCAGATAAGGGTGCAGTTCATCCTGCATAGACGGCCAAGCATAAGGGCCTACCTACCACTTACGCCCTACTCTGAGGGCTAAGTGGTACATAGGTCCTTGTGCTGGCATCCGCACAGGGGAGAACTTCACCCTCCATGTACAAACTCATTTCAAAATTTTCCTCTGTTCCACACAATTGATACTAATGTCACCTGCTAGGAAACCCATTACATTGGAGATGACTAATGCAGTGTTTCTCTGTGGAGCAAGGGTCTGCCAACAGCTAGTGGTCTCCAACTATGGCTCTACAAGAAAGGTTTTCTCTCTACAGGTCACCAATGCAGATTCTCTGCTAGGTCAGCTCTGACCTTCTCCTGGCAATTTCCGTGTGTCAAGTGATTGCACATTTGAACCACTGATTTTTTTCTGCAGGACACCCATTGCCTGCAGGCATGCACTTGCACTGACTGCCTGGAGGAGTAAAGGTCAGTAGTTTTCATATGGAACTATGTAGCCTCCTCTTTCTTTTCCCCCTTCCCCATAAAACTCTTTTAAAAGTTTTAAAATCTTTTAAAATTCACATACTCTACAGGCTGGCAGCTGTGCCTCTGAAAATGACAAGAGAATGAAACTCCAAGGCAGCATCTGACAATCTTGCGAGAGAGAATTTTAATCTCATGGAATTTGTTCGTGTGCAAGGTGGGAACAGTCTGTGTCCCTGGAATGAAAAATTACAGGGTTGAAGCCAAATTCTATTTTGCAGTGTTTGAAGAACAAGCAAGAGTATGACTGAAGTAATCCTAAATTGTCTGTCTTAATCCATGTTTTAATCAACTCTCAAATGCTGGGTATGAGAGGAATCTCCGGTTCATACACAATGTGCATATACAGCTCGCCCATGTTGACTTGATTCATATTGATATGAATATCAAGGATAGGTACTGGAGATTTACAATGATTCTCTCCCCCTCCTGCTGTCTGGCCTCAATCCACTGCCCTTCCTGGCACCTGCAGATATCCATCACCTGCTCTCTGCCACCCATCCCTAGCCCCTGCCTGCCTTTTCCTTGGCTGTGCCTACACCCCACTGCATACTCTGCTTTTCCCTAACCCCGGCAGATGTCTCAAGGTCCCCTTCTCCTGCCTGGATTCCTCCACCTGCTGCCTCCGACTGCCTAGCATGCCTTCCATTACCTGATCCCTGCATCGCCTCCACCCCATCTTTCTACTTCAGCTCCCTCCCAGTGCCCATAATCATACCCTGTATCTAGAGGATTCTGAGGGTCCAATACTCCAACAAATTTGTGGGGAAAAGAGCATGCAGGATGCATCCTCCCCTTATTAAATACAGTTAGATACATTATAATACAGAGTGTGATTTCTAAGCTCTGCTTACACCCAAATTGGTCTCATCCCAAACTGTGTGAGACAAGGCCCTCCCTGCTTAGATCTCACATAGGTAAAGTAACAATGGGATCAGAAGTCCTTTCCAGATGGTAAGCCGGTGGGGATGGGGGAACCCTGTTGATGTGAGAGTTCAATGCCCAGTTGCTCAAAGGTTTTGTTGTCGCTTGTAACAATGTTTACTTGCACTATATTATTCAGCTTCTAGATGTCTCGGTGCAGCATAGAATTCTAGACAGGATGTAGTCCCTGGTAAACAAGAGGGACAAAGTTGGAACTTGAGCTGTGTGGAAACTTGTTTTTCTTTAATAAATGCCTCAAGTTTAAAAAGGACTTGGACTAAATTCAAGTTGTTTTTTGCTGTTTAATTAAATCTTTATAAAAAAAATCTTTTTCTTTCATTACAAACTGTATCACTAAACCTTTTATTTTTCTGGTTCAACTGTCTCAATCCACCAGTGTTTACATAATGTTTGGTTCAGGCTACCTTGATTTAATGGTTAAGTCAATTTTAAAAGTGGTTTGATAAACGATGGGCAGTTTTCCTTATCTTTGTAACAAATAACTGGAGCAATCTGAAAATTGTAGCAAAGAACTGAGGGTAGTTGGTAGAGAGAGAGTCTTTACACGGGGCATGAGATTGAAAGTTCTTAATTCATTTCACTTGTGACCAAAATCCAGAACTCTAGAGAAACAACCAGTCTCATGTCCCTTAAAAAGGACATGAGCCGTCTTGGAAGCAAAGTTACACTAGAAAATTATGTGGAGAGAGAATATAAACTAGTAAATTCATTTGTTCCAAGTACATGAAGTCTGTCTAGCCAGGTACTTATCTGGGCCCTATCTCAAAAGTATCTGAGCACCTCACAAACAAAAATGAATTTATCCCCCCACTGTTTATGTGGTAGGAAATTGCCTATTCTACTGATGAGGAAAGTGAGGCATAAAGAGATTAAATAACCTGTCCAAAGAGGCTTAGGTAGTCTGTGCCAGAGATAGGGACCGAACCCAGATCTCCTGGATTCAGATCTAGTGCCTTAACGATCCATAATCCCTTAGCCCTGAGCTGCTTCCATGTAAATCTTGTGAAGACCTTCAACAGCCATTGTCTGCATGGACTTCTTTACTTTTTAATGGGCTTCTCCAAAATAAATCCAGTTTTTCTTGTAACACCGGTCAGCCCAAACCCTGTATTATAGAATCCTTTTGAGTGGTGACTCCACAGCACCACAGAGGATGGTGGAGAAGCACATGCTGTGCATTTCATTTAAATGAACCCACTCTCTCGGGTTGAAATTAGGTTTTGCAAAAATCAGACTTTATAATTTAGGTCTCCAGAGCCAAGAGGCTAATGTACCAACCCACTGTGCCACCTGGTCCTCCATCTTCCATAAAATCTCTTGCCGAATAACATTTCTCTTACCAATTGTTCCAGTAGAATACAGAGTGCAGTACAGGCAAAGGCTAATCTTTCTGTGATTGAATATTCGATTCTTCATTTCAAGAGGTTCTTGCAAACAGCTTAGACTCAGACTGATGGAAGATAGTGGGGACATGAGAGAATTTGAAGGGAAAACTATATTTCTTCCCTCCTCCCCAGCAGCATTATGTTCAGTTTTTGTGTAGCTTGTAAATAACTGAACACTGAATAAACGTTGGCTGTGAATTTTGATGAGACTAGATGGTCATGACTGAGTAGCCAACAGACCAAATCTGTCTCAGTAGAAGATGGACTACATTTAGTATCGCTGATGGGGATGTAGGAAAGGAAACATCAAACTCAGAGGCTAAGGATAGACACATGGGAAATCAACAAATGTTCACAGAAACCAGTAATAAGCTGGAGGGGACCTGTGAAGGAACAAGATTTAGGTTTGTGCCTCTTTTGACTCCTTTATGCTTTTTAAAATCAAAGGCCTAAAATGTTGTATTTAAAAAAAAGTGTGTGTGTGTGTATGGGGTGTATGTGTGTGTATGGAGGGGGGGGGGTTGTATTTCTGTTTATTACATGAATAGATCATGTAAGGCTCCAGGAGGAGGACTGCAATAATCAAATCTGCTCCTCAAGCACAATGGAATCATCTGCTACAAGGGTAAAACTTGTTCTTCTTTGAGTGCTTGCTCATGTCCATTCCACATTAAAAAAACAACGAGTCCCAGAAGTGCGTTTTTTACCCACGAAAGCTTATGCCCAAATAAATCTGTTAGTCTTTAAGGTGCCACCAGACTCCTCGTTGTTTTTGTGGATATAGACTAACATGGCTACCCACTGATACTTGATTCCACATTAGATGTGTGTGCTTGCCACGTGCACCGGTGTCGGTAGTTTTTCAATCAGCAGTATCTGTAGGGGAGTGGCTCTGGCGCCCTCTGGAGTGGCGCCCACATGGCGCGGTATCATGGGCGCCGCTGGCTCCACCAACCCTCAGTTCCTTGTTGCTGCCAGTGACGGTGCACGAAACATTCGCTGCTCTTACTAGCGTAGCTTAGTCTTCGTTCGTACGAACTAGAGTTCTTGTAAAGTTGGTGTACATAGTTAGTAGTTGAGTTAGTTAGCCCTTAGCATTAGTTAGTTTTGTTAGTCCTGTTGGGGACTTAGCCGGGGGACGGTGCATGCCCCGGTCCCCAGGCTTTAAGCTCTGCGATCACTGCAAATGGCCCATGCCCATGAGCAATCCGCTTAGTAGCTGTCTAAGCCCTGGTCTACACTACGAGTTTAGGTCGAATTTAGCAGCATTAGATCGATTTAACCCTGCACCCATCCACACGACGAAGCCATTTTTGTCGACTTAAAGGGCTCTTAAAATCAATTTCTGTACTCCTCCCCGACGAGGGGATTAGCGCTGAAATCGACCCTGCTGGGTCGAATTTGGGGTAGCCTGGACGCAATTCGATGGTATTGGCTTCCAGGAGCTATCCCAGAGTGCTCCATTGTGACCGCTCTGGACAGCACTCTCAACTCAGATGCACTGGCCAGGTAGACAGGAAAAGCCCCGCGAACTTTTGAATTTCATTTCCTGTTTGGCCAGTGTGGCAAGCTGATCAGCACAGGTGACCATGGAGTCCCAGAATCGCAAAAGAGCTACAGCATGGACCGAATGGGAGGTACTGGATCTGATCACTGTATGGGGAGACAAATCCGTGCTATCAGAACTCCGTTCCAAAAGATGAAATGCCGGAATATTTGAAAAAATCTCCAAGGGCATGAAGGACAGAGGCTATAACAAGGCCCGCAGCAGTGCTGCGTGAAACATAAGGAGCTCAGGCAAGCCTACCAGAGAGGCAAACGGCCACTCCGGGTCAGAGCCCCAGACATTAACCCAATTGAAGGCAGAGAAGGGACCTCTGGTGAGTGTACCTTTGTAAATATAATACATGGTTTAAAAGCAAGCGTGTTTAATGATTAATTTGCCCTGAAAACTTGGGATGCATTGGCGGCCAGTACAGCTACTGGAAAAGTCTGTTAACGTGTATGGGGATGGAGCGGAAATCCTCCGGGGATGGAGCAGAAATCCTCCAGGGACATCTCAGTGAAGCTCTCCTGGATGTACTCCCAGGGTCACCTGTTGAAATAGGGGAATTTTATTAAGGGGACATTCAGAGGTGGCTGTTCCTGCTGGGCTGTTTGCCTGTGGCTGAAAAGAAATCATCCCCGCTGTTAGCCACGCGGTGGGGGAAGGGGTGAAGCGATCATCCCAGAGAATTGGGGGTGTGTGTGGGGTTTAGTTGGGTTTGTGCTGCACATTAACCCGAAAACCGCAGCCCCTCCTTTTAAATGGCCAACCCAATGGGTGCTTGGTATGGGAAATGAGGGCGCTGCTGTTTGAAACCATCCCCACATGTAATGAAGGTTAAAGAAGCCAAAAGACTGTGGCTTACCATGTCTGCCTGCAAGCCGAATTCTGTTGCCCGCCGGCCCTGCGTGTGTGATCTCTCACACCAAACCGGCAGGCCCTCAATATAAGAGGCAAAATGCAACCTTGTAAAGAAAGCACACGTGCTATGTAATGTTAACAGCTTGGTTCACCGTGCAAGAGTCTACCCATTGTTCTCTAAAATGTCTTTTTAAATACTACTTGTGACGGGTTGATTCACAGAAACCCCCTTGGGAATTGCCAGCTGATGTGCAAAGGCTACCTCTGTTTCTATTCTCCCCTGCTAGCTCACTGGTTTCAGCACTCTGTCTTGCTGAAGCCAGACACACCCATCTGCTCCAGCACAGACCCCGAGTCTGAATAACCTGTCTCAAAGCTGCAGGGTTTACCTGAGAACAGCTCACAGAAGTCTGCTTGCCCTTAGCACTCAGATGCCCAATTCCCAATGGGGTCTAAACCCAAATAAATCCGTTTTACCCTGTATAAGCTTTATACAGGGNAATTCTCCGGCGTATTGTTGAGGTGCAGGAAAGGCAGCAGGAGCACTGACCGCCACTGCAGCCCCTGTGTAACCAACCGCCCTCCTCCCCAAGTTCCATAGCCTCCTCACCCAGACGCCCAAGAATGCAGTGGGGGGGCCTCTGGCCACCCAACCACTCCACCCCAGAGGACTGCCCAAGCAACAGAAAGCTGGCCGTCAATAAGCTTTGAAGTGTAGTGTATGGCCTTGTCCTTCCCTCCTCCCCTCCTCCGCCACCCCACCCAGTGCTTCCCTCCTCCCCCACTCCTCCTGGGCTACCTTGGCAGTTATCCTCCCATTTGTGTGACGAATTAATAAAGAATGACTTTATTGCCTCTGCAAGCGGAGATCAAAGTGGGGAGGGGAGGGCGGTTGGCTTACAGGGAAGTAGAGTGAACCAAGGGGGCGGGTTTTCATCAAGGAGAAACAAACATAACTTTCACACTGTAGCCTGGCCAATCATGAAACTGGTTTTCAAAGCTTCTCTGATGCGCAGCGTGCCCTGCTGTGCTCTTTTAATCTAATTGCAAACAGCCTGGTGTCTGGCTGCGCATAATCAGTGGCCAGGCGATTTGCCTCAACCTCCCACCCCACCATAAACGTCTCCCCCTTACTCTCACAGGTATTGTGGAGCTCACAGCAAGCAGTAATAACGATGGGAATATTGGTTTCGCTGAGGTCTAACCGAGTCAGTAAACTGCTCCAGCGCACTTTTAAACGTCCAAATGCACATTCTACCACCATTCTGCACTTGCTCAGCCTATAATTGAACAGCTCCTGACTACTGTCCCGGATGCCTGTGTATGGCTTCATGAGCCATGGCATTAAGGGGTAGGCTGGGTCCCCAAGGATAACTATAGGCATTTCAACATCCCCAATGGCTATTTTCTGGTCTGGAAAGTAAGTCCCTTGCTGCAGCCGTTCACACAGACCAGAGTTCCTAAAGATGCGAGCGTCATGTACATTTGCCAGGGCCCGTGCTTTGAGAGAACTCTGTGTCCATGTCCTCATCACTCTCATCACTGGTGCTGCCGTCGCCTCCTCGCCTGCTTTTGAAGTTTCTGGTGCTGCATATACTGCAGGATCATGCGCGTGGTGTTTACAGTGCTCATAACTGCTGCGGTGATCTGAGCGTGCTCCATGCTTGCCGTTGTATGTCGTCTGCGGAAAAAAGGCGCGAAACAATTGTCTGCCGTTGCTCTCATGGAGGGAGGGGCAACTCACAACAGGGCCAGGAGCAACCCGGAGATGACGGCAGACAGTGGAATACGGCTGCTAACGGTCTTTGCTAACTTGCAAAAGCAAGGAGCTGCTGCTGCTGTGTAGCAATGCAGTACCGCGTCTGTCAGCAGCACCCAGGAGACGTACGGTGAGCTGAGCGGGCTCCATGCTTGCCGTGGTATGTCGTCTGCACGGGTAACCCAGGAAAAAAGGCAAGAAACCATTTTTTGCCGTTGCTTTCACGGAGGGAGGGAGGGGGGGCCTGACGACATGTACCCGGAACCACCTGCAACAATGTTTTTGCCCTATAAGGCATTGGGAGCTCAACCCAGAATTCCAATGGGCGGCGGAGACTGTGGGATAGCTACCCACAGTGCAACGCTCCAAAAGTCAACACTAGCCTCGGTACTGTGGATGCACTCCACCAACTTAATGCGCTTAGTGGGGACACACACAATCGACTGTATAAAATCGATTTCTAAAAAACTGACTTCTATAAAATCGACCTAATTTCGTAGTGTAGACATACCCTCAGGTGCCTCAGTGAAGGGCACATAAATGCTAAGTGTCGTATCTGCAAGTCCTTTAAACCTAGGACCAAGAAAGAGCGCAAGATCAGATTCAAAGCGCTCCTGATGGAGTCGGCGCTCACTCCGGCCCCGGAGCAGAGGTTCCAACTCGGCACCCAGCACCACGGCATCAACGAGCCAGCACCGATCCCCATCCATGGCCCCGGCCAAGAAGTCGAAGAAGGCCAGTAGGGGAAGGTCTCCTACTCCATGCAAGGGGAAGGACAGGGCTGGGGACAAGCTAAGACCCGTGCCGGGCGGCTCATCTCCCCCATCAGAACGTTGGGCCTCAGCTCATGTCAAGCGATGCAGCCCACCCCATTCTTTGCCTGGAAGCCCGGACACAGAGGCGGGCCTTCATCAGCTTCAGGTGCCGTCGATGCCTGACGCCCTCCAGGCTGCGCAGGAGATCCTGACGCTCCCAGTGCTGCCCACACTGGTCCCGGCAGTGCCCAGACCTCGGGGTAAGCCCACCTTAGGACCTTTCCGTCCGCCCTCGCCCCAACAGCACTGCTCCCCATCACGAGGGATGTCCCGCCACCATTCACCCACTCGAAGTCATCATGCATTGAAGTTAGGGAGGCAGACACATCGGAGCCCTCGACAGTCACTGGACAGCAGACCTTGCCGGTTACCTGGCACAGACCCATGGAGGCACGCGCTCCCCGGCAGGAATGTTGGGACCAGCCCTTTGCATCGCCAGAACGTTGTTACAGATCCCAGAAAAGACCGGAGCCATGGAAAGACCAGAACTTTGGGCCTTGCCAATGATCTCTGAGATGGGTGTCACTGTATTCGGGGAGATCCCGCCGGCACCCAGCCGGCACCCAGCCTGCAATACCTCCAGGTCCCGCTCCTCATCCCGTTACCGGTCTTGAAGCACGAGGCTTGGCTTGCCGGTCTTCCATCGTGGATCTGCCAAGCGTCGCTGGTCACCGAGGTCCCCATGGAGGTACACGTCCTGCTCGGACAGGTCCTCTTCTATGTGTGACTGTGATTATCGCCAGGCACAGAATCACCGCTCCAGTGGATCTTGGTCACTGGGTAGCAATCACTCCGGATATGGCTCTGGTACGGAGCAAGGCTCCACGTTGGTGGGGCAGCCTCCCAGATCCTCGGTGCTGTCTGCATCGTTGGTACTGAAACGTGCCCCATGGCCCCAGGTCCAGTGGCCAGCCCCGTGGTACCCCTGGAACCCGTGGGAGTTCACCCAGTCCTCCCTGCTTGCCCTCTCGGTGTTGGGGGCCTCGGACAGGCCGGTGGCCTCAACAACCCAATTCTCTCCTGTTCTTGAGACCCCAGGGGATAAGTCCATGTGGACCAAGGGGAACAGCTATGAAACCCACGGTACCTGCCTCCTCCTCCTCATCGTCACCGGACGAGGCCATCACGGAGCCCCCTCACCTGGTTCCTCAGGATGATGCTAAAGCGCACCAGGAGCTGTTGAAGAGCGTTGTGTCCAACCTTGGCCTGCAGGCAGAGGAGTTGGAGGAGCAAGCGGACTCCCTGTTCGACGTCCTCTCCTCCACAGCCCCTGCTAGGGTGGCCCTTGGGGCAAACCGCTTCCTCTCTGCCCCCCATTTCCAAATGGGCAAAGTGTAAATACTTTGTCCCGACTAACGGCCCAAATACCTTTACTCCCATTGTCATAAATGTAGAGGAAAGAGTAGCATAAAACATCTCCTTGGCAGCTGTACTGAATTGCCTTACCTGTAAGAGGTTAAGCAGTTCAATACCCTAGTTGGCACCTGACCAGAAGGACCAATGAGGAAAGAAGATACTTTCAAATCTGGGGGGAGGGGGAAGGTTTTGTTTGGGCTCTCTCTTTGTTGTTCCCTCTCCGGACAGAGGGAGAGACCAAGCAGGTACACCTCCTGAAAATATACCTGGAATAATAGATATAAAACCACAGAAATTGTAAGTAGACAATGAAATGCGTTAGGTTATATTTTGTTTTAGCTTGTGAATTTTCCTGTGCTACAGGGGTAGTTTTATTCCTGTTTTTGTAACTGTGAAGCTGAGCCTAGAGGGGAATCCTCTGTGTTTTAAATCTTTTTATTACCCTGTAAAGTTATCTTCCATCCTGATTTTGCAGGTGTGATTCTTTCACTTTTTCTTTAAATAAAGTTCTTCTTTTAAGAACCTGATTGATTTTCAGTGCCCTGAAGACAAAGGGTCTGGTTTGTGCTCACATTGATAACCAATTGGTTTATATATTATTCTCAAGCCTCCCAGGAAAGGGGGTGAAGGGGTTTGGGGGGGAGGGGGGGATATTTTAGGGGGATAGGGATTCCAAGTGACCCTTCCCTGAATTTTTGTGTAAATCAGTCGGTGGTGGCAGCAATACTGTCCAAGGAGAAGGAAAGGAATTTGTCCCTTGGCGAAGCTTTTAAGCTAAGCTGGCAGAATATAAGCTTAGGGGGGGTCTTTCATGTGGGTCCCCACATCTGTACCCCAGAGTTCAGAGTGTGGGGGGGACCCTGACACCCATCCTGCCCCAAATTCCCTGGTGGTTGAGGCAGTTAACCACAGGGAACGTCAGGGGCAACCCAGAGCTACCCCCAAAAATAAAGACTCCAGAAGACTGGACTTGTTTGGATGGAAAATTTATTCCTCGTCTAGCTTACAGTTGAGGGTGGCCAACCACCAGGCCCTCCTTGGTTGCTACGACTTTAATATGTGGCAAACCATGGCCAAGTTCGAGAATGTCCTCCCGGAAGGTTCCTGTAAAGAATTGCGGGCAATCCTCGACAAGGGCACGGCTGCTGCCAGGGTGGCCCTTCAAGCAGCATCTGACGTGGCATATTCCTCTGCCCGCACCATGGCGTCCGCCATCTCCATGTGGCGAGCGTCCTGGCTGCTCCTCTCTGGGTTGTCCTCCAAGACTCAGCAGTCGATTCAGGACCTCCCCTTCGATGGCCAGACCCTGTTTGCGGAGCAGACAGACAATAAATTACATGAGCTGAAGGACTCCCGAACCACCCTAAACGCCCTGGGGCTCTACGTTCCGGGCCTGGCACGTAAGCGGTTCAAACCGCAACTACCTCAGGGGCAAGGGAGTCAGCCCCGGCAGGCAAGACCCACTGCACAAAAAGCCCAAGGACTATAGACAGCACACGAGCCACCCACCCCCACCCTCCGCCTTTCCTTTTTCCTCCCAGCGTGGTCGATGATAACTTTGGACTGCTGAGTCCTCAGTACAGTGGCACATGGCTACACCCTCCAATTTATTTCCACCCCTCTCCCCGTCCCTCTTCAGGGACCCTTCTTACAAGAGTCTTCTCCAGCAGGAGGTCCAGGGGCTCTTACAGCTGGGGGCGGTGGAGGATGTCCCGCCTCCTTACCAGAACAAGGGTTTCTATTCCTTGATATTTTCTGATCCCAAAGGTCAAGTGTGGTCTGCAACCTATCCTGGACCTGTGAGACCTCAACAGATACCTAAAGAAGCTAAAGTTTCACATGGTCTCCCTGGCCTCCATTATTCTCTCCCTGGATCCGGGAGACTGGTATGCCGCCCACGACCTGAAAGACGCATACTTTCACATAGTGATCTTCCCAGGACACAGACGCTTTCTCCGTTTTACGGTGGGTTCAGCCCACTACCAGTTTGCAATCCTTCTGTTTGGCCTGGCTACAGCACCAAGGGTATTTACCAAGTGCATGGCGGTAGTCGCGGCCTACCTCAGGCGTCAGGGTATCCAGATTTACCTGTACCTCAACGACTGGCTGGTCAAAGGCAGCTCCAAGGCTCAGGTCCAACGCGACGTTGCTGTACTACAAGCCACGTGCCGCTCCTTGGGACTACTGGTCACCACAAAAAGTCCACCTTAGTTCCAGTTCAAAGGATAGAATTAATTGGGGCCATGCTTGACTCGACCCTGCCATTAGACAGGTTTCAGGCCCTGACGGACCTCATCGCGGAAGTGTCTGTGTTTCCCCTGACAATGGCCAGGATCTGCCTGTGCCTGTTAGGCCACATGTCAGCTTGCACATGCATGGTCCGCCATGCCAGACTCCGCATGCGGCCCCTGCAGAAATGGCTGCCGTCAACCTATTCCCAATCCAGGGACCACCTGGAGAAGATTGTCACCATTCCCCCGGCGGTTCTCGCCTCATTGCAGTGGTGGACTTATGGCAAGAAGGTCCTGGAAGGAGTCTCATTCGACAGTCCCACTCCATCCAGAGCTAGTGTCAGACGCTTCGGGCCTCGGTTGTGGGGGTGCACCTCAGACATCTCCGGACCCAGGGGATGTGGACCCTGGAGGAGGCAACGTTACACATAAATGTCAAGAAGCTCAGAGCAGGTTGGCTGGCCTGCGGGGTCTTCCTGCCGCACCTATCGGGCAAAGTGGTGAGAGTCCTGACAGACAATACGGCCTTGGTGTTCTACATCAACAGGCAAGGAGGAGCGTGCTTGTCGGCTCTCCGCCAAGATATTCTCTATCTCTGGGACTTCTGCATTGGCCACAGCATCCATCTGGAAGCTGGTCACCTCCCCGGCATCAGGAATGCCCTAGCAGATCGTCTTAGCAGGGACTTCTCCTCTCACCATGACTGGTCACTCCACCCAGAGGTGGCCTGCATGATCTTCCAGAGGTGGAGAACTCCCCAAGTAGATCTGTTTGCCACCAGGCGAAACAGAAAGTGCCATCAGTTTTGTTCCCGGCAGGGCCTGAGCAAGGGCTCCCTCTCCGATGCCTTCCTCCTGTCATGGGCCAAGGGTCTGAGTTCCGTCCGATCCCTCTGGTCAGCTGGGTCCTAGTAAAGATCAGGAGGGACAAAGCACAGGTTATCGTGATCATGCCTGTGTGGCCTCACCAGCACTGGTTCGGAACGCTCATGAACATGGCAGTGGCCCCTCCCTGGCCCCTTCCCTATTGTCTGGACCTGCTGTCACAGGATCACGGTCGGCATCTACATCCCAACCTCGAGTCTCTACACCTCTCGGCATGGATGTTCCGTGGTTGAACCTGGAGGAGCGTACCTGCTCGGGGGAGGTCCAGCAGTAGTAGGAAGCCATCCATGAGACTAACTTACCTGGCCAAGTGGACAAGGTTTTCCCGCTGGGCATTGGAGTGTGGCATTTCTCCCTCATGTTCTTCAGTGCAGTCCATCTTGGACCACTTACTGCAGCTCAGGAACCAGGGTCTGGCGCATTCTTCCATCAGAGTGCACTTGCAGCCATCTCCGCGTTCCACCAGGCGATCCAAGGTCAGACGGTCTTTTCTCGTGACATGACTGCCAGGTTCCTGAGGGGCCTCGAGAGGCTTTACCCACAGGTAGGGGCCCCTGTCCCTCAGTGGGACCTTAACTTGGTCCTCTCCACGCTCACCAGCCCTCCTTTTGAGCTGCTGGGCTCCTGCTCCTTTTCCTACTTGTCCTGGAAGGTCACTTTCCTGGTGGCAGTGACGTCGGCAAGATGAGTCTCAGAGATTAAGGCCTTGACCTCGGAACTGCCTTACACTGTGTTTTATAAGGACAAAGTCCAGCTGCGGCCCCACCCAGCCTTCCAACCAAAGGTGGTATCTTCCTTCCACATGATCCAGGACGTATTCCTGCAGTGTTCGGTCCCAAGGCGCAGGCGTCTGCATGGGTGGGACATCCAGAGGGCCGTGGCTTTTTGCTTGGAGCGTACCAAGCCTTTCCATAAATCGACCCAGCTCTTCATTGCTACAGCTGATAGGATGAAGGGCCTTCCTGTTTCTTCGGAGAAGATTTCCAACTGGATCAGCTCTTGCATAAAGACCTATTACGAGCTAGCAAAGGTCCCGCAGCTGCTGATTGTCAGGGCCCATTCGACTAGAGCACAGGCGTCTTTGGCGGCACTTCCTGGCGAACATCCCGATCCAGGACTTCTGTAGAGCCGTGGCGTGTTCCTCTGTCCACACATTTACCACTCATTATGCCATCACTCAGCAGGCCAGAGATGACGCTGGGTTAGGCAGAGCTGTATTACAATCTGTGCCGCCGTGAACTCCTATCCGCCTCCACGGGAACTTCTTGGAGTCACATAATGTGGAATGGACATGAGCAAGCACTCGAATACCAGTTACGGAACAGGTAACTGTCTTTTTGTGCAGGAGACAGAGCTTTCAGGGGAGGCAGGGCCAAGGCTCTATAACAGGGGTCGGCAACCTGTGGCACGTGTGCCAAAGGCGGCACACTAGCTGATTTTTAGTGGCACTCTGCTGCCAGCCGGGGTCCCGGCTGCCGGCCCCGCTCAGCCCGCTGCCTGCCTGGATGAACAGAAACCCAGGCTGGCAGCGGGCTGAGCGGGACCAGCGGCCAGGACTCCTGCTGGCAGGATCCAGCAGACAGAACCCCAGACCAGCAGCGGGCTGAGCAGCTCAGCCCGCTGCCGGTCTGGGGTTCCTCTGCCACCCCCACTACCAGTCTGGGGTTCCCTCCACCGGCCCCTGTAAATGTAAAATGTATTACTGGCACGTGAAACCTTAAATTACAGTAAATAAATGAAGACTTGGCACACCACTTCTCAAACGTTGCCGACCCCTGCTCTATAATAAACTACTGTGGAATTGAAAGACCACCACAAGGCTCCCACCTTCCCTTGTACATCCAAGATGCTTTTCTGTAACCTCGCCACTGCTAATATAAACAAACAGGTAGGGGTGTGTGTGTGTGTATTAACTAAAAGAATAAATCCCCATACAGTTTTCCCCTGGGGAGGAGAAAGGAAGAACTGCCTACGGCAGATGTTAGTCATGTCACTTAATGCTCAACTATTCTTAGGGTGACCAGATGTCCTGATTTTATAGGGACAGTCCTGATTTTTGGGTCTTATTCTTATAAAGGCTTCTATTACCCCCCACCCCCATCCCGATTTTTCACACTTGCTGTCTGGTCACCCTAACTATTCTATATCATTTTTTGTACTCCATCACTTTATCTGAGCACTTTTGAGTAGTGCATTAAGGAACATGGCCACATGTCGGTTGTGTGTTACTTGTTCTCTCCTCTTCTCCCCAGAGGGAGAAGTATGTGCAGTAGAGTGTCTTGTTTTGGTTGGATGTCTTTCCCCCTCCCCCCATTGAATATAAATATGTCTGTGGCTATGTGTTTACATTGGAGAAGTCCTGGTCAAAGGAATGCACCTTGCACTTGGAATGGAAGGTGGGGAGGTTTGTAATGGTCCTTAGTTCTGGGGAGGTGGAGTTCATCCCACAGTCTCTGCCCAGCCCTGGAGAAAGTTCCGTCTTCCTCACAAACTAACTTTACTCTTATTGTTGAGAGTTCCACTCTACCAGAGCAACATAGTTGTTGACCATGGTCTTCATCCTCGAGCTTTAGACAATCTTTTAGATAACCTAGAAGGTACTAAAGCACTAAGATGCTACGGTGATGAGGGTAGTATACTAACATGAATGGAATAGAAGTTAGAATTTCAAGTCTTGCTTACATTGTTTTTCCTGGGAGACACTATGATGGGGTGGAAGACAGGTAGATAATGACATCAGAGAAATAATTCAAATAAAATATAATTGAAGAATGAAATGTGTTGGGTTTTTTAAATCAGATACTCAAAGCTGTGGGTATCTTTCTTAAGCCCCATTGAAAACAAAGGGTTGGAGGAAAAGCTCTTTTGTTCAATATTCAACACCCCTGCATTATCAGTTAAGAAAGCTTCTATTTACGTGTCTAGATTTTCCAATAAAATCCTCCAGCAAGGCAGAAAATACCAGAATTTAAACCACATTCCCGATATTTCTCAGGTAGCGCACACATTTCAGGCCCTTGGTGTATATCCACGGAGAAGCAGAAAGAAATACAAACCCAAGTTTTTACCTTTACATGTCAGCTTTAACCATTTGAACAACAAGGCTGTCTCTCTATCTGATCCAAACATTTAGAAAGAAGCACTTTGGGGAAAATGTCAAAGGTTGAGTTGGTTTATTTTTCAAACTAAAACCATTCAGGCAGTCTCATTCTCAAGTGCTTAACTGTCAGGGAGACTATATCAGTACAGTATTGATGATAACCTGCTGCTAGGATCTTGACTGAGACCATCAATGCATTTCACGCAAGCCTTCAAAAGAGCAGGAAGCAGCAGTGATATGACCAGGGTTGCACTTGTATCAACGCTATAGAGGTGAAAGGCTTTGGGGCCCCATGAGCAATCCTTGTTGCCTTTCAGCTCCCTCAAAAGTGGGCCTCTACTAAAATATTAGGAGCCATTTTTTCAGAAGAGCTCTGGTATAGGCATCTAAATTACGTGGTCAAAAGTGTCAAGTGTTCAGTACCGAACAACTCAGCTAAGCCAGCCTGATTACGTGGCTAGAGCATTGGAGTGGGAGTCAGGAGGCCTGGGTTTTGCGCAATCTTGGGTAAGTTGCTTTACTTCTCTTTTTCCCACCCAACCTTTGTCCGCTTTGGCTGTTTAGGTTGGTAGATCTTTGGGGCTGGGACTGTCTCACACTCTGTGTTTGTTCAGTGTCTACCACAGTGCGGCTCCAATCTCACTTGAGGCCTCTTTTTTTACTACATTAATACAAATAATAAAAATCCTTCCTTCCTTTTAATCTCGTTAGCAGCTTGTGGGTGCTGTGCTCATTTGAAAATCTGGCCCCACTTTCAAAAGTCTGCCCTACGTGTTGCTTTATTATTCCATAATGTTCTATAGCTAGACTTGGCTAGAATTTTTGGCATATTTCTATTGGCTTTTGGTCCTGTTTACAACTTTTGCTCAGTTTAATGAGTTGATAAATATCTTTAGAATGATCTTCTTTGTAATTTCCAAAGAATGGGGCCAAGAGAAAGCCAAAATGAAAAAAACAGAAGTTCTACAAAACTTTCAACGAACCCTGCAGATTTTGAAAAATTCCCCATGGCGCTGTCTTGTCCCCCTCATGTATTTTTGTATCAAATCATAATGGTATGACCATAATGAAACTTGGGAGGGGAAATCATTAAAGTAGTTTGCTTGATCAAATATTGCCATGCCTTGCACTTCTATATTATAACATGCTGAGCCTTGTCTATCTGTCTTTTTATTTACATTTTAAAAAATGTTTAATTTTAACAGCAACATTAGCAAGCCTTATTTAATTACACTCTTCCATTCGTATTTCTAGTCATGTCAATCTAGAGAACATCTTATGGGGAGATTAAAAGCTTTTTCTTCCTCTCTCGCAGAGTGATTTTCATTTCCTTCACTATCAACAGTTAAACTATACAGTTGAATAGCTCAGCTTCCAAAGAAATGGCTTTGTTTTTCTAAGGGCTTGTCTAAAATAGTGGGCTCTACAAGGGGTGTGATTTCTAAAGCGCACTAATGTGTTGCACATTAATTGGTCCGGGCAAACCCTGCTGGTGTGCACTAACAGCTCCCTAGTGCACTTTAAGGCAATGCAGTTTCAAACCCTAAGCCTGGACTTTGATGTTAAAGCTGTCAGAAGACTCCACCTTGCTCTGACACTGACTTGCTGTGTGACCTTGGGCAAGTCAATTAATCTCTGTGCCTCGGTTCTCTATTTGTATACTGTGGGTGATATTAGCCAGCATAAAAGGATGGGGGTTGGGAATTCATGTTTGTAAAGCTCCTCTGTGGTCCTTTGTTGGTAGGTGGTATATAAATGAAAAGTGTTATATTATTTCTTAATGACTAAGGCCCCAATCCAAGACAAAAATATGATTTTTCTGCCAACCTTGCAAAACTCAGCCTATGATCTGCTTCTTCCTCACTCTCTCATATCATCACTGCTAATAAGGATTCTGCAATCACGATTTAGCCGACACTTCTGGTAATGATACAAGGTGGAATAGAATCCAGCTTAAACTTCTGTAGCTGCACTGACACTGCGGTGCTTAGCAGCACTAAAAACAATTTTTGGGGGCCAAATCCTCAGCTGGTGTAAACTGGCATAGCTCCAGTTTGGGATCTGGCTGCAGACAGGAAATAGGTCTCTTAGGGGGGAGGGATAGCTCAGTGGTTTGAGCATTGGGTTGTGAGTTCAATCCTTGAGGGGTCCACTTAGGGATCTGGGGGAAAATCAGTACTTGCTCCTGCTAGTGAAGGCAGGGGGCTGGACTCAATGACCTTTCGGGGTCCCTTCCAGTTCTATGAGATAGGTATATCTCCATATATTATTTTATTTTATTTTTTCTCTTGACAAAGGAGGAGCCATTTTTACTCTCACTTTTATGATTACACCTGCAGTTTAATTCTATTTATTATTTGTATTACATGACCACCTAGAAGCCTGGGCCCCTTTGTATAATTGCACAGGCACTATGCACAGCTAGGAGTTGTATAATCCCATAGTAAGCCAGTTCCCTTCCTGAAGAGCTCATGATCTAAATAGAACAGACAAAGGGTGAGATGGGAAAGGGAGGGGTGAATTGGTTTGCAGAAGTTCATGCAGCGGGTGAGTTGCTGACAGGGGCTAGAAACCAGGTCTCTCAATTCCCAGTCTAGCACCTCATCCATTATTCCACACTGCCGCCCATGGTGAAAAGGCTATTGAAGCAGGGGCTGCTTGAAAAATGTGTTCAGTGAGCAAACTTCTGACAAGGAAGGGTTAGTGAAATGAAAAAAAGAGAGATCCTGAACTGGTCCAGTAGCAGTCAGCCTGTTCCAAGACGATGCACGCAAGCTGTTCCACAACCCCGCAAAGCCAAGAAGAGAACCAGCCAAGGCACCAGACAAGAAGCCAAACAAAGATCCAGATGCCAGTGCTGGGGGAAAAAAAATACCAGCTCCTTCTCAGAGCTTGGCATTTGTGTCTTGCAGCCTAGCCAACTGCGCCCCATGAGAGAGTGCAGAGGTAGGCAATGCTCCTGAAGCAGACAGATAAAGAGGTTGTAAGGGGACCACTTTCCACACAGCAATTAACAGGAAGAGACAGCAATGAGTGAATATTTCAATTGCATATACAGGAGGCGCCAATATGTTTTGCCATTTTGTGATTGTGTTCTAGAGGCGCCAGCAGTGCTGTTACAGCGAAGGCTCTGTTCGCTTGGCATTTCCATTGTAATCCCAATTTTTGAAGAGGGTTATAATTCAGCTGTTTTAAATTAACAAGGGGATTAAAATTGGCACACAAGCTCTCAGGCTGCCTTGGTTGCTGTTTTTATGTTTTTTAAAATGCACTCTTTTAAGCCATTTTAACAGTCATGCTTCTCTTTCCGGTTATCTGTGGTAGCTTTAAATAGATAGATATGAAATAAGGTTGGTCAGGTTTAAGAGTTAGATCTGGAGAGGCTGAAAAGGTCCGTACCCCTAAGTCAGGACGATGGTAGCTATCTTTTGTGATCTAACATTCAAGGTGTTTGTTACAAAAGCAGACGCTCCCCATGCACCAGATGGTTATATTAACCATCAGCCTTTCATAGGTGTAATGCTAATAATGTGGATATATTCCCACTGATTTTTATGAGGCCCAGGTCCACAAAGTGACTTAGGCACCTGACCCCCAGATTTAGGTGCTATTGTGATCCACTTGTAACCCCTGCCTGCTCGGTGTGGCACTCTGTCCCCCTCTAATGGTAGGTAGGCCAGCTGGGCACTGCCTTTTAGCTCAGGCAGTGGAGGTTCATGCATTAAGCTCAAGAGGTCTCAGCTTTGATCCCCACTGCTGATGACTGAGGTGGTTGGTGTTACCAGTAGTGGCCTGTACGGGGAATTCAACTGGGAAGTCTCTAAAACTCAAGACTGTGCTGCCCTGCCCAAGGGGAGACTGTGCTGCCCTGCCCAAGGGGAGAACGTAACCCCTGCCTATTTAATGTGGCAATCTGTCCCCCTCTAGTGGAGGCTAGGCCAGCTAGAGATTGATAGGCCTCTACAGCCTTGAGTAAGGGACATTTGTCTCTTAGCTCAGGCAGTGGAGGCTCATGCATCAAGCTCAAGGTTGTATCCCTACTGCTGATGACTGGGATGGTCAGTGTTTTGCCACAACCCCCCAGTCAGCTCCTGCCTAAATGTGTAGGTGCCTACATTTCTGCTGTAAAAGTTCTATGGGAGCCTAGGTTTTTCTGTCTCTGCGCAGGTGTACTCTTGCATCAGGCAGGAGTCTGGGCAGCTGTCTCATGCCTAAGCCCCAGCACAATCCTCAAACCAGATGAAGATAGGTGTTGCCTCACCCATCTTCCCTGTGGGGCCCAATTCAGTAGGCATGCTCTTCCCATTCTCTTCTCTCTTGGAGTTAACTTTCCCCCAGCCATTAGGCTGTGATGGAAGCTGCCAGTCTGCGCCGGTATAGGGCGACAGAAATCTTTACATTTTGCATGAGCCCACTTCTCTGCCACTCATCACGGCCAGCTTGTGGGTGATGGGTACCTATTAATGCATCAGCTTGGTGACAGGCCTCTCTGAAGTGGCAGGGGTGTGTGTGTGTGTATTAAACACCCAAGAAGGCAATAGAGATACTGCAGGGTCCATGCCTGATTTTGGCAGTGCAGATTCCACCCTTAGAACTCTCTTCATGCAATTCAGTGTTGAGACAACACCCAGAAGTTAAGCATTTTATGCAATAAGTCATGGCCTAGAACACTGGATTGGGATTTAGGAGACCTGGGTTTTATTCCCAGGTCTGCCAGTGGCCTGCTGGATGACCTTGCACAAATCACCTCACCCCTCTGTACCTCAGCTTCCCTATCTGTAAAATGGTGATAATGATTACTCCCTTTGTAAAGTGCTTTGAGATCTACTGATTTTAAAACTTCTATATGAGTGCTAGATGGTGGGTGGTGTTTGCCTCACCCTACGCTCTTAGTGGGAAAGTCTGGGTGTTTCTCGGCCTATCTCTTTTGAAGGGCAGTTAGGCAGAAGAGTGGGGATGGGGGGAATAGGATGGCACCTTGGTACTTCATTGCCCACTCTGGCAATGGTTGAGGGGTTTTCCTTGTTCTGGGACTGAGACAGGCCATTTTCTCAGTAAGCATGGCAGTTTCCACTGGACTGGGTTTATTTTTCTCCTATGACTTGTTTGCCCTTGGAGCAGTAAGTGCGCTCTTTGAAGGTGTTTGACAATCTCTCTTCCTTGGTTTGCCGGGTTTGTCATTTTATGGTAGTGCGGAGGCTGGGGTATGTGTGTGTGTCAGTTGAAATTTTGCTGACAGTTTCCTTGACAGGCACAGGAACTGACATACATTTCCCGAGGAGATATTTCCACATTCTCATTGTTCTTCAGGCGGCTGTGACATTTCCCAACTCTGGTGGGCTAAGCCTCAGGTTTTAAGTACCTATGCTCCCTTGAACCATATCCCAACAGGGTTAATTTGACCCTTGCACCTTTCTGTGGTGGTTAAATTGAGGACTATGCAGTCTATTTACTGAGCAGAGGTCTTTCATCAGAACTGTAAAAACTGAGGCCTACATCTTCAAAGTGGATGCCTCAGTTCCAATCCCACGCTTTCAAAAATCATGAGTCTAGCCTCTCAAAATCATAAGAATGGCATAAAACTAATTATCTAATTTTAAAATTAAAATGTCTGGTCCTTTTATTTGCCTTCTAGTGTCAGAATGTTTAGGGTTCGTGTTTTTAAGCTTTTCTCTGCAACCACCTGGGCTGGCAAATGAAAGCTGAGAATTTCACATATTCACATGACTCCAGGAGCTGGGGCTGTCAGAAAAACACCAAATATTATGAGACTCATGACAAAATCATGACAGTTGGCAACAGTAGGTGTGATGTCCTATTCTTTTATCTATTTGAGCACTCTCCCCCTCCCTAGGGCAAAGCCTCATTTTTGGGTTAATTCCATTTTGCAGCCAAAACAATAAAGCCACCACCAGAGCAAATCGCTGTGTCCATCTCCTCCTCTGGTGGGTCCAGATAAAACATTTGATGCCGAAGGATTTCTATCCCATGGTGTTCAGTATTGCCTCTGCCTGAAGAAGAAAGAAATGTAAGCAAATAATATCAGAGGCACCTGGAGGCACAAGGTGACAGACTGCTGCTTTTTGCTGCTGGGACAGCATGAACCTGCCAACTAGAGAGGAGGGAGTACGCAAATAAAAACAGAACAGAGGAATAGGCTGTTGCCCAGAGCTACTGCAAAAAAAGCAGTGAGGGGGAAGTAAGCAGCCATATTGGTTGACCACCTGCAAGCAGGCAAAGGAGGAAAAGCAGCTTAGCCTGCACTGAAAGTCTATAGCCAGCAGAGGGAGGCCAAGAACAGCTAAAGGAAGAATTCTGCAGTCTGCAGTGTTGGCATGCAGCCAGAAGAGGCAGGCCAAGAGCAGATAGTTCAGTAACAAAAAAAAGACAGTTTTCCTGTGGCATAAAAGGTGTCTGGGAAGTTGTGAAGTTCAATAGGAGAGCAGAGAAAATGGTAACTTTTGTGGCCAAGGTTGGTGAACTGAGAATCATGGGTAGTGTACCTCGAACGTTTTGAGCAATTTATATCCTGCAACACCTTCCAGACGGCGATACGTTTCAACCTTTCTGATAGCGATAGGTCCAAAAGCATATGCACTGCTGTGTGACCTATTGTCTCAAACTATGCCTGGAATGGCATGAACGCCACACCTACTGCAGTAATGCAGGAATATTTTTCTCCTATCCCATCGATGATAGCAGAATATTGGTCTCATCAGGGAAGCGGAAAGTCAGTAGCATCATTCGTTGCTGCTCTAAGGAAGTTGCCAGAGCACTGTCAGTTTGGACAAATGTTAAGTGATGCCCTGTGTGACCAGTGAGTCTCTGGATTATGCCATGACCAGGTCCGGAAGAAGTTATTGACTGCATTATTGCTTACATTCAAGAAGGCGGTTGAAATAGCAGTTGCAATGGAAACCGCAGAGAAGGATTCTCTGGAATTTAGTGTGAATTGAGAAGTTCATTTTGAGAATCGGCGAGACAGAGGACCATGGGAATTTATGGAAATTTCCATGTGACCATTGTGCACAAACTACACACTCTGACAAGGATTGCTGGGCACGCCAGATTATTTGCAGAAACTGTCAGAAGAAAGGACACATTACCAGGATCTGTTGCACAGTTCAATGACCAGCAACACTGAGTAATCATTCAGCCAAGAAGACACCTGTGAAGACTGAACCTAAGAGAGGATGGAAGTTGGGAAAACTTTTCATAACTTGGAAAAAGACAAGAACTCTGACACTGACCAAAACCTAGCACTACATGTGTTATCAGAAACTGGAGTCAGAGATGACCTCTGGGTCACACCTTTGATTGAAGGAGTTCCTACAAGAATGGTGCTTGATACTGGAGCATCTGCCTCTCAGCAGGTGTCATCATAAATTCCTCTGGAAGAAAACTCCATGGTTTTGAAGACTTTTACTGGAGAAAAGTTGGTCCCAAAGGGGATGCTCCAGGTGAAAGTTCAACTAGATGGACAATCAGTCATTTTACCCTGTTATGTGATGTAAGGAAAGTGTCCAGCATTATTTGGCAGAGCTTGGCTTGAGAAACTCAAGGTCAATTGGACCGAGATCAAGGTGATCATGAAAGCATGTTGAAATCTTCAAGAAATACTGGACAGATACTCCAAAATTTTTGAACAAGAGCTTGGACAGATAACAGTGAACTTCACTAACACATTGCTTACGTCTGAAAGCTAGCCAAAATATTGTAAGTTGTGTCTTATGCTCTGATGCCTCTGATGGAAGCTGATTTGGACTGATTAGTGAACATTAGAGTCTTGTTACTGGTTTCACACAGTGAGTGGGCTGCAACCATCATACTAGTGATCAAGAAGGATGGCTCTGTCCAAATTTGTAGAGATTTCAAAGTGACACTGAATCCAATTATATGTGCAGACCAGTATCCACTACCTCATGTTGAAGACTTGTTTGCCATGGTTAGTGGAGGACAGTGTTTCAGTAAATTGGATTTGCTCAGTGCATACCTACAAATGGAGATTGAGTTGGTATCTTGCAAATCTCTCACAATCAACCCACAAAAAGGCTTATTTTGTTACAACAGGTTGCCTTTCAGCATCACATTGGCATCTGCCCTGTTCCAGAAAGCCCTGGAAGAGATTCTGAAGGGACTGAACAGAGTTCAGTGCTATTTGGACAACATCCTAGGATCAAGGAAAGGGTCAAGAGGATCATCTTTGAAATTTGGATGCTGTCTTGCAATGTTTGGAAAATGAGGGGCTCAGAGTACATTGAGACACGTGAGTTTTTCAAACCTTCTGTTGAATATCTTGGACTTGTAATTGATGTCACAGGCTTAAGGAAATCGCCAGAGAAAGAAAAGGTGGGTCTTGAAGCGCCACCACCAGAAAACGTGTCACAATTACATTCATTCTTAGGACTGCTTAAGTATCTGGTGGCAGTTTTGGCACCTTTACATGAACTGTTACAAGCAAAGAAAAAATGGAAATGGACTAAAGAGTGTGAGTGTGCATTTAAGGAAGCAAAGAAACTGTTGACATCAGCTGAAGTTCTTATGCATTTTGATGCTTTGCTGCCATTGCTTTGGAGTGGATGCAGTTCTTTCCCACACTCTTTCAATGGCATGGAGAAACCAACTCTCTTTGCATCATGTACACTCATCACACCTGAGAAGAGCTATGCATAAATAGAATGAGACGCTCTTAGCATTATCTTTTGGAATTTGGAAGCTCCATATCTATCTGCATTTTACGTTGCTGGTGGATCATTGCTTTCAATTTTTGGACTGAAACATGGAATTCTGTCATTAGCTGGTGCTTGCATGCAATGATGGGCATTTCTACTTTCAGCTCATTCCTACACTATTCAGTTCTGTAAAGGGATTCAGCATGGCAATGCTGATGGGCTGTCATGCCTGCTATGCCTGCTGTCATCAACCCAAAGAAACTTCAGATGAAGAGTTCTATCTCAATTTGATGGATAGGTTACCCATCACTAACACAGACATCAACAAAGAAACCACTAAGGATGATTTGCTTTCTCTTGTGAAGGGAATGGTACTACAAGGTACAGTGTTGGATCAACAGAGTCCCCAGTTTGCACAATTTGTGTCTGAATTATCTGTGAATCATGGTTGCATCTTATGGTGAATGCAAGTGATCATTCCAAAATCACTTCAGTCTCAGGTTTTGGAAGCTCTTCACAAAGGTCATTTTGGCATTGTACAGATGAAGGCCAGGGCCCAGAGTAGTGAAGAACTGTACTATGTGTCAGCAAATTCAGCATGACCCTGGTCCATTTTGTCTATGCCCTTGGTACCAGATCCAGCTGATTCCATACCAACCTGTTCAGGACACTGCTGCACCATCACCACCACCAAGAAAGTGTGGAATCCAGTTGTGTGCCTGAACTTATAAATTGTCTAGTTAGTGAGTTGCTATTCTGGGGCAGAATAATACCTTGCAACTTGAGTCTGCAGTAGTCCACCCACAACTTTTAGTTAGGTTATATTGTGTTTTATGTTAGACATACAAACAATAATGTGTGAGTATATTTCAGAAGTTTATTAAAGTAGGGTGGAGTAACGTGATGTCCTATCCCTTTAAATGTTTGAACACTCTCCCTCTTAGCAGTGCAAAGTCTCACTTTTGGGTATAAGCAAATAATGTGTTTTAATACAGCTAAATGTAAATGAATATATGAGGAATAAAGAATGTAGGCCATACCTACAGATAGGGGACTCTATCCTAGGAAGCAGTGACTCTAAAAAAAGATTTGGAGGTTGTGGTGGATAATCAGCTGAACATGAACTCCAATGTGATGCTGTGGCCAAAAAAGTGAATGCAATCCTGGGATGAATACACAGGGAAATCTCAAGGAGGAGAGGTTATTTTACCTCTATATTTGGCACTGGTGCAATCACTGCTGGAGTAGAGCATCCAGTTCTGGTGTCCACAATTCAAGAAGGATGTTGATAAATGGGAGAGGGTTCAGAAAAGAGCAATGAGAATGATTTAAGGACTAGAAAACATGCCTTATAGTGATAGACTCAAAAGAACTCAATCTATTGAAGTTTCTATAGCCATATAAATAAGAAGAAAACAAAGAAAGAAGAAGTGGGACCGCTAAACACTGAGGATGGAGTGGAGGTTAAGGATAATCTAGGCATGGCCCAATATCTAAACAAATACTTTGCCTCAGTCTTTAATGAGGCTAATGAGGAGCTTAGGGATAATGGCAGGATGACAAATGGGAATGAGGATATGGAGGTAGATATTGCCACATCCGAGGTAGAAGACAAACTTGAACAGTTTAGTGGGACTAAATCGGGGGGCCCAGATAATCTTCATCCAAGAATATTAAAGGAACTGGCACATGAAATTGCAAGACCATTAGCAAGAATTGAATCTGTACACTCAGGGTTTGTACCGTATGACTGGAGAATTGCTAACATAGTTCCTATTTTTAAGAAAGGAAAAACAAGTGATCTAGGTAACTACAGGCCTGTTAGTTTGACATCTGTAATATGCAAGGTCTTAGAACATTTTTTGAAGGAGAAAGTAGTTAGGGACATTGAGGTCAATGGTAATTGGGACAAAATACAACATGGTTTTACAAAAGGTAGATCATGCCAAACCAACCTGATCTCCTTCTTTGAGAAGGTAACAGATTTTTTAGACAAAGGAAACGCAGTGGATCTAATTTACCTTGATTTCAGTAAGGCATTTGATACAGTTCCACATGGGGAATTATTAGTTAAATTGGAAAAGATGGGGATCTATATGAAAATTGAAAGGTGGATAAGGAACTGGTTAAAGGGGAGACTACAACGGGTCATACTGAAAGGTGAACTGTCAGACTGGAGGGAGGTTACTAGTGGAGTTCCTCAGGGATCGGTTTTGGGACCAATCTTATTTCATCTTTTTATTACTGACCTTGGCACAAAAAGTGGGAGTGTGCTAATAAAGTTTGTGGATGACACAAAGCTGGGGGGTATTGCCAATACAGAGAAGGACCGGGATATCATACAGGAAGATCTGGATGACCTTGTAAACTGGAGTAATAGGATGAAACTTAATAGTGAAAAGTACAAGGTCATGCATTTAGGCATTAATAACAAGAATTTTTGTTATAAGCTGGGGACTCATCGTTGGAAGTAACAGAGGAGGAGAAGGACCTCAGAGTATTGGTTGATCACAGGATGACTATGAGCCGCCAATGTGATATGGCTGTGAAAAAAGCTAATGCAGTCTTGGGCTGCATCAGGTGAGATATTTCCAGTAGAGATAAGGAGGTGTTAGTACCATTATACAAGGCACTGGTGAGGCCTCATCTGGAATACTGTGTGCAGTTCTGGTCTCCCATGTTTAAGAAGGATGAATTCAAACTGGAACAGGTACAGAGAAGGGCTACTAGGATGATCTGAGGAATGGAAAACCTGTCTTATGAAAGGAGACTCAAAGAGCTTGGCTTGTTTAGCCTAACCAAAAGAAGGCTGAGGGGGGATATGATTGCTCTCTCTAAAAATATCAGAGGGATAAATACCAGGGAGGGAGAGGAATTATTTAAGCTCAGTACCAATGTGGACACAACAAATGGATATAAACTGGCCATCAGGAAGTTTAGACTTGAAATTAGACGAAGGTTTCTAATCATCAGAGGAGTGAAGTTCTGGAACAGCCTTCCAAGGAGAGTAGTGGGGGCAAAAGACATATCTGGCTTTAAGACTAAGCTTGATAAGTTTATGGAGGGGATGGTATGATGGGATAGCCTAATTTTGGCAATTAATTGATCTTTGACTATTAGCGGTAAATATGCCCAATGGCCTGTGATGGAATGTTAGGTGGGGTGGGATCTGAGTTACTACAGAGAATTCTTTCCTGGGTGTCTGGCTGGTGAGTCTTGCCCACATGCTCAGGGTTTAGCTGATCGCCATATTTGGCGTCAGGAAGCAATTTTCCTTGAGGGCAGATTGACAGAGGCCCTGGGGGTTTTTCACCTTCCTCTGCAGCGTGGGGCACGGGTCACTTGCTGGAGGATTCTCTGCACCTTGAAGTCTTTAAACCATTATTTGAGGACTTCATTGTGCAGGAGGTCAGACTAGACGATCATAATGGTCCCTTCTGACCTTAAAGTCTATGACTCTGACTCTATTTAGCTTATCAGAGAGAAGATTAAGGGGTGACTTGATCACAGTCTATTGTTGTGGTTCCCGAGACCTCTTCCACTTGGTTCCCCAAGAATTCAGTCGGACTGCAGTCGTATCAATCAGGTTCCTTCACTTGGCCTACAGCAAAACTACACTGAGTGATCTGACTCAAGCAGGGGGGTGGGTACAGGGCATACCACACATCCAATGTCACACAGGAAACCTCTTTCTTTATATACATTTACACATTACATTGCATCACACGTTTTGGGTTTGGCTTGGTAACTTTGTAGGAACCAATCTCTGTACAGCACATGCTGTCTGTGCACAACTTACTCTTTTCTTCATCTTATGTTCCTGGCCTATATTGTCCATTGTAAATGGTTCCCTGGCTGTTCCTCCTTATCTTAGCTAGTACAGACATTCTGTTTTCAGCCTGATGACCCATTTACCTCCCTAATCCTCTCTCCCAAGAAATGAGGCCTCACCCATGTCCAATTACTCATGTCAAGCCAGGCCTAAATTCCATTGCTTTTGTTTTTATTTTTTATATTAGCATTTGTTTCATTTGCATCATATTCCTGTTTTTCTGTGCTTTCTTTAAGTACACTATCCAGCAAGACCACAGTAGTTGTAATCATTTGAACCAATGATTACAATGAATACTAGGCTCAAGGTTGAACCAGAGGGTGCAAGCTCACCTCCTCTGGTATAGCCCACCATGGTGTAATTTTGCATTATAAGTTTGCTTGGCCTTAAAAGCGTCTTTCTGTAATTTTAACTTTGCTTTTATTACATTATAAAAAACTGGTACAAAATATAAAAATCTTTCCATTTATCACCACAGGAAATTTAGGTGTGAAACAGAGCACAGGCCAATTAAAATAGCATTCCCTGGGTCCATACCAGAACTGGTCGTCTTCAGCCACCATACAATACATGTTACCACCAGCAAAGGCAGTTTTTACTTTACCAGCATCCTAGCATCTCAACCATACTGTGCAGTTTGGTGACTTTTCCCCCAGAGTGAACCTACGTGCCAGTAACACTCACTGTGAGACGACATACCTGCTCATGGAAGTGCCTTGCAGGTGCAAACCACAGTGCAAGTCTGCGGCTTTCCAGACCTTGCATTGTCTTGCAACAGTATTAGAGGAGGGAAAACCAACTTCTTCCACATTGGGTTGCTGTGGGTTTCACCTTTAACTTCCTGGTATTGGATCCTTGTTAATTTTCTTATCCTGCAACAACTGTCACCTGTTTTGTACCACATTTTTAACTTTTCTGTGGTGATAATACTTGCTCCATATCACTTACGGTGGCTTTTACTTTGTATAGCATGTATCCTCCACATACTACATATGTTATTATTAGAACACATTGACTTAATTTCATACTTCCTTAAAAGCAACCTCGTGTGTGTGTGTGTGTGTGTGTGTGTGTGTGTATATGTATACACACACACACACACACACACACACAGTTAACAAAGCTTCATGAATGAGCCCTTGGTTATGCTCATTCTGTGGATGCAGTGCTTTTGCTGCTATGTTCTATTGAAATGCTTGGTCATGTTCCCACAGCATCTCTGTCAGCTATATACCAATTTCAAACAATTCAGTTCCTGTGCCAATCCTATTAAGTTTCTTTTGATGTGGTTGCCTCCTCCTGCCTTGGCAGTTTTATGCATTCTAAAGTATACCTTTTGTACAGAAATTCCTTTCAACAGTTTTTAACTATATTCCACCAAATTTTAGTGGGCACAATCCTTTAGGTAACTGCAAATTGGTAAAATTCAGTAACACTGACCCATAAATAAACTAAACATTTTGGTACAATCTTTCATTAATAGGTCTTAACCCTAATCCACTTGGACCTGTTTCTAGTCTAGGCCATTTTAGTCTTTTTTTTTTTTTTTTTTTTAATTTACAAAACTCCACCATATAGTTTTTGTTTTTACTCCCTTAACATTTATTTTACACCACAGTTAAATGGAAATGTTGGATAGGCTGTCAGTGGTTGGAGCGTTTGTCATGTTTTTGAATGGCCATTCAAAGTAGCTCCATCATCCATAATTAATAACCTGTTTAAAGAAAACAAAATTTGGATGGCACTTTCGAGTAGGATTTAGGTGGTTGGGCTTCACGCCTTATTTTTACTGATTTATTTTTTTTCCCCTTGGTGCAGGGTTAGTTTCTATTTTCAAAGCACGCAGACATCTGAAAAGAAAAACCACAACCTATTGTGGCTCCTCTTTGGAGCCTTTATAGGATTTTAATTAAGAACATGAGAACGGCCATACGGGGTCAGACCAATTAGCCATCTAGCTCAGGATCCTGTCTTCTGACAGTGGCCAATGCCCAGTGCTTCAGAGGAAATGAACAGAACAGGACAGTTATTGAGTTATCCATCCCCTGACGTCCACTCCCAGCTTCTGGCAGTTAGAGGCTTAGGACGCCCAGAGCATGGGGTTGTGTACCTGTTCATCTTGGCTAATAGCCATTGATGGACCTATCCTCTGTGAACTTATCTAATTTTTTTTAACCCAGTTATAGTTTTGACCTTCACAGTATCCTTTGGCAAGTTCCACAGGTTGATTGTGCATTGTGTGAAGTACTTTGTTTTAAATCTGCTGCCTATTAATTTCATTGGGCAACCCTGGCATTCTTGTATTATGTGATGGGGTAAATAACACTTCTTTATTCACTTTCACCACACTATGTGTAACCCATGTGCCTAATAGGGAGGTATCTCTTTAAGAGACCCATTGGGGGGACGTAGGAGTGAGTTGTGTCTGGGTCATTGTTGCTAGGCAGATTAAGCACTCCACATCCAGAAGCTTCTGGAATTGGATGTGGTAGTTTCGGGGATGCTCCAGTAGGTTCCCTCTTGCTGGGGTCAGACTCCATGAGGGCAAGCAGTCAGGGCAGCTGCTTCGCAGGGGGCCATGTGCCCTGAGTGAGTTGGGAGCAGAAAGCAGGCTGTTGTCCCTAACTCTGAAGCATTTTGTAGCAGGTTAGTGCTATTGTTACCCTCTAACGGAAGCATGGGCAATGCTAATTGTAGCAAGAGGACATTGGGAGGGAAAAATAACTTCTGTTTTAATTGTATGCTTTGAATGTTGTTTTGATTTTAGCCAAACTGTTCTAGTTACATTGTCTCAACTAGTCTGATTCACCAACGTTTCTTTAAATGTAGTACTGGGGAAAGAGTCGTTTCTATTTTGCTATTCTCAGTTTTATATTTTCCTGTAACAGGGTTTTCTTTAAATTTCTACACTTAACTGAGTGATTGGCCAATCAGTCAGCTGTCTGGCTAGCAGTGATTTCAGCAAAGGAAGGGTCTGCATGGATTCCAACTCAAGATTCCTACAAGCAAGTGGAGGGAAGATGTTGTTTTAGACCAGGGTTCGGCAACCTTTCAGAAGTGGTGTGCCGAGTCTTCATTTGTTCACTCTAATTTAAGGTGTCGCGTGCCAGTAATACATTTTAACATTTTAGAAGGTCTCTTTCTATAAGTCTATAATATATAACTAAATTATTGTTGTATGTAAAGTAAATAAGGTTTTAAAAATGTTTAAGAAGCTTCATTTAAAATTAAATTAAAATGCAGAGCCCCCCGGACTGGTGGCCAGGACCTGGGCAGTGTGAGTGCCGCTGGAAATCAGCTCACGTGCCGCCTTCGGCACGCGTGCCATAGGTTGCCTATCCCTGTTTTAGACTCAGCAGACTGTCCAGATTTGGTGATCAAAGACTCTAACTGAGACTTAGGTGAACAAATCCTAAGCTTCTGGGAACTTATCTTATGATAAAGTAATTAAATTCATTTCTTTAGTTCCTTTTGGGACTTGAATGTGGGGAGGTTGACCCTGTGCAAGCCTTGCTGAAAATCCTTAGAGACTGAACTCTGGGTCTCCAGCTACTTTTTATGGGAGTTGGGTTTTTTTTAAGGCACTGGAGACAGGAAATGACGTGAACTGTAGTCCACCCAAAGGTTACACATGCATGATTTTACAGATTTCTATCATTACCCCCTTATTATTCTCTTTTCAAAGCTGAAAAGACCCAGTCCTTTTAATTTCTCCTCGTGTGAAAGCTGTTCCATACCCCTAATTTCAGAGTAGCAGCCGTGTTAGTCTGTATCCGCAAAAAGAACGAGGAGTACTTGTGGCACCTTAGAGACTAACGAATTTATTTGAGCATAAGCTTTCATGGGCTGCAGCTCACTTCATCAGATGCATAGAATGGAACATACAGTAAGAAGATATATATCTATATATCTATATCTATATATATATATATCTATCTATATCTATCTATATATATATATATACACATACAGAGAACATGAAAAGGTGGAAGTTGCCATACCAACTCTAAGAGGCTAATTAATTAAGATTAGCTATTATCAGCAGGAGAAAAAAAAACTTTTGTAGTGATAATCAAGATGGCCCATTTCACAGTTGACAAAAAGGTGTGAGGATACTTAACATGGGAAAATAGAGTCAAATTGTGTAATGACCCAGCCACTCCCAGTCTCTATTCAAGCCAAAGTTAATGGTATCTAGTTTGCATATTAATTCAAGTTCAGCAGTTTCTCATTGGAGTTTGTTTTTGAAGCTTTTCTGTTGCAAAATTACCACCTTTAAGTCTGTTACTGAGTGACCAGAGAGGTTGAAGTGTTCTCCTACTGGTTTTTGAATGTTATGATTCCTGACATCAGATTTGTGTCCATTTATTCTTTTGCGTAGAGACTGTCTGGTTTGGCCAATGTACATGGCAGAGGGGCATTGCTGGCACATGATGGCATATATCACATTGGTAGATGTGCAGGTGAATGAGCCCCTGATGGCGTGGCTGATGTGATTAGGTCCTATGATGGTGTCACTTGAATACATCTTTTTGAGATGGCCTGTCTTGTCCATGGTTCCCTGGATGTTCCGCCTTATCCTAGCTATCTCCCAAGAAATGAGGCCTCGCTCATGTTCAATTACTCATGTCAAGGCAGGCCTACATTCCACTGCTCTTGTTTTTCTTGTTTATATTTGTCTTGTTTACATTTCTTTTACTCCCTTTATTGTATACACTGCATGTTCCATACGAATGCACACTCCTTTCACAATTAACTTCCACTTTTTAATAGGCTCTTCCCTCTAGCAGAGAAAGGTATAACACAATCCGATGGGTGGAAGTTGAAGCTAGACAAATTCAGAATGGAAATGAGGTGTAAGTTTTTGACAGTGAGGGTAATTAAACTGGAACAATTTACTAAGGATCATGGTGGAGTTTCCATTTCTGACAATTTTTAAATCGAGTTTGGATGTTTTTTCTAAAAGATCTGCTCTAGGAATTATCTTGGGGAAGTTCTTTAGCCTGTGTTATGCAGGAGGTCAGACTAGATGATCACAATGGTCCCTTGTGGCCTTGGAATCTATGAACCTAGACATATTTGAACCTATGTACCTAGTAATTTGTGCCCAATGTCCTTTCTGCTCTACCTTAATTTAAAGATCCCAGAGCACTTTTTGTAAGACTAGAGGTTTTGTCTTGGTCTCCTTGTCCAAAATTTTACCTTCATCTACATTGCTGTGCTAGTGAAACTGGAAGAGATGTTGTTGTCATTTGATGACTAAGCCTGATAAGTTTTTTTTAAAATATATTTTCATTCCCCAAAGCTTACTGTTTAATCAGTAAGTTTGCTTCACTGAGAGTTTGCAAATGCAATAATTAATGAAGCAAAAGCTACTGGCCATCCTGGTTAAACTGGACCATGGCATAAGACCCTGCCACTGTAGGGTATGACCCTTTAAGGATATCAGACTCTTGCCTCAGTTGCTGGCTGTGCTCACTCAGATGGGATCATGGGAGAGGGAATAAGTGGAGGTTGACCCTTGAATTTAGGGTGTCCAGATAGCAAGGGTGAAAAATCGGGTTGGAGGTAATAGGCACCTATATAAGACACAGCTCCAAATATCGGGACTGTCCCTAGTAGGACATCTGGTCACCCTACTTGAACTCTACCACTAGATTATGCTGTGTAAGACAAAGCAGACTTGAAATCGCTAGAGATGAGAACTATGAGTGCAGTCTGTGGCCCTGTTCATACAAAATTATGTCAGAACAAACCAAGAGACCTAACTTGTCTGTGTATTATTACAGATCCAGCATCAAATGAATCCTTTGTGGAACTCCACTGAAGTCAATGGAGTTACACAAGGTATGCATTTGATTTCCAGGGTTTAGCTATCTTTAACCTAGAGAAGGCAAAGAATTTCGGGGGCTAATTTTATCAAGTAGTCAATCCTCTGGAAAATGTGTCCAGGTCCAGTCTATGAGCCTTGGGCTGCAGGACAGTGCAGATTGATGTGTAGGCCCTTGATTTCCCTGCATAATTTCACAACCTGCTAATTGTTCCTTGTGGGAGGTTTCACTTTTTGGTGTTTGCCACTATGTCTTGAAAATCCATGCAGCCAAATGCAGGAGTGCATATTCTGAGATATGCAGAGATGTGAGCCATGTACCAGACATGTGAATCAGGCCTCCCATGTTTTCCTTTTAAAAAATATCTTTGAAGTATGCAGCAACATTTAGCAACTCAGCATGTGAATGGCTAATTGAACTTCCAGGGCATATTTCTCTCCTGCTCCAATTTAAAATACATGTACGACTTGTAGGCTGCAAATTGAATGGTTTCCTTGGCTCAGATACATTGAACTGAATAATCAGAAACTATTGGGTTTCTGTCCAAGCTGTTTTCAATTTTTATCGTTGGTAGGCAGACCATTCGTCTGGTTTTAAGACAGACAGTCCTCTTTTTTAGTAAGGTTTGTCCTTGTCTGGAACTGAGACAAAACCAGAAGTGATTTTATCTGGTATCATAATTGGGAGACGCCATTTTGAAGAGCATGCTGCCCTGTCCCGCCCTTGCACGCATGGTGTGGGCCAAGTGACGGCAGCAGGGAGCAAGGCAGTACACTCTTCAAAATGGCATCCTCCATGTGGTGTGACCTTGCATGCACTAAGCGTGTGGGGTCATGCTGATGGGGTCAGGGTCATGCTGTTCCCAGAAGTACCTGAATGTTCAGTATTCTGGGAATGTGGCAGTGGTCACTCTAGTCACTGGTAATTTTTAAAATGACATAATGATGAGGTTAGCTAATATGAAAAATACCACCTACTCTGAAGTGATGGTCCCTTGTGGCCTTGAAATCTATGAATCTAGTCATTTTTTGATCATTTGGGCCCAAAGTCCTTTCCGCTCTACCTGAATGTTAAAGATCTGAGGGCACTTTTTGTAAGACTAGGGGTTTTGTCTTGGTCTCCTTGGGATCACTGTTCTTTAAACACAAGCACTGTTGACATCAGCAAGATGGTCACATTAGTGTTTTAATCATGTCTGGCTGGGAAATGTGTTTTTTTTATTTCCTCCCATGAAGAATTTCAATAAAAATATATAACATTGCAATTTTTCTCAAATTTTTTGGGGAATGAGTTTCTGCAAAAAAATGGGTTTTTTGTTTGTTTTTGTTTTATTTTTTTACTTTTGGTAGCTGAAAACCAACAAACTTCAGCCAACTGGGCAAAACCTTCCCCACCCCACCCTCCAAACTGAAAAGTTTTACTCACTGGCCAAAAATTTTCAGATGCTGAAAACAGAAAAAATCTTTTCCAATGAAAAACCTGGAAACGTCTAGTTGAAATGGAGATTTTCTGTGCAGACTTCACATTTTTGACCAAAATTTTTTTTCACTTAAATAAAAGTTTTGATGAAGAATTTCACTCGCCTCTACTTTTAACAAAACTATCTTCAGCAGCATCCCATGCCTGCAGTTGGGAACAACTTCAGCATTAATTGGACTAATAAGTAGATTTTCACTTGGTTCTTTTAGGCTGTCCACCATGCATATGTGACCAGGGCCTGATAGGCTTTTCTCATAGGAATTGCCAGACCCCAGGTCCATCTGGTCCAGTATCCTCTCCCTGACACTGCTCAGCACCACTGGAATGTATAAAAACCTCACAATAGGCAGATGTGCGATAATCTAGCCCTCTGCCCCTATTATCTCATCCTTATCTCTAATAGTTTGGAGATTGGCTTAAGCCTTAAAGCACAAGGTTTAATATCTGTTGCAAAATGTATTATCCTTAAATATAAACAAGTGTGGATATTCTTATCTAAATAAGCATCCAATCCAATTTTGAATCTTGCTAAATTTTTGTCCTTAACCAGTTCTTGTGGCAATGAGTTCCCATTTTTAATTTTATGTCATATGAAAAATATGACCATTCTTCAGTTTTGAGGTTACCACCTTTTACTTTAACTGAATGTCTCCTTCTTCTTGAGTTATGAGATAGGAAGAACAGAAGTTCTTGTTCTACCTTCCCAATGACATTCATTATTTAATATGCTATTAACATGTCATTTCTTATTCATCTTCTTTCTAAGGTAAATAATTCCAATCATTTAATCTCTCTTCGTATGAGTTTTTCCAGGCTCTTGATCATTCTTGTTGCCCTTCTCTGAACCCTGTCTAATTCTGCAATATCCTTTTGGAGGACAGGATGACCACGAGTGCACACAATATTCCAGGTGAGGCCTCACCATTGATTTTATTATAAATAAATTATAATGCTCTCTGTATTATTATCCATTCAATGCCTTATGCATCCTAACTAGAGCTGAGTGAATAACTGATTTTTCACTGGCAGTTCCAAAACATTGGGGGAAAAATTAGTTTAGTTTGAACTGGATCTGAAAGGTCTGAAAAATGTTGGCAAATCAAAAATGTCCATTTTGGGTCAAACGAACCATGTCATTTGACCCAAAACATTTTGTTTCTGGGCTCTGGAGCAGGGATTTGAACAGGGGACTAACCACCAGGCTCTTCTCATTCTCAATCTGTAGCCCAAAGACTATTCAAGTATTTTACATACAGTGGAACAGCTTCAACAATAGAAAATGAGAGAGCCCTACTCAGAATAGCTTATAGCCTGATGTTTAGGGCATTCACATGGGAGGGTTCAGATCCCTACACCACTGTGGGAATTCCAACATTTGTCTCCCACATCCCATGGGAGGGTCCTAACCACTCAGCTAAAAGTTATAAGGAGGGCACCTCCACCAACTCCTTCAGCCATTTTGTGAATGTAGCCCCCCCTCACCCCAATGTTTCTGGCCAAAATTATTCAACACATTTGTGAATAGTCCTGGGTCCATCGATACTTCCTTTTCGGGTGAATAAAGTATTCATCCAAAAATGTTCACCCACCTCTAATCCTGACATCTTGTTAGTCTGTTTTTGACCACAGCTGGACATTAAGCAGAGGGTGTCATCGAACACTCTACCGCAGCAGTTCTCAACCCACGGGCCGCATGTGGCCCAATTAGCACACAGCTGTGGCCCAGCTCAGCTGTGTGCTAAAGGCTGCCAGCGTGCCGGGGTCACCAGGTTCCCAGCTGCCTGGCGTGGAGGGGTCAGGGCTGCCCGGTGGGGTCAGGGCTGCCGGCCTGCCTTGCATGGCGGAAGTCTGGGGTCCGGGACTCCTGGCCCCGCGGGATTGGGGGCCCGGGGTCCAGGGCAGCCACGTGGTGGGGGTCTGGGGTCAGCGCAGTTGGCCAGCCCTGCGCGGCAGGGGTCCAAGGCTCACAGCTGAACCCGTGAGCTCCGGGGCAGCCACCCAGCAGGGGTCTGAGTCAGCTGGCCGGCCCCGCACAGTGGGGGTCCAGGGCTCCCGCCTGACACCGTGAGGTCCGGGGCCCAGGCAGCCAGCCTGCTGCTCGTGGCGGGGTCTGGGGCTGCTGCCCAGCCCCACGAGCTCCGGGGAACCAGCCTGCCCCATGTGGTGGGGTCTGGGGCAGCCGCCTGCCTTTCATGGCAGGGGCCTGGGGTGGGGGTCTGGGTTGCCGCTGCCCTGCCACCTGGTCCCTGTGGCCCAGGTAACACATTGTGGGCTGCATATGCGGGGGCCCACAATGTGTAATAAGTTGAGAACCACTGGTCTCCAGTGATGCCCTGGTCCCTTTCCTGGGTTCATAGTTAATTTAGCACCTGGTAAGGTATACAAGTAGTTTACATTTTTCTCTCTAATGTGCATTACTTTGCATTGATTGACATTGAATTTCATTACAGTGATGACAATTCACCTAACTCCTTGAGTGTCTCTGAAGTTCTTCACGGTCCTCTCTGGTCCTGAATAACCTAAATAATTTTGTGTCATCTGCAAATGTTGTTAGCTCACTACTCGCTCATTCTTTTCAGATCATTATAGGGAGGGTTGGTAGCACTGCCTATTATTAAGTTTGCTTGACACTTCACGTTATCAGACCCTGTTTTCAGTTGCTTAAAACTTTGCCAGACACATTTGGGCTGAAATTTTCTATTCTGGGGTTTGCCTCTGGCTGAATTGTTTTGAAAATCTGGAAAATGGGATTGGGAGAAACAGCCAGGGGTGGGGAAGAGACTGGACTGTAATAAGCACAGGTTCAAAGGACAGGGCAGCAGGAGTCATGCTTGGGCGGAAACAGGCAGAATAGTCTGTGCCCACTAGGAACCACTCCCTTCCAGAGCCTGGAATGTCTCACCCCCATCACGTGCTCAACAATACCGAGGATGACAACCTACTACTTTTATCAGTTACTCCACTAGTTCAAGTTAGAGATCTGTGTGGTGAACCTAAAGGTTCCAACCCTGGTAACAAACCATGTGGATAACATGATGGGATTTCTGTGTTTTGCCTGCTTTTTTAAAACAGAGGAAATTAAACAGAAAAACCCACTTAAGCCAAGCTTTTCACAGTGGTTTTCCTCAATTTCTTGATGCCTGACTTGAGACCCTGAGGTCTGATTTGCAGAAGTGCTGAGAACTCACAGCTTCAACTGAAGTCAACCAGAGCTGTGCTTTGAGCACATAAAGGTCCTTAGTATCTCAAATAGGAACCCCAAATGAGTGGATTCTTTTGACCTTAAATCTCTCTCTGCTTTAGCTTGCCATCTGTAAAATGGGGATAATACCTCTCCGCTCACAGGGGTGTTGTGAAGATTAATTAATTAATGTTTAAGAAGCACTCAGATGTGATGAGCACCCTAAAAAAGCCCATGGGCAAATTAAGAATTCTGTCTTCAGAGTGGGGTTGAACAGTGTACAGTAAATAAGGCATGGGGCCACACACTGAATTGAGGAGAAAGCAAATAATAAAAATTTGCTTCTTCCTTGCACTGTCCATCATGTACACTGAATGAGGCAAAGGTCTTTAGAAAACATACTATGTGACCGTGTAATTACAGACTATCATAATGCATATGCACAGGAGGGTTGAGTTAAGGTTGCACATGCTACCTAATAAATTCTGGGATTTCCTAACTTTTGAGTGCTTGACTTTGCAACCTTAATAATATTCTTTTAACTTAGTTTTTGAGAGTGTAATTAATAAATATATTAACATAACTGGAAGTACATGAGGCACTTCACAAATAACCTTTTGCCATGATGGAAATTTACCATTGCATTCTTCTTTTTCTGCCAGTTTTTGATCCATGACAGTTCTTTGCCTTTCACCGTTCTCACAAGAACAATAATTCTAGCTTGTTTTCCATTTGAAACATTAGGTCTTGGCTTCCCGGGGTTTTCCAGAGGACTGTTGGCATTACAACATCACAAGAGATGGAATCATGGACAGATGAAGGAGAAAGGGAATTTTGAGTCTGACTGATTAAAATCTTGGGCTCATTTTAACACCTGTTTAATTGAATTTGTTGGCAAACACTTTGAGAGGAAAGCTTTCTTTGTGAAAGATCCAGACTCCTCCAATGCCCATTAACTGGGGGATGAAAATGCTCCTTCTGCAGTCTTCTAGCAAACTCAGGGAAATCAAGATTTTATATTTCTGATAATTTTAAGATAACTAACAAACTACCAGGGGAAAAATCCTTATTTATAAACAAAAAAATATTTCAGGCCTGTATACATCATGAAGCAGAACCAAAGATAACCCTTTCCCCTGCCCCCTCCCCTTTTGCAGGTCCCATTTAAAAAAAAAAAAAAAAGAACTACAGGAGCCCATTGCAGAGTCATTGGTTTATTGGCATGTTTCCTGAAGATGTGTAATTTAGGTAACTTGAACTGTGACAGTTTCTGGCACTACTAGGTAGTTCACTCTGTTCACTGCTTAAATCTCTGTTCCTTCTGTTTAGTGGTCCTATAAATTAATGAGCAAGTATTAGTTTTCTCCCTTCTTTCTTGTGAGTGTGTGAACACTGCTGAAGGTAAATATTGGATGAAAAGGCACAAGTGGCTAAGAAACGAAAATGGACTTGTGAAGGACAAGGCTCTTTACATTGCTTAGTATTTTCACTAATTCACCAATTGCCAACAAACAAAAATTTATATTTGGGACAAATGTTGCAGTTGTTTTCATTTCCAGGTGACTGAAATGGATGCATGTATGTTTTGTGTTTAATTTTCAGAATTTTGAAAACCAGTTTTTGAAAAACAGATTGAAAAATAGTTCTAGACATTTCCCATTTACCGGAAACCTGAGTTTCTAGAACATTTGATAACATTTTCAAGAATTAATTTTGAAAAAAAGGCACTACATTGTTCATTAAAACAATATTAATAAACTTTTCTTTAAAATTTCATTTGATAAAAGCCCTTTCTCAGCATAAAAAACATTGTGTTTGATAAATGACCAGTCCTAATAGGAATCCCTACTGGGTGTTTCTCAGAAGAACCATCTATGATTGGAGAAAAATGCCACTTTCCTTTTCCCATCTGAATGCCTGGATAGAAAAGGAAGCGCTGAATATGCAAAATGGAATCTGACTCCCTGTCCTCCCAACTGCAAGAGATCACTTAATTATTCTGATCCTGCCACTTCCAGGCTGCATGAGCCTGGTCAAACTGCTGAGCTCTGCTCTGACAGTGTCCCCATCTGTAAAATGGGGAAGAGGTTTCGCTTCCTCACAGGCCTTAATTAATTGTTTGCAAATGCCCCCTGCCTCCCTTTAGAGTGGGGGAAATTGATGAGGCTGATGAGGAGGAGGGGAGGGAACACTTGCTCAGGGACACCAGGTAGCACCTCCCTATTTGGGAGTCTCTGGGGAGACTGGGGAAGCCATTGGCCAGCTGGGGAAGAGGGATGCTGATTGGCCAGCATTCCCCAGCTCCCAGGATTTAACCAGGAGTGGGGGCCCTAAGGAGCCTCTTTCAGCTCTGTTCCAGCAGTCACAGGGCTACTCACCATTCCACGGCAGCACCCACAGTGCAGAGGATGACAAGTCAGGATTCCAGGGCCCCTCTCCCCAGGGGTGGAGGGTCCACTCTGGCAGGGGGTGGGGAGGGAGGGTCTCTCTGCCCCACCATGGGGGGGGGGGGTCAGACCCCTGCCACCCTGCACGAGGGCTCTGCTCGCTGCTGGATTAGGAGCCCCCTTAGGGAGGGATACCATGCTGGCTGTACCTTCTCTGCTTGAGTGGGAAGGGAGGCAGAGGACCACGTGGGAAAGCCACTGGGGCAGCTGGGTCCCAACCCAGTGCACCCAGTTGGGCCTGGAACCACGGCCCCTCCACTTGTGGGGAAGAGGCCCCGGTGTTCCTGGGCGGCCCTGTTGGGGCTGTGGCATCTGGCCCCCCTTTCCTCTGCTCCTGGGGGGCGGGAAGCCATGGATCACAGCAGAAAGGGACGCTGGGTCCCTGGGTGGCCCTGCTGGAGCTGAGCTTGTTGCTGCCAGGCCCTCCCCTCCCTCATTGCTCACTGGGGAGAAGGACGGGGGTGACGTGGTGCCACTGTATTGGCGGGGTGGGGGTGGGCTGTGTCCCTGGGTGGTCTTGCCAGAGCTGGGTCTGTTGCCTCAGCCCCACCACTCCCTGCTTGTGTCCTGCTCTACCCCCTCACTTCTCTCCCCTCACGAGAAGCCAGGAAGGGCACCCGGTGCTTCAGCCCGGGGTACAGCTTGAGGGTGCCCACTCCAGGAGCTGCTCTGAGGGAGCCAGGCAGAATGCCCAGTCCCTTCCCCCCTCCTTGGAGCTAGGAGGCAGGAGTTGGGCCATAGGTCATGAGGGACCCAGCCCTGCCCTAATGCAGGCGTTGAGAGTAGTGGCCTCACAGGTGGGCGAGGATTCCTTTGGGCAGCTTGGCCAGGGAATTGTGGGGTTGTCCTGTGGGGAAGGATGTGCTCAGTCTCCACAGGAATGGAAATCAGGCGAGGACCAGTGGCCCACAGCCAATGCAGGGGGAGAGTCACAAGACAAGGGGAGTGAGTAGCTACAAGGAAGCCAGGATTTCGGCAGGGAGAGTTCACTTTGTGGATGTTGGTGTGTTGGAGGAGTGCATTCCTCCTGGAGGGAGTCCTGAAGCCTTTATACAGAAGGTCCATGGGATAAATTCAGGGTTTGGTTTGAAGATAGGTAGGGTCCAAGCCTCATTGAGGTGGTTGAGGATGATGAGAAACTGGGGAGCAACACTGGGTCTGTGGCTACTCCTATAACTCACCAACAGGCATCCTCAGGATATGGCCAGCGGTGTTTTCCAGCAGTCCACCAATAACGAAGTGGGGAATTGTGAACCTTGGAGCTCAGGGGCAAGGTTGGCGGCCCAGGTTGCACTTCCCTGTGACTATCCCTGGAGGGGGGTTTTGGGTGACATGGCAAAATTATTGGCACTGGTGGCTGCCTGACAAGAGTGGGCCCCTCTCAGATGAGGGAGTAAAGCAGTTTCAGGTTTGGAGTGGGACTGATGTCCCACAATGGAATGTGGAGCAATTAGGGAGGGACACTTCTCCCTCCCCCTGTCACCCAGTGGCAGCATTCCTAACAAAACACAGGCAGGAGACAAGGCAGCTAACACCCCTACAGATTATGTGGGATCTGATCGCTCACTGAGGACGCATCTGTCTCAAGGGATTAAGGGAAAGATTTGAAAAGGCAAATTTGTGAATTTTATTTACCTTGCTATTCAGGAAAGAACAGACAGAGGAAGGGGGTGAAAAGGACAAAAAAGAAGAGGACGAATCCTGCAACCATAAGCTACCTCAAACTCTTGAGAACTGGTCCACAGCCTTTTGCATTTGTGTGTGAGGAACTGTGAGAGGTGTATTTTCTTGCTCAAGTATTAGGACTTTATAGCCAGGGCTCATGCTACATATGGGAAGGCAGCATGACAGACAATTTAGACAGAGGGTGGCAGAGGAGTCTGATTTACCATGGGGTAAAATAGACCAGGAACCTTGGCTGGAGTATGAAACTCCTTATCACCCTGCTCAGGTGGCATCCACAGACAGCAGGTTGCCAGTGCAAAACCTCATTTTCAAAATACAGATATAAAAGCCAAAGTGCGCTTTTCATTCAATAGTGGGGAAAGCTTTTGGTCTTGGACTGGGAAGCAGGCTGCCAGCTGCAGTGTAGACATACCCAGACTCGCTGTATAAACCCAGCTACCATGTATGAACTCTGCTATAGGAGGCACGAGGGTCAGCAGAACGTACTTTCCTGTTATGGAGATAATGGCGGTTTCAACAGGCCAGTAAAAAATGGAGTACGCAAGATCCCAGTGCTTCAGGAGATGCTACGGGGGAGGCAGTAACCATGGAAAAGGCTCCTCCAATTAAGATACAGAACATAAGAATGTACTGGGTCAGACCAAAACTCCATCTAGCCCAGTATCCTGTCTTCTGACAGTGGCCAATGCCAGATGCTCCAGAGGGAATGAACAGAACAGGTAATCATCAAGTGATCCATCCCCTGTTGCCCATTCCCAGCTTCTGGCAAACAGAGGCTAGGGACACCATCCTTGCCCATTCTGGCTAATAGCCATTGATGGACCTATCCTCCATGAACTTATCTAGTTCTTTTTTTAACCCTGTTCTAGTCTTGGCCTTCACAACATCCTCTGGCAAAGAGTTCCACAGGTTGACTGTGCGTTGTGTGAAAAAATACTTCCTTTTATTTGTTTTAAATCTGCCTATTAATTTAATTTGGTGACCCCTAGTTCTTGTGTTATGCGAAGGAGTAAATAACACTTCCTTATTTACTTTCTCCACACCAGTCATGATTTTATAGACCTCTATCATAT